>BMAW01002494.1:59669-132682 GCA_019974015.1 Nephila pilipes | reverse complement strand
GATTGTATCACCCTAAAAGGTGATTAACAAAAGGTGTTATGTTGATGAATAAAAAAAAAATTTGCAAAAAAAATGTTGTTTTCAATGTTAGACTCGGGAGTTATTGATCGATGTGTTAGTAAATGATGATGCACGAATAAAAAATGAACAAAAATATAATGATAGAAATTAAAACCCAATTTGTCCGAAAAATTTGAAATTACTTAAAATCCGCTCTGAATGGACAAAGGGACAAGCATATACGTCTTCCTTCCACCACTGAGTTATAAATTACGAATTTATGTTCAATGGCTCATTAAACCAGAAAGAAGATAAGAAGTTCGCATATTCTTATTTCATTTAAATAAAACCTACTTCTTGATTGAGGAAAAATGTGTTTGAAGGAGTCAGTTTGTTGCTCTCAAATTTCAATTTCTAATTAAGATTTTTTGAAATGCTCATTTAGCGATCTTTCATAATAAGAGAAACTACCTTTGTAGTTTCATTTTTAAGCATCATGAATAAATCATTAATTCAAACTTGTATAACAGTTTTTAATAATCGGAACAGTAAGATCCCTAATAGGCTTAGATAAATGAACATATCCCTGATAGAATTGTTCCATGACGTTTCTGTATAAAATTTGAGGTAAGAAAATGAATGAAATAGCAGAAAATAGATACTTTACTCAGAAAAAAAATTGTAACTAAACGTCTTCTGGAAAAAAAAAAAAGTGATATAGTGAACTGTGTGTGTGTGTGTTTCATAGCTAAAAACAAATAAATGAAAATCAAACAATATTTATAACAAAAAATTTATATACAGAAGGAAGTAGAGAGATAAACTCACAGTATCAGTATTAAGGTATACGAACACGTTGAAATGGTCAATTTTCGAAAAAAATCACATTTTCAGTTTTTTGTTTTCTTGAATAAAGCATTTATTTAGCTTTATAAAACTGTTTTTATTTTGTTTCTACGTCACTTAAAAGCCAAGATATTAAAGAATTAGTAAAGCTCAAAAAACCGGATGTGGGTATTTAAATGACCGGAAGTCAGCATTTAAATGCCCTTTAAAGATGTCAAACAGAATTAAAATACCATATTTATTTTTAATATAAATTTAGAAAACATTTGATGCAATATTTAAAATAATTAAGCATTGTGCTAGTGTCTGACGACGTAGAATTTAAGGAAATCTGGCAATAATTGTTTTATTTACATACAGCTTGATTTGTTGACAACTGTGCTTGTGTAGTTGCATAACAAAACTTATTACTTTTTATTTGAAACAATACTGAATTTTCTTTCTGGTATTAGTATTTTTACAGCTATGGGAAATAACAGAAATAAAAGTTATTCTCGTAAAAGACAGTTCAAAGGAAATAGGTACTCTAATAATGTTCCAGTTCCATAGAATGAAAAAATTAGTAAAGATGTAGATATTTCAACTGCCAGTGAAACAAAATTGATGAATTCTTTCAAACCTTCAGATGTTACTGAAAATGATGAAAAAAATGTTATTTTTGACTTAGGAATTTTCAGTCATGTAATTTCTTTATTATGTTGTCCTGTATGTTTTAAAAGAAGTATTAATGTAATGCAAGAATCTGTTTTTGGATTAGCCATGAACATGACTTTAAAATGTGAAAACTGTGACTATTCCTTCTCTTTTTGTTCATCTGATAAAATAAACAAATTGCATAATATTAATCTTGCATTTGTTTTTGGTACGAGAGTCATTGGCAAAGGATATTCTGCGGCCAAAAAACTTTGTTCCGCCATCAATATAAATGTTCCTTCAAAGACAGCATTTGGTTTCCTTGAGAAAAAACTTGAAGTTGCTGCTAGCTACGTAGAGTGTAATACTATGAATGAAGCTGCTTTGGAAATTAGAGGTAATGAAAATGATTCTGAATTATCTCAATGTGGTGTGTCGGTTGATGGAACTTGGCAACGCAGAGGATATTCATCCTTGAATGGATGTGTCTCTGTTATTTCAATAGATACAGGGAAGGTATTAGACATTGAATTCATGTCTAAAGTATGTAGACTTTGCGATTCAAAAAATGAAGGATTAAACACCATTCATAACTGTGCAAAGCATACAGGATCATCTGGTGCTATGGAACCTGTTGGCGTATATCGCCTTTTTGAACGTTCGGTTGAAATGAGGAAATTACAATATGTAAGCTTTTTTGGAGATGGTGACTCCAAAGCGTATGATGCTGTGAAAAATATTTATGGCCAGAATACCGTTACAAAATATGAATGTATAGGACATATACAAAAACGTGTTGGAACAAGATTAAGAAAATTGAAATCAACACGAAAAGGGCTTGGAGGACGGGGAAAACTGACAGATACCTTCATCGATAAGTTGCAAAATTATTATGGCATAGCTATCCGTGACAATGTGAATAATTTAGAAGGTATGCAACGTGCAGTAATTGCAGCATTTTTTCACTGTTGTTCAAATGCAAAACAACCAATGCACGGCCAATGCCCTGTTGGACCGGATAGCTGGTGCAAATATCAACGAGCTGTATCACTCACTAAACAAATCTATAAGGACAAGTCTAAAGGACTTCCACAAAATCTGGTTAACATTATAAAACCAATATATATGAAATTATGCGACAAAAGCCTATTGGAGAAATGCTTACCAGGAAAAACTCAAAATGCAAATGAGTGCTTCAATGGAATTTTGTGGAAATTCATTCCAAAAGACGTCTTTGTTGCATTACCAACACTGCGATTAGGAGGATAAATGGCAGTAATTCAATTTAATAAGGGATTTCAAGGATTATTGGATGTATTGAAACATTTCAATGTGCCTATTGGTGCATTTACATTAAAAGGTTTTGCAGAGCTAGATGAAGTTCGAGTCACAGAATCTAAACGACATTCCTTTTCAACGGTAAAAGTTGCCAGAAAAAAAAATAGGTTAGCTAAAAAGAAAAAAATGGTTAAAAATGAGCAAAGAGAAGGTGTCAGCTATAAAACTGGTGAATTTTAAGTAAGTGATTGTGTGTATATAGAAAATATATGATAAATTGTACTAAAAATGCATTTTTCTCAAAATCAGTTTTTTCACATATTTTGAAAATTTCAAAAATGATAACTCAAAATATTACTGATAAATTTCTTTGAAACTTGGTATTATCTTTTATCATAATGTTGTCTAGGGCTTGGTCTAAAATAATGTTCATAATAAGAATATTTTTAAAATTATGGCCTATTATTCGTATAACAACGTTGTAAAATATGGTAAATTTCTTGTAATAGCTCTTCGACTGGCTCTGAAATTTTTATTTATTTAAATAGCCATAATATTTTAGGCCCAGCCCTCGGTACATGTATAAGGTTTATTTTGATACTAAATTTACATAAATTAGGTGAATACAGTTTCATGTAGCATTTTTGAAAATTTTCTAAAATTTCTTCAAAATTCTCTATAAATTTGCTAATTTTGTGAAACTTAAGTAATTTATTGCAAATATCAGTTTAACATACCTTATTTACATTGAAACTGAAGTTAAAAAGGGTATAAATTTTTCTCTAAATAATGTTTTTAAAAAAAAGTGCTCCGAACGTGTTCGTGTACCTTAACTATCAAATATTCATAAGATCTGAAAGTATTGACACACTATTATATTTATATACTATAAATTGATTATTTATCTCAAATAATTATTTCTCTACTTTCCCATTCCCCCTTTATTTAAAACTAATGTAAAGACTATTAAGTTAAGAAATCATATTTAATTCTGCTTGATATACGAGGTGGGGCGTTTAAATAACGAGACCGACGCTATAGAACATTTTATTTGGATGTCATACATGTTTATTTATATACACCCCTCCTCTATACCTACAACGCTCCATGCGAATCATCCATTGTTCGAAACAGCGTTGGAAGTCCTCTCAGCTCTTTTAGGACGCGTGCCGCTTTCTCTTTCACAGTTTCAGTGGACTCAAATCTTGTTCCTTTTAATGCGAATTTCATCTTAAGAGACAGATAGAAGTTGCATGGCTCAAGATCCAGAGAATAAAGCGGATGGTCTAACACTGAGGGGATACTGTACTTGACTAGAAACCTTTTAACAGACAATGGGGAATGAGCCGGCTCATTGACTTGGTGGAAAAAATTGCCGAACAGATTCTCTGTCAATTCCTGCAATCTCAGCAATAGTACGATCAACCAGATTACCGATTTTTTTTTTTCCGATATTGTCATCCGTTTTTGACATGAGAGGGCGTGAGTCATTTTCAATGTCTTCTTGGCTATCTTGAAAATGTTTAAACTACTCCAAAAACACGTGCCTGCGATAAACATTTATTGAGCCGTACACTTCTCTCAAGTTTTAGTAGTGTTTTTTCCCAAGTTTCATGAGAAATTTCATAATTCGTTCCTCACTTATCACTTTTCCGGCGAAAAAAAAAACTCTACTGCGAACGAACGGGTATACAGATTTGTGTTTTCATAAACGAGAGACACTGCATTCGAAAGAAAAGGTTTCACGCTAAACAGCTGTCTGTCGTTGTCGTTTGGTGCGTGCGTACTTCTTCTGTAGCAGCGTCAGTCTCGTTATTTAATAGCCACAACTCGTATAATAGTAAATTTAAGTATATTTAAAAGTCGAGTTGGTAACCTCACATATGGAAAGGTACTTTTCATTGCATTTATGGAGAATAGCAGCGTCATCATTTGATTATATTATTACTTTTGGGGGTGGGTTGAAGAGGGGGGGGAATGGAATTCTTTTAGCAAAAACATTTTGAATTTTTGTGGTGTTTCTTTCACGAGTCATGAAAAAAATTATTAGTCATGATTCAGAATATTATTTTATCCCTCTCATTTTCTCTTTCTTCGTTAAAAAATACTCAAAAATGGAGAGAAAAAGATTTGAAAACGCACTGCTGAAAAAGTCAGTGATTTTATGTAAAAATATTTCGAAGTTGTTTAGAGACATTCATTCTTATTATCAGTTTTCTTTCGCAAAATATCACCCTAAGTTTTTTTTTTTTTTTTTTAATTGCTCCCTTTTTATTTGCTCTCCTGCAAATAACGATTAAGAAAGATGGCGCCACAAAACATTAAGAAAACATCTGGTTTGAACTTCGTGGCTTAAAATAGATTTTCTGTGTAGAACGTATGTAAATACGCATCTGTTTAAGTTAATTTTTTTACGTAGTACAGCATGTTCATCCCATCCCAAAATATCTCCTTCCCATGGAACAATTAACTGAAAAGACAATCGCTTTTTCAGATAACTAAAAGTCGCTTATTCTGTTTTATTCATCATTCAGTGTGGAATGTTTATTATAATTGAATTTGAAAAACTCAGAATTGAAGGATAAAAATGCTGAATAAAAAATCATAAAGGTTGAAAAATATTTAAGTTTTGAGTATCACATTTATTCAATTTTCTTCTTGCAAAATAAAACTGTATTTTACTGACTGACGAATAATGAAAACAACAAAACCCGTATTTTTCTGAAAATATATGAATAAAAGCATGCCATATAGCTACAATATATATATATATATATATATATTTTTTTATGAAAAATTGTTTTAAAAAACCTGTTGAGAGATACTCTCGGATAAACAGAAGTTTCGAAGTTTTGCCAGTGTGTGCGAAATTTTGCTAGTGAAGAAGTTCGCATTGTTAGAAAATCGTGGCGCCATCTATTTTCTAAAATGGATTGCATAAATTTTCAATAATACTGAAGGCTGGTGATCAAATGAGCACGGACAGTTTTGATGAATATATCGAAAAATACTTAATAAATACTAAAAGTTATAAATACATTAAGACATAAAAGATGCACAGTAACGCATATATAAATACTATTAATATTACTTCTTTATACGACATTTTTAGTTTGCTTAATTGTGAGGAAAGGAAGCTTGTGCTAATAATATTTTAGCGTTTTAAAATTACAAATGTAATATGTATGGGCAAAAGAATAATAAAAATAAAACCTTTTTTACAACTTTGTTAGATGCTACTCTAGGTAAGCTTTTTTAAGATTCTACTTTTAATACAGTATTCATATATTACAATAGTTTAAAAGCTGTTGAATAAGAAAGAAAGGCTAAAAAATTCTACATCTAATAATTCGCATAATTCGTTTGCTTTACTGAACCACAATTTTATTTCTTCACGAATGTTTTTAAAAAGGGAGTTTACATGCGAGTAAATTATTTTGTATTAAAATCATCTTACTTTATTCTTGTTTTATGGAACAGCTTTATTTCATAACCATCAGTTATTATTTTTAAAAAGCATATATATAATGAATTTCATATACTTTATTTATCAAATTAATATTCTCGTCTTCATATGGACCATTTCATTTTCAAACTACTATTAACATTAAATTAGTTTTATTTCTCAAACTGACAAAAACATTTTACAGCTTCATTAAGAATTTAATTTTTAATTGCTAGTGTTCGCATTTGACACGAATATTGAAGCTTTTAATAATTTCTTAATATTGCTTATTTCGAAATATTTCAAAAACAAGTGTATTGGAAAATAAATACATAGCTTACTATTTTTAGAAATTCTAAGATAAAGGGAGTTAAATATATTTTTAGTATCTTTTCTCTGTTTATTATTGTAACTTAAGAGCATTAAAAACAAATTTCTTTAACATAAAACTGAAATAAATAAAAAAAACTTTAATTTACATTTATTTTAAAAATTTGTTGTAATTCAGAGATTAATGACTATTTTAAACTATATATTTTTAGATATTTATTTAGAAGGCAAATTAATTTTAAAATAATAATTTTTTTTTACTTATCAGATTCAACAACAGATGGCACTACAGATCATTAAACATTTTGAGAGAAGTTCCCCCCCCCCACACACCAATTTTCTTACAGACAAAAATTTTAATGCTACAGTATATTGATAAATTTATAAGTCAAAGAGGTAGCTGACATAAATATCAGATGGATATAAATAGGAAAGTGAGCATAAATGTTTTTGATATATAAATAATTACATAAACATTTTGTTTCACACAAGAGGGTAGTTAATTTTAAAATACTCGTTTATTAATCCAGACAGCGTAGAGAAAATTAAAGTACAATCTATAAAAAAAAAAAAAAAAAAAAAAGGTACGAACTAATTTTTTAAAATTTTAAGCATAATATTTCCCCCCTCTTTTGGACATTCTTTTAAAAACAAAACAAAAAAATGTGTGTGTCCTTCTCTTTTTTTTTTTTTTTTGGTATGTGTTCAAAATAAAATTGTTACATGAATTCGTATTTATGCCAAAAAATTAATCATATTTTATGAAATAAATTACAAAGCAAATCAGTTGATGTAAATTTTGTAATTTTAATGAGAATGAAAAAAAAAAAAAAAAATTGAGAGGAAAAATGATGAAAATGTACGGAGGAATATTTAAACTATACCTGTGAAAATTTTCCTTACTCATACATTGATTACATTTGATGTCTGTGAAAATAAAACAAAACTCAACATATCTTAAAATCAAATTTTTTCAGTTGTTTTATGACTCTTAATAAGAAATTAGAAATGTAAATTAAGTCACATTGGAGGTCAGGGTTGATTGGTTTAAGTCAATATTTTTTGGATATTACAAAATAAAAAGACACGAAGAAAGGCTTACTGGGACATACAAGGAGTGGTAATTAAATAATGAGACTGGCACTGTAACACGTTTTGTCTTGAATTCATACATATTTACTCATTACCACCTTCAATATGCACCCTCTACTATCATTATAGCTCTCCTCTTCCATTGTTCGAAACAGTGCTGGAAGTCTTCTATCCCCTCCTTCCAGGAAGCATGCCACTCTTTCTCATTCACAACTTCAACGGACTCAAATCTTGTTCCTTTTAATGCTGATTTTCCCTTTGGAAACTAATAGAAGTCGCATAGTGCAAAATCCGGCCAATAAGGCAGGTAGTCTAACACTGGAATACAGTACTTGGCTAGAAATCTCTTGAAAACAATCCGGAATGACTAGTCCTTCCACTATTCGAGTCGGGTTTTCCCCTTACTCTTTCACGGAGTTCAGCAAGAACGTGAAAGCAGTAATGTTTAGTATTAGTTTGACCCTCAGGAACCCCCATGACTATTGAAAAAAAAATCATCATTGCTTTGAATATTGCTTAGTTCATTCCCGCCATGGGCTTCTCCAGTGCATGGATTGGCACTGCGTTTCAGGGTTATAAGGGAAAAACCGAAATTCGTCACACGTTATTATCCTTTCCAATAAGTTTGGGTCATTTTCAAAGACATTCAAAGTGTCATTAAAAATTGTATTGAGTGAGTGAGTGAGTGAGTGAGTGAGTGAGTGAGTGTAGTTTTTAATGGCGCAAGAGCCATAAATAGGCTAAGCTGCGCCAAACATTTGTTAAAATTAATTAAAATAAATAATTTCTAAAATACGAAGCACAAAAAAGGTAGTTATACAGGTTAAAACATTAAACATTCAAATTTGGTGTAAAAGGCCAATGTGTTTTAAAAAAGCAAATAAATTATGGTGCGGATTTCCCCCCACCAAGTCAGATAGTTTTAAAACAGATGAATGAAAAAAAGTACGGCGATGAAGATCAAACACCGGACAGTCAATTAAAATGTGATGAATAGAGTAAGGGACATGACAGGAAGGACACTCGGGAGCATCTTCTCCAAACAAAAGATGTTTGTGTGTAAAACGAGTATGTCCAATGCGAAGGTGAGTCAATCTGACATCGGCTCTTCGCACCGGAAATACAGGCCATTCTCCAATGATCGGCTTCACCGAGTGTAATTTGTTATTTATATGAAGACTCCACGATTCCTGCCATGTCTCATGAATGAGAATTAAAATGTGACGTCGAATGTCCTCAAAAGGGACTGCGAGCTGCAGAGGATTCGTTGCCGAACGTGCAGCCGAGTCCGCTTGTTCATTTCCTAAAATACCTACATGACTAGGTATCCAGCAAATTTTATGTCATAACCCCTGCTGTAAAGCTGGCAAATAATGCCAGCTATTTCAACCACAATAGGATGACTTCGATCGTGCAGATGTACCAAAGTTTCCAGGACGCTCCTGCTGTCAGTATATACAACGAACTTTCGAGAACTGGATTTCTCGACTAATTTCAGGGCACAGTAGATGGCGACTGCTTCGGCAGTGTAGACACTGCAGGAAGAGTCGAGCCGGTAACTGTGCCTGATGTCGTTCGAAACGATACCAGAGCCGACGTATCCAGCTCCCTTCGATCCATCCGTGTAAATAGGAATAAAATCCTCATACTGACAGCGATGGAAGGCAAAGATCCTCTGGAGAACAATGGGACATTAAAAATTGTATTATAAAATTTGCCGTACGGACTCTTTGTCGATTCTTACAGTCTTAGCAAGCGCACGAATACTTAATCGATTGTCAGATCGAACCAGATTACCGATTCTTTCGATATCATCATCCATTTTTGACATGGAAAAGCGATACGGGTGTGAATCATTTTCAACGTCTTCTTGGCCTTCTTGAAAACGCTTAAGCAACTCAAGAACACATGCACTTGACAAACATTCATTGTTATACATTTCTTTCAATACATTATAAGTTTCAGTAGCGGCTTTTCCAACTTTCGTGTGAAATTTCCCAAAAATTCGTTGCTCACTTACCCTTTTTTCCGGTGAAATAACAAAGAAAAAAAACTGATGCGAATGAAGGTTACAGGTATACGGATTTGTTTACTGCAACGAGCGGCACTACATTGGAAAGAGAAGGCTTCATGCTAAATAGCTGTCGGCCGCTGGCGTTTTATGAATGCTTCCTTCTTCTGCAACAGCGGCAATCTTGTTATTTAATATCCACTCCACGTATTTAGTTTTATGAGAATATAAATGTATCAACTTAATTGTACGATTTTTGTCTCTGTCGTTTGTTAGAAAAGTATTAGCACCCAATGCTATTAATCCTCGGTGTCTTTAATTCATACTTTTAAGGTTTACTGGAATATGACCACAAAATAAGAAACAATTTATCGTTTATTTTATCATGAATTATCTTCAACGTCTTCTCGGTCATCTTGAAAACGCTTAAGCCACTCAAAATCACGTTCACGTGATAAACATTCATTACCATATACTTCTTTCAACAAATTATAAATTTCAGTAGCGGTTTTTCAAGTTTCATGTGAAATTTCACAACAATTCATTGCTCTATTGTAACACTCATCATTTTTCCGGAGAAACAAAAAATAACTCTAAGGTGTATGAAGGCTGCTTTTATACTGATTTGTTTCCAGAAGCGAGAGGCACTGCATTTGAAAGAAAATGCTTCGGGTTAAACAGATGTCGGTAGCTGGCATTTGACGCATGCGTAGTTTTTCTGAAGCAGTGTCAATCTCATTATTTAATATCCACAACTCGTAGATTTCCCAATTAAAAAATTTTTTAACACAACGTTTTCTTTTAAAAACATTTCGTTTATTTCATTATAGTTTTCCTTCACTTGATATAAAGGATATTCAACTTTCCTCCACACCCAAGTAGAAATAAAAAAAAGTAATGAAGGGATATCTTTTTATTGGTCAGCTTGCCACTTCTGATCTTATGCTTGTCTAAAACCTATATGTATGATTAATAAATTACAGTATTCCATTCCTTTTATAATACAGCTTTACTTTGAAGAAAATATAAGTTATAGAATATGTTTAATCATTATCAGAAATGATTAAATAAATGCAATCATAAAGTATAGCATAAATTATAAATTACCATTTGTCATGTTTATAACAAGCCCCCCATATATATATATATATATATATATATATATATATATATATATATATATATATATATATATCAAAGCAAGATGAAAATCTCTTTTCGCTCTTCTCCCTTGGCCATTATGGCTCGAACCGCACTGCTCATCTCCTCAAAATGTGCATACTGTAATTCAAGAAATCTAATGATACTCATCATCACGTAAGAGTGTCTCTCTCTTCTTCAAAGTAATAAATATACTTCATGTGGAAAATGTGTTCTTATTTTAGACATCAATTCAAATGTCTTGTTTAGTCGTCCATTAAATTTATCATAAGTAACCGGTAGGAAGCACCCGTTGTCCTTGACGCTCGTCGACCGCTATTAAAATAACGTGTGTTTTTAGCGATGTTGAAACAGAATTTTTTATTTCTGAGAAAGAGATGGATATGTCTGACTGCAGCTATTAGGTTAATATTTTGGAATAAAAGAGAGAGAGATGACACCTTTCTTCAGAAAAAGCAATCTACGAAACTCACTTCAGCAGAAGCAGTCTACAAAACTGTTGTGAATGTTCAAAATTCGCTCGGTTA
The DNA here is from genome assembly GCA_019974015.1 of Nephila pilipes. Lineage (NCBI taxonomy): Eukaryota > Metazoa > Arthropoda > Arachnida > Araneae > Nephilidae > Nephila > Nephila pilipes. The sequence goes on along the minus strand of BMAW01002494.1, from coordinate 121,359 downwards.
ACAAGGTTTATGGAAGGCGAAAGAATTGCCTCAAATAGCTAATGTATACCTCCAAGTGAGATTCTTCAATATTATGTGTCGTCTCGATATAATAGGATCCTACTTCATTCTGTATTGTTTTAAAAGGCATCGGCTAAAACGAAGTTTCGGAAAAAGTGCACGCCTATCCTAAAACATTCTCAACAGTACCTATGACTTAAATCATATCATCTGTATGTATGTATATATATATATATATATATATATATATATATATATATTCCTCAAGTCTAAAGTTAAGTAAGTAGTTCTGTATATTATTTTTTTCTATTTTTAATTAATGCCTATAATGTCATTTTATTCATGTTTCATTTTTTTCATATAATAATTTTTTAGGTGAAACTAATCTGTTTTTTTTTTCAATGATATAAAGGTAAATCAAAACTAAAAGTATGAAATTTGTGTGGATTGTTTTATGAAGTATTATTAAAAATTTTGAATTCTATGTTGAAAGTTGGTATATTGATTTAAAATCATAATTGTGATCATGGCATTGCTTGATGTTTAATTAAAATTGTTAATAGTTTTCTTTTGATACTTAATTTTAATAAAAAGAAAAATTCAACATATTTTAGAATTTATTTAAACGATTATAAGGGTTCTTGAAAAGTAATACATCAAGTTTTGTGTGTAATACCAAAATTTTGGAATTATTCTGTTTTTAAAGTGTGCAGTTATTTTTTTAAAAGTTTGGTTACAAGGTAATATTGCATAATATATAAGTGAAATAGTTTGGTGAATTTAGATCTAAATTGATTATTAAAATTTGTGCTATAATTGAAAAATGATTACTACAACATTTCAATTTGATGTGTGTGGTAAAATATAAAGTGTGCATATATTACTAATGTTTAATAATCTTTTTAATATAATATTTTTAATAATTAAAGTGAAACCTTACTGTTGTTCATAAAGTAAACGAAATTAACAAACAAGAAATTTTATAGAGTAATACATAGATGATTCAATATTTGTGCTTTATTTAGAAAATGATTATGACAATACTTCATTTTGATATGTGTGACGAAGATTTAAAAATGAATAATATGAGAAATATTTTTGATTTTATATATTTATGAGTTGAATGAAACATGTTTTTTTTTATAATACTTAATTGAGAAATGATAAATACTATATTGATGTAAAGATGTAAATGAAAATTATATTGTTTTGAAATATGAGTGATATATGAATATTATGTTGTTAATGAAGTGAATATTTAACAATGAGAAATATTATATTTTTAAATGAATATTAGTGATATGTTTTGTTTTGAAATGAAATTAAAAGGAATTTTTTCAATGTTTAATTGTGTGTGTTAATGATACTATTTAAGTTTTAAAATATGTTTTGTAATTTAAAAAAAAATGAATGTCTAGTTTAGATGATTTCTCTGGAATGGATGTCTAGTTTTTAAAGGAAAGGTGAATAAATCGTTTAAATGATAAATAATATTGATAATTAATAAATAATATTAAATGTATCAAGTTTAGCTTGCGAAACAAGTGTGACATAAATTTGTTCAACAAACCACACTTCTTCAGCTAATATGGTAAAAGGATTTGGTTGAAAAATTGTCGTATGCGAGGACAGTAAACAAATAATACAAACATGATTTAGTAATTTTTTTTAGATTTCATTTATATTTGTAAACATAATTTTAAATAATTGTATTTCCATGCCTATTGACAGTTCTGTAACGTGCAAAAGAACATCAAATTTCATTTTGTTCATGTTCATTTCTCAACTCTCAGATGCAAGTAAAAAATTCTTAACAGTGTTTCATAGATTGCGTCAGAGTCTTCTTTTCAGTGGCAGTCGCATAGAAAATTTCATATTAATCTTTCTTTGAAACTTAATACTTGTCTGGATATTGATTTGTAAAATGTAACTCACACATCTTTGTAATTTGTATACTTTTTTTTAGGTTCAAGAATTTCTAAAGAAACAAAAATTACTACTGAACAAATTGATGTTAGATTTTAAGCATAATGTCCCAAAATAATGTATAAATTTCAATTACACACGACATACAAAGTTTATTTGTCCTTTACGTAATATTTTGATCACGTTATTGAAATTGCTTATGTGTTTTGTAAAGGTGAAGTAATTTTTAGGTATAATTTTTTACGCACATTTTTCAATCTAAATTTTTAATTTTAATTTTTTTTTTCTTGGACACTTCTACAAGATACGGTTGTATGTTAGGGGCCAACGCACATCAGCGTCTCGCGGAGGGGGAAAATTTGTAATGATTTCACTGAAAAAAAAACAATTTAATTTCCTAATTTTTCTCTTTCTTTAACTCATAGTAAAAAGTTCATTCTTATTTTCTGATATCATTCCATTCTACCCTTTAATTTATGCAATGACGCACTCTAAAATGTGTATTACACCTGTGTTGAAAACGGAGCTGCAAAGAATCAAGGATTCGAACCCAACTCTAATAATCTTTTAAGAGCTCGAACCCAAGTGGTTTGAGCTCTTTTATTATTGTTATATTAAACTTTTGATCAGACGTGTATAGGGTCATTTTCTACAGATAGAATAGGGTAAGGATTGTCTGTTAATTAGTCATATATCTGAATAAAATAACTCTTATCATTACTGTATGACTTTCCATTCATTCGATTACTTATTTTAGTTACTATTTAAATAATTAGATATGACAGCATAGGGAAGTAATGTCTGGGTGTTACAATCTTTGTTTAGTTATACAAACTACATAGAAAAATATTTTTTGATTCACCAATAAAAGAAAATTTTACAATGAGTCAAATTTTATAATTTTAAAATTCCTTTCAACTGAAACTAGTATAGGGCATATATTAAAATAAGATGAATTTACACCTAATCAAAAGGTTCATTTTGCGTTAAAAGGACCAAAAATTAAATTTCAAAGTTTTTGTCTAAAGCTGGTTTCTCTTGAGCTACCGTTGGTTGATATGTGCAAGTGTGAATTTAATTTTATACATGAAGTAATCGCGAAATATTTCTCTCGTTCTGTCATTTCACCAGAGAAGGCTTAACATTGATCTATGTTTGAAGCTTTTACACATTCCAAAGCACATCAATTTGAAATTGTATACTTGATGGAGATAAAGCAAAAAAACAGTGGTGGTAATCCCATCATAAGAGTTTATTAATTATTAGAAAGAGGCGTTTTGAATAAAAAAGATGCTTTAAAGCATTTTTGGGTTTCTAATGGGCCTATTCATTGGAAATTATTACAGGTAAAAATATAATAATTTTGTTCAAACTTTTATTCTAATTAGCCTGTTCCTTTATACCAAGTAAAGAACGACTTGAGTAATGGACAAAAAAGAGCCATTTATCAAATTAATAAAACTTTGTTTCATGTATTCAAGTTAAGTCTAAACAGAAATACAGAATGTGGGTTCTTTTTTTGATCAATGACTTTTTCTTTGTTTAAGAAAGACTTTTTCTTTTCACTTTTATAATTAACGTATAAAATGACGTACAAGAGTTCTCGACGCCTAGAATTCTAAAATGGTGTACTACCAATGAATTGTGACTCTGATGGAACAATAGCCAGAGCGAACAAAACGTGACAGGCATAACGCTGGCGATTAAGAAAGTTTTATTTATCTTTAAATTATTTCAAAACTTTGCTCCTGAAAGAACAAGGACTTAAAAGTTCACTCAGTATTTTAAAAGGAAAAGTAAAAATTTGACTTAACACATCAGATTATTGTTAATAAAAAACAATAACAACCAAATCAAAAAATAATATATGTATGAATTCAGATATATAGGGTATATATAGAGCATATATATATATATAAAGTTTTATTATTCATATCTTAAATGTTTTATGCATTTAAAATATGTGTAACAGAATATTTACATATTCTATTATTTCATTCAACTTATTATATTTGGAAAAATAGCTGCATTAGTTTGTTTCTTAATTTAAATATTTCAAAGGTAATAGAAACTTATATTTGTTCCAGTTACTCTACTAAATAATGTTAAACTACTTTATTTCATTCAAATGTATGTGGATTTTCATTCAAATGTATATTTTCTTCAAAGACTATGTGTATTGCAGCAGGAAATTTCAATATAAGTCGATTCATTTAGAATTACACGCACTAAGAAAATATGTAATCTAATTTCATTAAACGATTTTTATTTTGTAAAAGTATTTCTCTTTTGTTTCACTTGTCAAATATTTTTTGATCAAAACTCTCTGAAATCAAATTTGATTATTCTGAGCAAGAATTATAATGACTGTAAAGATTTTTCACAGAAATTATTTCGACATTATAATAGTTTTGAAAAATTTTATTGCGCTATTCATATTCAATTTATACTGAAGCGATGTTTTTCTGTGTTATAATGCAATATTCAATAGTCACTTTTCCAATGAATTCCGTTACATTACATGCCATCCACAAAGACAAATGATATATGATAATAACAAATATTACATACTTAGAATTGCTTCAGATATTGTCTCTTGTTGAATTTAGAAAAGTAAATGCAAGTCTGAATCGCAAGTTCTCTCGATTGTTTTGTTGTCATAGCAAGGCAACTACATAAAAAGTATTTTATACAAATAATCTGAATAAAGATGCTTACAGTTTCATAGATAAAGTACAAATCCGTTTCGATTTTATATATAAGCTTTTCTTCACTAAAGATTTTTTCATACTTAAAAGTAATATGGGGTTTCTCTAATAAAACTTGATGTTATAGAACGGCACATATAGATGACTCTGCATCTACATCATCAGTTACTGTAAAGGAAAAAGAAAAAATAAGCATTTAATGGTCTGCATTTCTTGTAAAGTAATGGTAATAATAAAATCTTACATTACCTTCAATATTGATTTTGTGGAATTCAGATCAAATTCTTATAACCTTATCAACATTTAAGCTTTTCTTACTTATGATTTATAATGAAATTCCAACTATATTTTAAGCTATGTATATTAAGTTGAAGTTTCTTTGCATTCTTATTAATGGAATTATTTAAAAAGTTTCTAAGTTTGTTCGAATTATATTTTAGTACATCATAATTAAAACTGGTATTTCATATGAGTGTATAATATTTTCACATACTTACAAATAATATTTTACTTATAATCTCGACTAATATAAATCATTCTAAATATTTAATACAAATATGGTTAGCAAAAGTGTATCAGTACTTTCATATGAAAAGAAAACACGCTTAAACAAAATGTTATTTTACTATATCAATACATATTCAGTGATTCTTGATTTTAGCATTAATTAGATTTTTCATAGACATACTTATTTAGAATATATCCATTAAATTTTCAGCTATTCCTTCAGTTAACTACCATTTACCAGTTATCATTTGAACTACTATTCTAGAAGCTTTAAAAAGATTTTAATACAGAAAGTATTTAACTGAATGGATGTGGACTTTACAAATTTAGTTTTTCGTCCTTAAACTGAAATTTATGAGGGTTTGAGAGTAGAAGGGAACCTATTTTAAAAACAAAGTTGCTTCCGTTCGGAGATCAGAAATACACTGTAGCAGTGGTTTCCAAAGTGTGCGTAGCGGCGTCTTTACAGGGGCACAACAAAATATTACGAAAGATTTCTTAATAATTTGTCAATAATGATGTTGTTCAATAACACAATTATTTGAGAAGCTCATTTTATTGCCAGTACAATTTTTTCTGATGATGTGAGAGTTTTATTTATTTTTTATCTGTTACTCATGATTTCTTATGCTTTGAATTGAGGCTCCATGGGGACGGCATAGTTCAAAAAAGATGCCGCTAGTCGAAAAAGTTTTGTAACCACTGCACTGTAGTATCTATACATCTTATCAGGTTGATAGAAATAGAAGGCCTTAATACTACCCAACATATACAACTTAGTTTTCAACTGACCGCTTTTAGTTTCGTAACCTTCATAGACGCATAGACATATGCAGTACTAAGAAATCGAAAGCCATAATGCCTTCCAAAATGTACAAATAATTTTTTTTTATTCTCAGTTGAGCTCTCAAAACTTCAGAATTCTTAAATTTCTTAACAATTGCAATAATGTAATAATCAAACATTTTGTACATTCAGTGTGATGTAAGATTCATTCACTACATGCGTCGCTTAAGGTGTAATTTCACATTTTCAGTTTAATAAGTGAAATACAACTGTGAGGCAGATTGTTAAATACGAATTTCAGTAAGATATAATAATTTTGAATAAGAAAGAGAAAGCTATCTATGCTTTTTATAAACATGATACAAATGTGAACTGGTTTACTTGTGCATCTCTTTTATGAGTAAGAAAATATTGAAGTATTGTATCGATATTTAGAACATTTTCAAAAAGTAAATTGTTAAATAAGCTAAAACATTTTTAATCTAGCAAAATAACCATTTAACACTAAATACATCAGACTAAAAATGTAACTATTAAAACACTAAAAATAAGCACGCACAAAAAGGGTTTTATTATTAGACAACGATCATTTTATTATGAATAAACGATGTATTTAATGAATTCTATTCTTAATGATAAAATTTTTCAAAAAACTATCAATTTATTAATCGGATTATTTATCTCATTCTGGAAACCCTCCGTATTTTGGAAAACAAAAGAAGCTCAGCATTCTTCTGTTGTATTCTTTCTTAAGATTACACACACATATATATAGACTAATGACTAAGATAAAACTGTTATTCAAGATATTTAACTACTGTTATATATATACACTCATGGACAAAAAAATTAGCGCACCAAGAAGGAGTCATCAAAATGAAACGAAATTTTACATGCGTAATGACTACTTTGATATATGTAAATGATTAGAAAATCAAAGGAAAATGATCACTTATTTCAGAGAAAAGGGCAAAAGAACGGAGGATTTAATACCCTGTTGAACCCCCTGTAGCGCGAATGCACGATGCGATACAATCGGGCATTTAGGCATACAAGTTCTGTATGATGTCTTGAGACATTTCGTTCCATATTTGCTGTAACCTTGCCTCTAGTTCGTTCAAACTCGTGGGATGCCCAACTCGCCGTCCCAAATGATCTCAGACATGCTCGATTGGAGACAAATCTGGAGACGGGCAGGCCAAGGAAGGGTAGTAACAGTGTGGAGACAGTCTTGTGACACCCTTTCCGTGTGAGGCCGAACATTGTCTTGTTAAAAAAAGGCTCCTGAAAGCCGTTGCAAGAGTGGCAACACATGTTGTTGCAGGATATCATGGACATACTGATGGACTGTCATGGTGCCACGGATCAATACTAGGGGAGACCATGTATTGTAGGCAATGGCACCCCATACCTTCACACCAGCTGTGGGAGCGGTGTGTCGCTGTAAAACAAAGGCAGGATTGAGGCGTTCACCACGGGGTTTCCACACACGAGCACGATTGTCATCACTACTGAAATTGAATCTGGATTCATCGCTAAAGACGACCTGGTTCCATTCCGCTGCAGACCAGACTCCTTGTGCGCTGCACCACTCCAAACGGAGGCATCGATAGGTAGGCGTCAAGGGCAGCACACGTAATGGGCGCCGCGATCCCAAATGTCCTTCAGCCAGGCGCCTTCATATGGTTCGAGAAGACACAGGGTCCCCTATTGAAGGTGCCACCTGTGCCTGGATGGCGGCCGTGAAGCAGTTGGCTGTACGCGTGCATTTCATACGATGTGGCGGTCTTCTCGACGACTGGTCTGTCGAGGGCATCCTGAGCCTGGTCCTCGTGTAAATGACATCTCTTGGATCCACTGGTCCCAACACCTACTTACAACACAATCAGAGCGCCCTAATTGATGACGCCTAGCTGACCACCCAGCTTCCATCATGCCGATGATTCTCCCCCTCTCAAACTGCGACAGCTGCTCATATTGTCTTCGAAAACGGCGTAATGGCATGTCTACCTCAGCTCTTCCTTTGTAAACGATTCAGCATACTCAAACAAGCTTTGGTTACCTGTTTTATACTCCACGGAGAACGACGTTAAACGCCCTCTACCGGCTATACGTAAGGCGCAATTACGCTGCATTTCTAATCATTTGCATATCTCCCCGACATTTACCTTCATGCCAAGTTTCGTTACAATCCCGCAATTATTTCTTGGTGTGCTAATTTTTTGTCCATGAGTGTATATATATATGTGTGTGTGAGTGTGTGTATAACTTGCTTTCTTCTATCTACCCACACATTCCCATCATACCTACCCTTTTAATTACCTGTAGGCACTTTTTGTAGCAGTTCTTCAGCCACATCTGCCGATGTTGTTGAATATAAATCTTTAACTAAGCTTACCGGAAGCCTTTTCTTTTTGTGTGTCTCGGCCAAATCAATCATCCGACGAATATTTTCCTGCAAAAGAGTTCAGAGTTTAAAAATAAGGTACTAATCATGAAAGGTGGAAAGGTTATTTTAAAAGGATTCATCTTGTTGTTTAAAATAATATTTATAAATTTAGAGTAATTTACAAAACTCTTTTTTTTTTTCGAATAATTTACAAAAATCGGTTTCGAATAATTTCAACAAATTCAATTATCTTGAAGAAATTATGAATGGATCAAACAGAAAAGGAAAATAATCTGGTTTTTTCCTTGAACAAATGAATAACCCTATAAATAATATGTTAAGTTTTTAGCTATATGTAAATATTTACGATGACCCTAAATACTGTTACTAGACATCTTATGAAATCATTTCAGATCTTGTTACCATTGATTTCGATCTTTCTTTACTTGGGCAGCATTTATTCGTAACATAGAAAATTAAAGGGGAGATTCTCTCTCATGGTGCAAAAAGATAATTCAACTCTTAATAAAGACCTGTTTGTTCATCAGAGAATATATATTTCTGTGTAACTTAAAAGCTTTTGTATAGTTTTATCAGCTTATATAGTCATATGTTTCATCATATATATGTTTCACCATATATATGCTCAATATATGAGTACTCCATACAAGTATATAGTTATTTAATTTTTCCATACAAGTATATAGTTAATATACCTTAATTTGATTATTAAGGTATATTAACTATATACAAGTATATAGTTAATATACCTTAAATATCAGATTAAGTGAAATATTTAACCTGATATTTAAGGTATTCAATATCACAAAGCCATCAAATTAATGACTTTTCAATTCTTATAATATATTATTCTTTGCCTTAAAACCTTAACAATAATATGATACATTTATATGGCAGCCAATATAGAACTTGGTAAACTTTTTTAAAAAAGGAAGCATCAGAATAAATTAAATTAGATAAATTTCACAAAACATGTTTCCTTGCTGAATATCCTTTTAATTTTTTGAAAGCAATTTAAAATATAATAATTATAAACTATGACAATGTTTTTTTTTTCTTTTGCATTAGAAATATAACTATTTCTTCGTTAAAAAATATGTTTTATATTTATTAAATTCTTCTTTTTTCCTTCTAATTTATTTTCCGTATATTTATTTCTTAACTATTTAATAATTTTATCTTTCAATTAATATTTTGACCTACTTTTTTTTATCTGGTTTTAAATTAAGATTATAGAGAGCATGACCAATCATTTACTTTTTCTTTTGAATGTGCAAGGGAATTTGGCACTTTTATTTCTGTTTGCAAGCCTCCAAGCTGTATTGTTTTGTAAGTTTTCCTTTCCTTTTAATCTTTTGAAAAAATTTTACATTCTATCAATGTTTTGTTTTAAAATTATTTACCTCTTAATTATTTATGGAATAGCTAGTTTATTTTCCTTTTCGACTCCAGTTTTTTTTTTTTTTTTTTTTGGTTTCAAATTTCAATTTGCTTTTTGCATTTTTGGTTGATAACCATTTTATATAACATATGCAGAATAAGCAAAGTTGGTTCCTTTATTTAAGGAAAACACTATATTACGGTCTACAGTCTTTTCCAATTTTATTAAGATATATTCCATTATTTTACATTTTTTTTAAAAATAGGTTTTTTTTATAAATCTGACTTTTTCTTTAATTTTTGTGGTTATCATATTATTTTACAGCTTAATTACTTGCTTTATTAATTTTTAAAACTTTTTTTTTTAAATTTTTAAATTTTTTTTTTATAATTTTTCTATGCGGATATTGAATTTATAAGTGTGAAAATATATATAGTTTTAAGAAATGAAGGGTCGAATATTTTATTTGAATTTGAAATGACAACTTACTAATCTTTGTTGCTGCCGATGCTGTTGCTTTTTCATTAATAAAAGCTCTACAATGATACTCTGTTTGTTTGGATCTACAACCTGAAAAAAATGTAACAAGTGAAAAATTTATTTTAGAAATACGTATATATATGTAGTATAAATTCACTGCCAAAAATATATTCTTTTACAGCATTTTCTTACATATATATATGCGTATGCACTTCTGGCTTTTTTAACCGATTTATTTAATCTGAAACAATTTTTTTAATGTATCCTGTTGTACAAGCTTGATAATGTAAAAGGATTACAATTTCTTAGAGTCGCCATTTAATGCACAAACCAATTTTATAGTATAAAACATTAAAGTATAAAAAATATTTCAGTTAAACAAAAGATTTTATCTTCAAATGCCTGATTGCCTGTTTTTTTCTAGTTTAAGAAACACAAATATGCTTTGCATTTTCTACGGAAAATATCGCATGAATTAAAGTAAATAATTTTGCTACCAGAATAATGCTTGCATTTAACACTAGACACGAAACAGTGACGGAACGTGATTTCTCAGAAATGGATGAATTCTAAAATGCCTTCAATATTCATTTATTTACAATGCTGATAATATACAATCAAATACATAAAATTCATTGCACTATAAAGATATTCAATTGTGTCAAAAAAAGAGGATAGAGTGCACTTGCAAAGAAAAAAAAAGTCATTATAGTTTCAGAATCCTTTAGTGATCTATTCCACTGTTCGATTGTCTCAAAGAGTGAAAGTCGACAAGATATCGGTTTACTTCTGGCCAGAGCTGAAACAATCTGATAGACAAAGACCTATTGCATGTCAATTCCGGTTATTTAAATCGACTGTAACAATTACTTGACGACGGATTCGTTCTCGTCGTGAGCATAGGTCAGATATTGAAACAGATTGGCGCGATCGGATCGAAAGAGGCTGAGGATGGATGGGCAAATTAAAAAAATCACTCATCTCTTAGAGTGAACAAATGTTGTAATTAGATGATTCTGACAAGAATAGGTAAGCAATGGCACATTTGAGCGTCAGAAAGATAACAGTCAATCTAGGTCTACAACAGATCTACAAGACAGAACGATTATATCATATCGATTGTCGCAGAACCTGATTCGCCGCTATCAACAATCCGAAGTAACACTCGCACACAATCTGCCTGCTATAATATCAATCTATATTATATTACGTCTCAACGACTATCAATAAACGTCGTTGAGAGTGAAACCTACGCCCTCATTGACCATTATGCCACTTATTTTTCACGCCTACACACTATCAAGTCTGATTACAATGGTGCTGGGCTCGATCAGTCGGGAACTGTTCTGACTGAGAACGAAACAGACTTCAGTGATAAGACTCTTTCCAACTGATAACCAAAGCAGTCATATCTGAATACGTCTAGGACTGCTTAAAGATTCTGTTCGTACTATCTCCAGCCAGATAAGCCCACAACGGGGCGCTATGATCCGGGGGAGGGGTACTTCTTTGAAGAAATCTTTGACAGCTGGACTTCTCTGCAAATTAGTTGTGGCACGCTTACAACACAGAAATGTGAAGACGAAATTCTCCTACTCATTGTGATATCGTTCTTTTATATCATCCCGGACATATTTTTGAACAACCTAACATTTGGCTACACGCAAAATGGCTTGCTATGAATTACCTTCAAGCTTACCGAACATTTTCTTGGCCACCTAGATTACTTGATATTTTCCTCTTAAAGCACATTTGAAACCTGATTGGAAGACCGGGCACATATTGCATCCAGACCAGAGATGGATCAATGCCTTATTGACTTCCTCACTTTAAAGTGAATGAGCACCAGAATAAATAACACAACTTTTTTAAAAATATAACCTTTTTTTCTATGCATGTTCATAATCTCCGCCCACTTTTGTTTAAATTAGACAACTCTTTTGCTGTGCTTCGATTTTTATATCTTAGAATCATAATTTTGAGATTAATCGTTTTGACTCTAATCATTCTTCTAATTAATATAAATTCGTAATCGTATCGCTAAGTATACTTTATATAGTACTAGCATTTTAATTATAGCTTAGTTTAATTAATAAAGCTCTATTAAATATCGTGTATTTTTTTTTCCTTTGCGGGTGGTGATTTTATTACATAATTCTTTACAGATTATAGTAATGTAATTCAACTTAACTATTTTTTTCATTAGGAAATTCCTGAATAAGTCAGATTTACGATGTATGATAGTATAATGTGCTTAGGGGAGAAATTATTATTATAGGTCACTGTAATATAAAAGTTTTATAATTTATGAGACTTATTTAAAGTTCAAAGAGTTTGATTGTTCATCACTGTAACAATAAGAAATATGACTATAATTTAATTTACTCTTTTATTGAAAGCCTGTTAATTGTTTTAAAAGTTTGTTTAAACATTATTCAATAAGATAAATAGATATAAATTATGCCACATATTTTAGATAAGACAATTATTTCTTCTTTTAAAGATATAAGAATGGATTATCACACACCCTTCCATTCATTCGAAATCCTTTCATGAGAGTATTGGCATTATTAAGTAAGTCTGCTTGAAACATTTCTTTCGTATTTTTTCCTTGGGCTCTTGTGACAGCAGATTTTCGAGTTGTTTGCTTTCCCCACACTTGAATCATAATATAACCCTCTTTCAAATATTCAACAAGCTGAAAAGGAAAGATAAATTGTCATTGGAATAAAACATATCGGATGCATAAACATATAAATAAACACGTAAATGCGATGAGTCTGTTTGTACGAAAAGGAAATTCGTTTTCATTGCTCGAATGATGCTCAAAATTCGGAACTTGAGTATTTTTGCAAACACGTTGATATAAGTCACCAAAGTTACAGCGAGAGTTAAATTCTTTTCGCCTAATATCAATATTTCATGGCAACCTCGATGTCTACAACTTCGCTATTCTGTCAGTATTTGTTTTCCAGCATTTCTAGATGTATAATTCTTCTTCTTTTGCCTGTTTTTCAGCATAATGTAAATTTCTAAAAATGAGGATTGGAAATCTCAAACGAACTCGTAGAGCAAAGAAGTAAAATTTATTTTCACTGCTGATTTGCAAATTAAAAGGAAGAGCTTGAAAAAGCTCTTGCGAGCATAGACTGTCAATTGCACATATAACTGCGTAAATTCGGAGACTAGCGTTCACATCAATAAGTCACAAGTGACAGGAAATGAGAATATGGGATTCAGTAAAATGCACAATAAAAACTCAGGAGAAGGATTTTACATTACATTGAATCATATCTAGCTGAATTTATATACAGCCATAATAATAATAATAAAAAAAAAAAACTAAACTAAACAATTATTTTGAATTTATTCTTAAATCTATGATAATGAAATGTCCACATATTTGTAAAAAAAAAAAAAATATAGAAACTCACTTATAATTTTTAAATAAATTTAAAAGTCTTATAAAATTTAAATTATGTCTATAGAACCATGCAAACACGTAATAAATATATCTTTGCTTTTCAAATTGTCATTCACTTTCTTTTGTAAAAAAGTTCTCAAAATTCATCAGTGAGGTTGCGACAAATACAAATTCTTGTATATGTTTCTTGCTCACAAATATAATTACATTACCTGCTCAATTTCATATTTTTATCTCGTTCTTATACAGAATTACGTAATTTAGGTAAATTTTGTTGATTTTTCAAAATTACCTACTTTTCACTATCTCCTGAGGCTTTGTAATAATTGCAAAAATAAATTATAATTGCTATTGCTTTCTCAAGTTATAATTGCTATTCTTGAAATGCAAATTTAAAAACTCGTTCCGGTATAAAATATGATAATTGAACATATTAGTAAAATCGCCATAGTTACTTAATGCGAAAATTTAAATTTAAAAAAAAAATTTTTGATTTTATCACTTAAAAGCAGTGCCGAAAATGCTGCTTATACATGTTAAACGTGGGCATAGAATTTCTGAACAGTCATGTTTTCATGCTGATTTATGCCCTAACTAAAAATAAAACTTTCTGTTCTTATTCAGAAATCAATTTTAAGCAGTAGTAATTATATGTTTATACTCTGTCTCTGTTAAGTTATATATCTTAATAAATACAAGTACCACATGGATCAATAAGTTCCGAGACTAACCCAGAGATGACGCTCGTAGTAAACCAGTAACCAGGTCTTTCTAGAGTATTAACCTTTGTTTGAAACGTGTCAAAATTTTAAGTCGATCGGACCAGAAACAGCTGAGTTATCGAGGTTGGAGTAAAGTCGTTTTGTAGTTTGTTTAAAAAATGGAAAAAACTGAGTTTCGTGTTCTGATAAAACATTGTTTTTTAATGGGTAAAAACACCGTGCAAGCGAAACAATGGATTGAAAAATGTTACCCGGACTCTTGTCCATCAAAAGCAACGATTTGTCGGTGGTTTGCCGAGTTTAAACGTGGTCGTACCGACACAAATGACGCGGAACGCTCGGGTAGACTTGTGGAAGCCATTATACCGGAAAATGTGAGTGAAGTGACAAAAATTATAATGAAAGATCGTAAAGTGAAGCTCCGTGAGATTGCTGAGATGACACAGATATCATATGGAAGTGTATTTACTATCCTTAATGAAAAATTGAGCATGAAAAAGGTTTTTTCCAAGTGGGTGCCGCGATTGCTTTCGATGGAACAAAAACAGCAACGAGTCGATGATTCAGAAAGCTGTTTATCGCTATTTACTCGCAACAAAAAAGATTTCTTGCGTCGTTACGTGACCATGGACGAAACATGGATACATCACTACACTCCAGAGTCGAAGCGGCAGTGGCGCACAGCTGGCGAAAGCCGTCCGAAGCGTCCGAAAACGCAGCAGTCAGCTGGCAAAGTCGTGGCGTCAGTTTTTTGGGATACGCATGGCGTGATTTTCATTGACTACCTCGAAAAAGGTAAATCGATCAACAGTGATTATTATATTGACTTGCTGGTGCGTTTGAAGGAGGAAATCGCAAAAAAAAAAAAACACGACCGCACAGTCCCGGGACTTATTGATCCATGTGTTATAGTCAATATTTATGATAAACTATATATTATAAAAAAAATAGAAAACATTTTTTATTCACATACACAAGATTACTCTTTCTATAAATATCTACATAACTTCAGCAAACCCATACTCAAATTAGATAGGACTGTTTTTAAAACCATATCGAGCCTTACAGTTGTCAAGACTTTCAATGAGTATGACATCAAATTATTTTATTTTATTTATTTATTTGACTTAAGCAGACAAAATGTAAAAAATAAAAGCAATGAAAACTATTCAGGAAAAGAGTACGTTTTAATATTTCAGTCGTTATAACTCTAATTTAAATATCACTTTAATGATGAAATCAACCACTTTATGCTATACTTTAGTTTACTTTAACATGTATGCACAGGTAGTAGTGGGAAAATCGTGTGTGTGAGTGTGAAACTAATAATCGAATAGTACACAATTTTCTTTATTGTTTCTCGCAGCAACAAAAATTTCAAAGATAAAGTTGTCCTAAAAGAAATTAATAGTATACGATATCAAAATATAAATTAAATTAGAATAAGCAATAATTAATTGTTCAAATAAATCCTTTCAGTATTGAGTAAACAGAAAAAAGGCATTGGGAAAATCTCATACAGGAAAAATTAAAAAGAGCAATTAAAATTGGACGTGATCATGCGAATTTGAAGGGAGTAAATTAACAACTAAAAACTATATTTTCCCAACAATGAATATTAGGATGAATGATCATTACATACATTGCGTTACAAAAATAGGATGAATCTTTGATGAAAGGACAAAATTTCGTTTTCTTCACAAAATTCATCGATACATTTGTGACAACTCTATACTTGTGAGAAATTCTTTTCTTTCATTTCAGGTATTTATCTCTCCTTTTTTAGCACTTTGATCCATTCGTTTTTAGACATGTCTTATTAGAAGGCATGTCCAGTCAAAAAAAATAATAATGTTATTCCTAAAGTAGTTTGCCTAAGTTTGTTTAAGATATATATATGTTGAACCAAATTTTTAATTTCTAAACGCAACTCTCTCAAAAAAAATCGTTGTATATTGAAAAGTTTCATACAAAGCTAAACGTTTTACATACAAGTATTGATAAGACTTTAAGTATTTATTGCTACAACAAAAGCAGAATTCAATCATATATATGTTAGCATGTCTTAGTTCAATGTGATGCAGTGATCGAAGGCACTATAAAAATGATTTGTTCTTCCCAAGCTAAGCAGTTTCAAATGCTGATATTATCCTGTTATATCGCTTTCATTATAGACAACACAATCTGTACAATAAATAATCTCATCAGCAAATATCACATCTAATTAAAACAGTATTCGATTTTTAGATCGGAGAAAGGATTGTATTGCATTTCTCTACTTTCCTCATATTTATAAATAAATTAATTTCAACCGTAGTTGTCTTTTATTATTATTCTTTAAGTAAAAACGTTGTACAATCATGATTAAACTTACAAATGATTGTGCTGTGCGCTTAATATGGAATATGAACATAGGGCTAAACTCCTACTTTTTCCCTAACAACACCTAGCTGTAAGTTATACTTCGGATAATATCTAAATTAAATGTAAAATAATCACATAGAAACAAAAATTAGACTAGTTTGTTTAAAGCCTGATTCTCAAACTATTCAAATATTATTACGAACCTAAAATGACACTTCTTTGCAATGTTACTCAAAAAATTGGAAAGACATTTTCAGAAATTTTATTGGACACATGGAAAAAGGGCTAAGTATTGATACATCCCGACCTTGGCGACAAAGTTGGTGATTTTGGCGAGAAATTTATGGTTCTCGGAAATCCGTATGGTTCTCGGAATAACCGTAAATACTGAGATGAATGAGACTGCTTCTGAAGTGCAAGGTATCACTTTTTAGTTTTGTCTGCAGTTCGAGTTAGTAAGCTGGTGAGTTGAACGTTATTGTAAGTGTTATTACTGATTATACTAGTGATTTGCAATCTGTTTGTGTTGCAAATCTGTACAGGATTGATTTTGATTCATGTTGAGTTATTAATATTTACAAGTGCTGCTTTTCCTTTTGTGCGTTGATAATCTGACCAGGTTCTGCTTTCTGTTCCCAGTCTTTTCCAGAATATTTTTAAATAAAGCGTCCTATCTCCATTATCCTCCTTGCTGGACTGTTTCCAAAGTACACCCAAAGGACGAATTGTAGTAATAATAATTTTAAAAAAATTGAAACATCACATGCATGTCCATCAGAAGAAACCCTTTCGCTAAAAATAAAATTCTTTCTTAAATATTTCAGAAAACCTATACATAAAATATAATTTAAAAGCATGATTCAAAGAGATAAAATCATTGCAGCCGAAGGAAAATCATTAGTATTTCAATTTTGAAAAGTAAATGTAGAATTATTCTTTTGGCCAAAATGTCTAGTCATTTTAATACTATATGTCAATACATATTGGTACTATGAAAAATAAGTATATTTTAATAAATTACTTACAGATTGAGTAACTCGTCTAAAAGAAAAAATTTTCTTGTGATTAAAATCAGGATTTGAAGTATCTGATATTACTTCTGTTACATTGTCTTCTGTATCAAGATATACTTTATATCTACATGTTATATCCTGGAACAAAAGAGAATTTGGTATTATAAAATACACACATTTAGGTATTATTAAAATAACGAAACCATATATTAGTTAAGGATAGAACCTTTTTTGACATCAAAGTTTGCCTGAGTAAAAAGTTATATAACTCAAGAATAAGGATTTAGAAAATACCATTCTCTTTTGGAGAAATTGTGAAAGACCATTTACCGATACTGAACATTTATTTCTGACTCGTTTGAGAAAATAGGTATTTAATGATATGATAGCCGTTTGAATGTGGGTGGGCAGATGAGACGAAACACACCTTCTCTTTCTCATTAATGATTTTACAAGTCTCGATTGTAGGGTAATTATCACCTGGGAAAATGCTGTCTCATGCATTAAGCAATCCTTCCATTGCATATATACTTCTTTGTATAAAAACCTTATGAGATCCTTTCTAGATAATTTTCTTCTCGGAATCATAATAGATCAATAAAAAGTCATGAAAGGGATAGCTAAATCAATACAGAATCATCTTTATGATGAATAGTTGGTATGAAACATCAGGATCTTACCCTTGAGCTACTATTCCTCAAATCGCTTGTTCTTTGTATAGCTTGTGCTGTGGTGGAGTAATCTTTCTCTCCATCAAGCCGGTTACTATGAGAATGTCTTGACATTTCCTGTGACCCTGCCCGATCTTAACCATATGGCGTGCGGAATAGCCCCTCATTATGCACTGAACAAGCTAATAAGTACAGTCAATAATAACATTTAAAAATTAATTCTTTAATTTTACACTTTAACTTTCCTGATTTCTAGCTGTCCACTACTTATGGAATTGCAAATTAGCTTTAGTTTTAATTGATAGTTATGATGAGGAGGTATTTCCTTCTGTTGCAGAAAGAAGTTCAACAACTTAAACTCCTTCGCCCTCCGTCTTCCTTCAAATGTACTCAAAATTCAGTTGTGGGAAGCAATGTGAAACTTGATTGTTCCTCAGATTTATTCAATCATGGTTTCAGCTCTCAGAATTATTCTAAATGATGCATTACATTCGCATTTGCTATACACACACGAGTAATGATACATCTAAAATCTGATTCTACACTATACACAAAAGACACAGCGCTCACAGTTTTATAATTGCTACTTGACTGCATAATAATATGTTAATTATTTTCTTTAGAATTACGATAATCATAATTCGAAAATGTTACTCTACTACAGATTTCTTAGCAGAAATTTCCTTCGAACTGCATTGCTTCATGCAAGAATCTGCAGATGCATTTAAAATCTACAGCCACTTTGGATGTAGCCACATTATTTTTCAATGTCCAAATTTCCAACATATTAGGGTTTCTTTCACTTATATTTGCATCCTATAATAACTTTCACAGATATTTTCCATAGTCCTAAATATAAAATCCTAACTTTTGATATTGCTTTTTGGTAAATCTATGCTTTCCAAACAGAAAAACGCCGACAATTTGCCATCTCTAAAAGTTTATAAGGGCTAATATCTTACACAATGACACAAAAAAAGCACAAAGGCGATAGCTTTATAGCTGAAATATGACATTAAAATTATAAAATATACTTTTTTGTTTTGGAAATACAAATGATGATTTTTTTTTATGCGAGGATATATTTACTGAGTACAAAACCGTATTATAAATGCTGTAAATATTGATAAATGTTTCCATTGTTTCGATAATATGCTTTTCAGATTTCCTTTAAATCAATTAGGAAACATGAGAACGATTTTTAACGAATAATCTGTTAATAATTTGTAAACCGTATGAGTGTTAAAGATTTTGGTCAATAACCAGCTTATAACTATATAAACTTATATAAGCATTATATTATATAACTTCTTATTTAAAATTGATAATATTACTTAAAAGGTTTCTGAATGCTATATGTTTTATTTAAAAAATAATCGCATCATGCAACAATAGGGATTGTAAATTTATCGACTTCTTTTACCGGCAATTTGGTAAAGTTTTCAAAAATAACCGGTATACCGATATATATATATATATATATATATATATATATATATATATATATGTAACAGAGGTGGTGGTGTCTAGGGGTGAGTCGAATAAAAAGAGACGTTTTTGTCTAACGAGATTTAATGACTAGGCGCGCTCTGCTGGGGACAAAAGGGAAGTGCGCTCCTTCTTACATCCGGGGTACAGAGAGTGGCACTGGTGTCTGAGCGTATACAACACACACACACACACGTGTGTGTGAGAGAGAGAATTATGTTATATTATATTTAAACCACACCAAATGCATTCTTGTTAAAAATACTTCGGTTCTTTTATAAAGATTTATTAATATTTTTTGTGCCTGAGAGGCGGATTATTATGTTGCTTTTCTGTGTTTCTGTTTTAATCAAAAAGTTTCTCTTTCAAGGATTAAGTAAATGCAAATGACTAGAAAAAGGACATTATATTTATGTTCATAATTTACCTAATTATGGTCAAAAACAATGAAGAATTATCAGTAACAATAAGAGGCTGAAATCTTTAATTTACTAGTGTTGCAATTCTCATACAACAACACTGTTTTACTTACGTTAAATCTAGATGGTAAACCTCTGCAACCTAAAAGATTAACCATAAAATGAAGATCTTTTCCAATCAATTCGTTTGGATTATCCACAAACATATCATCGTGTTCCGTATATTCTTTTCCCTGTGGAGTGCATGGAATAACTTCGATCTGTAAAAAAGTATATAAAAATAGTTTGAATTTTTTATATTGTGCTCTATTTATAGAAATACCCTATACATTTTTCAAAATATAGCCTACGCGTTTCGCATTTCAATTTTCTAATCTAATCAATACTTTTACAGGTAATCGAAGGAAGCTGTTAAGGGATCATGTACTCCTTTTCTTCTAGCGAACGATTATCGGCAAGACGTAAAATTTTTTTCTCGGTTATAATCTTTTAACGAAGTTTCTTTTCCATTAAACAATTTTTACTTTATTATTTTCTATGCTAAAAAATGTTTTTCAAATAATATTGTTAGCTGGAAAGTAAAAGATTGCTCTTAACATTTTTCTTGTACTGCATGGAGGGGGAATACATAATGTAAAACAATACATTAGTATATGCACTAATTATGTACGCAATATGATCTTAATTTTGACCTTGAATATTTCTTGAACTTCTGATAGCAACTGCATTAAATTTTAAAGGTAGAGATTCCAAGACACAGAATTTTTTTTAGAAATTTCATTATGTTATGATTCATTTTTTTTCTCCAAATCTGTAAATATTTATATTGTTTACAACAAAGTGTGTTGCGAATGCCTATCATTATTATTAAACTCCACAGCCATCTTAAAAGGAAACTGATTAGTCAACAAATTCATAAATCCAACTGAATAGACATCAGAAAAAAGACAACTAATTCTTTATAATTATAAATCAACCTAGAATATGCAAGATCGCGCTTTCTGGAGTTCCTCTTGACTCATTTAATCCTAATTTATATTTAAATAATAAAGTAATAGCTTACTAACACCTTCGTTCCGATTCAAACACTTCCTGATTACAACAGGTACAACTTCTCTTATCCTAACCAGGAGTCGCTTCTAACCACTTTCAATACAAACGATTAATTACAATGATTCACTTCAATTTATAAACATCTATCAGCCTCTCGGTGTCATCTGTCTTCCTTCTCTTTCCTTTCAATTCCCCTTCGCTTATAAATCACTATCCCTAATTTAGTTCATAAAAAATCTTATCTTCATCTAGTTTACCTAATCACGTACGTTTCATTTGGTTGACATGGAGTTGTAATTGTATGCAATTCAAATTACAAAAGTCTCCAAAGTTTGTGAACAGAAAACTGCGAATAGCCCAACGTCACAAATCCATTTTCCGATTTTATACTTTGTGTATTTATTTAAATAGGGTCTATTGATTGGTGTAAATATCTTTGATGTTAAGTAGAACATTTTATACCGTCAAAAGTTAGAGACACTCATTTAATATTAGAGGATCTATTTTTTAAACTCCCATAATTCAGAAAGTTTGAGTCAAAATTTACAAAATTCGAAATTTAGTAATTTTCGTGATGCGAAATCAACTACGGGAATGGAAAAAAAAACCCACAAAAATCCTTTTTGAAATTAGACAATCATTCTCCTTCGAAATCTAATCATACCGTAACGAATTTTCCCTGTTATGCTTAACAGACATAGTTACATAATTATATGTAGCAAAAAGTCTTTTTCTACTACTTTGTTCAAAACTACTTTGTTCAATTTTTGAATAAGTAATATCAAAATAACTATAATATTTGGCTCAGGACGATTAAGTAATTGCGTCCTGAGCCAAATATTACAAAAATGAATTCTACCTTGCTTGGTAACTTTAAACAGTCGACTTGAAATAATTAAACCCGATTCAAACAGATTCCTAGTAAGGGGAATGGAATAAGGTATACACGCTTAGTATATCACCTTACAGTTGCTCCTCGAGTGTTCCTATGAATCGCTTTAATTCCTCTTCTAGTCTATTCCTATACTTCTGTTTGTATAGGAAAGCTAATTTACATATATCACGATTCCTTCATAGTTTCTTACATTAAACCTCGTAGTTAACAACATTAAATATTAATTATAAGGAAATGCACGTGAGAACTCGTTATAACATCACAACTTAGTTCCTTTTGAGCCATAAGTATAGTTATTTGTTTTGTCTTGTGGGCGATGAGAATTACGATGTTATAAAAAGTGTCCTTTTTTACCCCATTGTACACGGAAATTACTAAAATGCCATCAAGATTTGAAGAAAATGAAAATTTACTTGGAATTTTTCGGATTATTTGGAATCTTCTTTCAAATGTTTTGTATGACTCACAAGTGAATTTTCACAGGTTCTTCAAATGAATGAACTTTAAAAGATTCTTTTTAAAGAGAAGGGATTGTGGTAGATGGAATTCAGTAAATATGCCTTAAGATGTTTTTTAAGAAGGTAACTGGAGATGCTTTGGGCTCTTAGTTAATTTATGAAGTTCAATAAAGCGATATTAATCATCCTAATGCGAGTGTGTGAGTGAAAATTGAGACTTATGGCGCAAGAGCCAAATCTGGCAATGTGGTGCCAAACAATGTGTGCCTGTGTTTAGACGTTAGGAAAAAATTGGGGAAAAAGGTAAAAATTGGAAAACAAGAAGGGCTGATTATAGAGGAGGATTGCAACGGTATACGAGGGGCGCATCCTTTATGTTTACCAAAGACAGTAAACCCCATGGAAAATAAAAGAAACCTGCTAGTTTACCTCGGGGTCATGATACCCGTACTTAATGGAGGTAAGCCGTGAGAGAATCATCCAAATGTGTATGTTGTTGTATGTTTTAATCAAAATAGATAACGTGTTGCTTCTATTATTTTGAATTTTTATATGAGAAGAAAATTTATTCTAATTATGATAAAAGTGTGAATTCCATTAATACATTATTGGCAGAATTTTTTGTGTGATAGAGAGATATATATTGTATAGAAACTCATACCGTTAATATAAGATCTCAGAGAAAAATGTCATAGCAATATGTTTTCAGATATTTGCTTTTCATTTCAGTTGTAGTACATTGAAGTGTTAATTGTGAAATTTTAATATAAAGTTTTCTATGAAACGTGGGAAGTAGATTTATTTTTTAAGATTAGTTCATGATGAATGGATCAAAAAATATTCATTTTTCTATATTCCAGAATAAAAAACTATTAAATTAATAAATAATATACATACGTTCATTATGCCAACTTCTGTACCTTTATAATCAACTATTTCAAGTTGTTCTTTCAGTTCGACCTAAATAAAATACAATATTTAATATATTTACGAAAATGATTAAATAAAACTTTTCACTGTTGTTTTAAAATGAAAGGTAAAGGAAAGTACCATATATGCTAGTGGTTGTAGAAATACTTGCACATTTCCAATTTGCACTTCAGTATCTAGGTCTTCAATGAAAGGATCCCGATCCTATACAGAAAAACAATGATTTAACTCAGTAAGGAAAGACTGGTGAATTCTTTTAACTGATTTGGGGGGGGGGAATTTTTCTTGATAACAGAGCTGATATTTTGTTTTCTTTTTTTTCTCTATTTTTTTAAACTTCTGTTTTAAATGTAGACGAAACGTGCGTAGGACATAAGCAATTCATTAAGCTATCATTATAACGAATTATTGAATATTTGGGGTGGTAGATTTCAGGAGCTGCCTAAATTAAAGCTTTTGGAGATATTTCTTTTTACAAAAAAATAGGACATAAAGCATCAATTTAAGCAGTCTACAAAATCGATGATGATTGTTTTGAAGCAAAATTTATTTATTATATATCATACGTTAGTTTATACGGATAAAATTATTTTTCTCCGTCACCATTGAATTAAATAAAAATAAAGTTTTTTTTAGTTCGTCCGTTATTAATAGCGATCGTAACAATTTGCAGTTTCGAATATTCAGTAAAATGTAAGATGCCACATTTGATCGCAAACTGATTTTAGCTACATTACTAAGTTTATTACAGCAGCCTTTTACATTATGGAAAAAAAAACTTGTCCTTGTGAAGCATGCATTAAAGAGATTATCTCACGAGAATAAATAAAGCTGTGATATTTTGAAATAGCATAATTTAAATAAAAAAGTTACACCTCGAGAAGTCATACCGTTTCAATCGGTAAGTATCCCATTAATAGCTGAATAGTTTTAAAAAAAAAAAACTTTTTTTTTTTCCATCACTCACCTCATCAACATCCCATTCTTCTCCAGCTTCGTAATTCTGATACATTTCTTTCATCACATACATCCTGTTCAAAAACTTGTCTTTGGGCCAAGTAAACTCTACTCCAGTTTCCAAGTTACGCATTTTAACATAAACCTATAAGTATGAAAATTAGTTGTGATTTATAAAAAAAATCAAGTAAGAAAACAATTTTAAGAACATTTATTTTATTTTTACTTGTTACACTTTTATGTTTATGTAGTTGGACTTAAAAGAATTAATATAAATCTCTAAAATTTACTGATTAAAAATAATATATCAAAATCATTACCAATTCATTAAAAATACATATTTACTGAATATTAATATCCCATATCAACAATGCATCCTTTGAAATTACTTTACTATCAAAACGCTGGATTAATTGGAAATAGTCAAAGAAAGTACTACTTCGTTAATAGATTTATATAAACAATTTTTTTTTTTTTTGTTAATGGTTTTGATTCTGTGATTACAAAGAGAAAGAGTTTGAAAATTATTCTTTGAGAAAGAGGAATATTTTAAGTTAAAATTTTATTCATTTACATGTTCCGGATTAAAGCTTAAAAAATTTTACTGATAAATATTACAAAAGATTTCGAAGAAAATTTGTGTATACATTGATTAATTGTTTTGAATAAATACTTGATAAATTGGGGATTTTGGAGCTTAATATAGTCTAAATTTTAAGTATTTCTAGGTATTTAAAGTGTTTGAATGGAATAGAAAATGCTACACTGTGTATTTTAACACTAGTCTTTAATTTAACAAAGAAAAAAATGATGTATTTGGTTGCTTACCTCGGTTTTTCCCGATGTTTTTCCCAACCATTGTGGAGAAAGAAGCATTATTTCGAATTTAACTTTTTTATCCAGTTCTTCACTTATAGCATTTGCTTCTTCGACTCCTGGCAAAACTTCTATTAGATCTTTATTCAACAGAGCTGTGTCTGTAGAAAAAAGTTGGTAAATTCCATATAAATTTTTACATTAATAAGAGGCAAAATCTAAATAATTAAGTTTCGAGTATCATCCTGCACAAATAAAGAGTGAAATTACTTGCAATGTTATCAAGCTATATTTTTCAAAATATCCTGACTTTTCTCTTTCACATTTTGTTATGTTAATTTTCCATACTGGTAACTCTTGTGTAACGTGGAGGTTAAGCTCTAAAACTATAAAGCCTTTTATGAGATTCAGATTTACTTCAGTATGTTGAATGAGACCGCAGTATCCTAATGGTCATGGTCATGGTTAATGATCTCGCACGTTGTTTCTTCAAGCAATGGATTCAAGTCCTGATGTCACTTTAAGACCCACCGCTTAGCAGGGTTGATGCACGTTAAATCTGTTGTAGTTCCAAGTTCTCTCACTGGCACAGCGTGAAAACTAGAGGGAGGTGTCAACTCAGTTTAAAACCAAGTTTCGAACCAAGCTCAGTCCCTTAACCAAGTTTCAAAATTACGAAGTCCGTCACCAACTATCCTCGTGTTTCTTCCAAATGCGAAATCAATAAGCGATTACTCAATCAATATGTTAACTGCGTTCTGTAGCGTTATATATGCGTAGGTGCTCTGAGACATAAAAGTAAATGAGCATGATGAAGTTGTCCATTTGCTACAAAAATAGGTAGAAAGAATGAACATGTATATAAAAAATTATCACGATTCAAAAACAATTGAATGCTCTTTTTCATCTTGGCCGCCAAAGACCCGCCGTGTAGCCGGGGCTGATGCACGTTAAATCTGTTCAGGGCCCAAAGTCCTCCCATTGGCGTGGTGTGGATGTTAGGAGAGGGGGTGCCAGCTCAGGTGTCGTCCTCATCACTTGACAGTGGTTCAAAATTACGAGGTCCGTCGCCAATAGGCCTCGTGTTGCTTCTAGTGCGACGTTAATAAAAACTAAACTAAACTAAATTAAAGCTTTTTTTCATAATTCGTTTGTTACAAAGGGAGAACGTCATTGAAGCGTTGGTCCACCTCTAACTTGGATACAAATTGATACCCGACTAATAAAGTTCCCGGATGGTGTTTTGGGAAATATTTTGCAAAATTGTTTTCAACTGTCAAGTTAAATCGACTACATTCTAGGATGGTTGTAGGAGCCTTACCATCAGGTCTGAAATGTGTTCTATGGGGAAAAGATAAGAAAATCGATACGACCAAAGAAGGCTTCGTCAATCTTGAGGATAATTCAAAGAAAGCAGTGCCGTATATGCAGCCGAGCATTATCTTGACTTTCCGACTTGAATAGGATGTGCCACAATTTACACAAGCTGCAGGTTGTTGACAAAATCGAACTTGATGTAGATGACTGAAACATTTAGTACATTGTAAAGGTTTGTCTTTGAAAAACTGAATTTTGTGATTTATAGACTAGTTTAATATTTTCAGGTAATATTGTTTCCATTATGGTAACTAACCCAGGAGAAATTTCGGAACTTGTCTCAGATCTGACTAAAGGACGGATCTCAATTATTTGTATCTTGTAATTCAGTTGCTAAATCTTCCAACTACACATTCGTATGAATTCCGGAATCGGAGAGAAATTCCTTCTAATATGATATTAGCCTTATTTGGGAAGTTGATAAGTTTTCGAAAGATAAGACACACAGACACAGAATCTGCGGTAGATAATTCTTATACCATTTCTAAAAAGGACATAGTTAGAATGTTTCATGTCTTGGAATTTTGCTTTTAATTTCGGTATGAAATAATAGGAGGATTAGCCTTTAGAATATGAAGCCTATGATTATGCTCTCCTCTCTAAAAAATATTTTTCTCGGTTACTTTTCTTTTTTCTGCTTGTGCTTTGAGTTTTTTTTTTTTTTATCACTCAATGATGTTTTAAAATATTTATTGTTTCTCATCTCCATCATGGCCTCCTTTGGGATGACAACCGTTCGTCCGTATTTTAAACCACAAACTATGAATGACCCAATTTGGGTCTATTCGTAGAAAAGAAAATAATTAAGAAATATATTCGTTAAGAGGGAAAAAAGGAAAACTAAAAAGTAATCATACTGAAATGCTTGTGTATTAAAAAAAAAAGTTTGATACCTCAGTCTTTGGAGGTAAACAAAAAAAAAACTAATAAAAAACTTTTTAAAAAACTTGACCAACTTGTCCTTAAAAAATTTCAAAACACGTTTTCAAACCTTACTTATAAGCAACGTCTATCTGTAATATCAACCTTCCCATTCTGAAAATTTGAAAAATGAATTTTAAAGTTATAAGCAAATGTGACACGCTCTCTTTTTAAATTGATGTGAGGCATGTTTTTCGAGTACGATTTTCAAATTCGTTCTCTTTTCCGTTTTTAAAATTTATCTTAAAATTTTAAGTTCTATGTTATCAAATTCTGTTAACTACATCTTTCACTGTATTAGAACATATGTGTTTATATACTGTTTTAGGGGTTAATAGCCTTAGTTGCTCTATATTCCATAAATAAATAAAATAAAAAGTACACTGTTTTGCTTCATTTTTGAGTTTGTATTCTTTGAAAACTTATCTACGCTAAAATACCTTTTTCATTGATTCTTGAATTTTGCCAAGTTTGCTTCTGATTTTGTCTCATACAAAATCTTTTGAGAAGCGTAATTGTTGTTTTATTCCTAAACAAAATGATCATGATAATGAAGTATTAGACATCAACAGCGAAAATACATGTAGTCCGCGAAAGAAATTAGAAGGTTCTGCCCAAACTTTCAATCTGTTCTTTGTTCCCTTAATGATCAAAATATTGTTAAAATTAGTATTGAATTAAGTTTAATTTCCCAATTACTAAAGAATTTGAAAAAGTGCGAATACTG
The DNA here is from genome assembly GCA_019974015.1 of Nephila pilipes. Taxonomy (NCBI): domain Eukaryota; kingdom Metazoa; phylum Arthropoda; class Arachnida; order Araneae; family Nephilidae; genus Nephila; species Nephila pilipes. The sequence continues at coordinate 92,926 of BMAW01002494.1, read as the reverse complement.
CTATTAATCTGATTCACTTGATATTAGTGAAGATTTTGGAATACGCAGAGGAATTTGAGTCAATTTAATTTTATAGTACATTTTCAGTGGACAAGTTAATAGCTCAATAAAATATGACATATCATGTGGATTTGATTATATAATCATTAGATTGAGTATAGAATACGCTGAATAATCAAAAGTAGCAGTACTGCAAAGACATTTTGTGCAATTATGAATTTACCATTACAACTGCAAAATTTGAATGTTACAATAATGTACTTTTGCTTAGTCTAACAAAAGGGAGCAATTTTTCGATTAGAAGAGCTATAGAAGGAACTGTTGATAGTAACAATAACAACAGAGACATCACATCAGCTTTTGATGGTAACTGCTTAAAGGGGAAGGTCACACATCCTTGAAGGGAGACTATTCTATAATATCTCTAGGGACTTGTAAAGTTTTAGCTTTTGAATGCCTCAGAAAATATTGTTTTAAATGCAAAAATAAGAGCAACAAGATCCACACGTAAGAGAAAAAATTTTATGGTTTCAGGAAAGAATTAAGTCAAATGATATTTTAAAAATATTTCAACATTTTGAAAAAGTACAGTTTCAGATGTATTTATTCCTTGGGTTTAAATCATTTCACTCAGTATCGGAAGCAGAAGTCAATGGAGATGATGTGGAAGTCTAATGAGTTAGAATGATACTGAATTATTAAAAATACTTTGTAAATCACAGACAATTTATTGATGTTTCCTCAAAACATGTTTTTGGAAGTATGCTAAGATTCAGATACATTTTCTTTCAAATTTATTTTATATATTGTGTGCATCGTAAAACATAAATATTTTCTATGCAAGAATAAAACTTTGGTATTTTGTGTGGAAGATGCTATGAATTCTCTAAGACATGTGTTTGCTAAACTTACATAGTAAATCAAATGGCTTCTAAATAAGCTAGAATTTAAAACTCTCATAAACCAACTAATAAAATGATGTAGAGGATTCCAATTAATTGTAATGTAGTGCTGTATTGCATTAAAAAATATTATGATGCTCATTATAGTGAAAAACATCTTTATTTGAGTTTTTCTAAAAATGTGTTATCTGATTCTGGTATACTTTCTTCAAACTCTACTGTACAAATAAAGCTGATATTTTGGATATTATGAAATACGGCTATTTTCTAAGCAAAAAAAATTAACTTTTGTCTAAAAAATTATCACAAGTTTTAGGCATGGTAAAATATTTTTATAAAAATTATGGGAAGTTAGAATCTTAAATATAATTTAATTTAAGTACTAAATCTTAAATAGCTTTTTTGAATTTTACTTTTGAAATTTTCATTAAGTTCGGTCTATAAGATGTTATATTTTGAATATTTCTGCTAATTTTTAAAGTAATATATGCTGTAGATTTTATGCCAGACATACCTAAAGGTAATTACTTGGCCTATATATACTATCTGAAATACAATTATTGATCATTAATTGCTCATACGTAATTACTTATAATTATAAATATTAAATTCTTTGCATAAACAGATACATAAATATGGAGATAATCCACTGTTAAAATATGGCTTAAATTGCCTTTAATTTTAAAAGTAAGGATCACTTAAGCATAGCATAAAATCAGGACATTTTTGCTTGTCAAAGGTGTCTCAGTTACTTTAAATTCTGGCATATACTCGTAATGGGCACGACTCTGTCAGTAAGTAATTGTTATATTCAAAGTAAATATCCAGAATCGACATGCAACGGATATTTTGATAATTAGACCAGGAATTACTCCATATGTATACCTGCTACATGTTTAATTCCGATGCCCTGGAGTTCCAACTATTCAGTTGTTTAATACCAAGCTTCAACTGTTTAAACTGTTCGAAATGTCTTTGGATATGAAATTTCCTTACAGTTGGCTTACTTTTTCTGGATGCGTCAATTTTTATACCTTACAGTGTATATATAAACAATAAATACAAGGACCGGTAGATCAATAGTAATTAAATGTAAAAAAAATAAAAGTCTGAAGAGTATTAGATCTGAATAAACCTGTTTTAAGGGTAAACAAAATACTCATAAAATACTCCCGGATTTTGCAATTCAGTATGTTTAAATAAAAATAAATATACCTCAATGAATTGCTCATAACTGGAATTTTTTTTTGTATGCTTTTAATTTATGTCAAAAATTTTTAAATAAATCTCTCATTGTGGCATTTTAAATAAAAATTGTATAAGGGAAATGCAATAATAGAAACCATTGCACTTTATTTGAAAGAAAACTATGCAGAAAAATTGTGCTTTTTTTTCTTCTTAATTCTGGTAAAGATAACAAAAAGACAATTTCAAAATTGAGCAATCACAATTTAATTCCTGTAAATCAAAAATTAAGGACTGATACCTTATTCAAAGCCTAATGTGAAGATAAATCGTGATGTGTCGAATCAAAAGCAAGTAAGATTAATTTTCGCCAAATCATTCCAACCCTTCCTGAATATTAAGGACTAAAAAATTACATTGATCGAGAAAAAAGGGTAAGGAATTGTGTTGACCGCACTGACAAGTTTTTCAGTAGTCTCCCATATACATATATGCATCCAAATAAGATCCTCATTAAAGACAGTTGAACTTGTGTGAAAGGTCAAGTAACATTTCTTCCATGAACTTTAAGGTCAAGTTTTGACCTTATAGAATCTGATTTTCTGGGAACCCCCAGACCAGATGCTACAGTTTGCAGGTGTTATTTCTTTTCCTGGTTCGGGGGCTCATTAACCAATAGTTGAGATTACTAATTCAGCCATCCAACCAAAAGATAGGATTTTGCCCCTTGGTTTCGGAACAGGCACGGACACTTTCATTCCACATAAAATTTCTGAAGAGAAGCGATATCTCAGATCTACTAAACATTCGACTAGAATGTCGTGTACGAAGACATTATACAACTTTTTCTAGTGCTTGACTAGCACGTAAAAATTTCATATTTGCATAGCAAATATAAGTGCAGCAAGTGCTTTATCTTATTGTAAATATCACGAATAATATTTTAAAATAATTATAATAAATTAGAGTAAATAGTGCTTTCTAGATATCCTGTCATTTAACGCAACCTTTTCCAACCAATAGCTGAAGAGTTAAATAAAGAAAATTCTTTAAAACGCATGTAATCTCCCATATATGTTGACTTAAAAATTATATAATACTTATTTTTTCATTGGAGAAACTCGTTCTCTCAATTAATTTATTTTTCACCATATAAATGATCATTTAAATCATTTGTTGGGATTGAATCAAACAATATCATATGAAATTTATTTTAGTCTATGTTTAAAAGTTATATATGTTATTATTTTACTATACTTTTATACCTCATTGAATTCTTCCCAAAAACGTTTGCTTTCATTTCATATTTTATAATATAAAATAATTGTCTCTCCTCCAATGCAACCTCATATTTAACATATATATTTATTGATCTTGCAAAAAGTACAGTGGTCTAATTAATCATAATAAATACACATAGGAAGTTTAGTTTGCTTAGACAAAAGCCATCAAACAATTTAATACCCCAAAAAATGTTATTCTTTTGTCATTTTATGTACTTTTTTTTTGCAACTTCTCTTTAATTTATTTGGAATGCAGTGCTTTAAACAACATCATTTTGTTTCAGCTCTTCATATTGTAATTTTTATATGTCTCTGGGAAACTTATCTATGAGCAACTTTATTTTTTCCTTCACAGTATGCAAGCGAATTGATTTCTTATGTATGTGAACATTTAGATAACTTTTAAATATTTTACACTTCAAAAAATTTAGAAAATTTCATGAAAATACTCTTTCATACATAAAAAAATTCAACCCTACAGTTGAATTCTTCAAAAAAAAAAAAAAAATGCATAAGAATAATTTTACATACCTAAGGATTGATCATCATCATCCACTGAAATTCCTGCTTTAGCGGCAATTTCTTCTTGGGCCATTTCATATGTAACATCAGGATATTTCTTACCTGTCTTTTTCATTTGATCTGGATGAACGAATAGATACAACTGTGTTGTACCAAACAAAATTCTAAAAAATTAAAAATATTGCCCTTTTTGTATTCATTTATAGTAAAACAGGTCTTCCTGTATTATAATCAAAAGATATTTAGCATATTCATAAGAAATTTCATAAGAAAAAATTTCAAAAAAAAATTTCATAAGAAAAAATAATATTAATAAGGTTATTGTACATGAAAAAAATAATTATTTAGTTTAGTTAGTTTTAAAAGAAAGTTATGTACTGTTTAATAATAAAATATCTAAACAAATTAAAATTGTATTACAAGATGGATCTGTAAGTAACTGTTTAGCTTACATTTACATTCTTATGAATATAATTAAGTTCAATAATAGCTTTAATATGTTTAGATATATAGGTGATATTATACCCTTAAAAAATAATAAAGATATTAAACCTTGTTTTTTTTTATTCAGAGTATTTAAAATGATTACAAATTAACGATAATGCTAATCAATCGGAATATTTGCATTAAAAAAATAGAAGACAGTAAAATTTATAGTAATATATTCAAAAGAGATATAAGTTCAGTTTTAAAATTTATAAATTATCATTATGTACTAGTTCCTTATGTCTTACTATGTTTAGAAACAATATTTATAGTTATATTTCGCGTAACGTTAGAGTCGTGACTAATATACATGTTATTTGCAAAAATCTTGATAATTTTCAAAAATTTTGTCAGCAAATTTGTTTTTCTTGAACTTTGTTAAAAGTAGTTTCAAACATAATAATTGCAAAATTGAGTTATTATTTTTATTGTAATTTTTGAAAATTTTCTCCCTTATTTTTCAATTTTTATTTATTTATTTATTTATTTTTCATTTTAAATGTAATTTTTCGTTTGATCTTGCACATAGTATTCTTTTACTTTGATTTTCTTTGGACTTCTCTCCACTTCTTATTTTCAATTTCCTTCTTAATTTGAACGTGTTTTACTTTTTATTATCTGTTTGTGTCTCATGTAAGTTTTTTTAATTTTATTTATCTTTTTTAATCTGCTGCTTAATAGTTCATATTGCTCTTTTTCTTTATTCACAAGATATAACTCTTTCATATTTCTGTGTATGCATGCATATTTTGCTTAAACTTTTTTTTTTTTTTTTTTTTTTTGAAATTTTGTTTATACATCATTTCATATTATAACATTTTTCTGTTTGAGAAAGTTTGGCCAGTAAAATGAGCTTAATCAAGCTTATTTGTGATCAACCAGATGCAGAGTTTTAAATTTTTATATTTCATTTTCGTTATGGTTTTTCTTTCTATTTTTCTCATTGATTTTTCAATCTGTAGTCTGTACTTTTTTTATGATTTTGTTTTTCTTTTCTTGCTCTAGCTTATTTGCCTAGTATTTTATCAGGTAAATTGTATCTTACTTAGCTTTTTCATATTTGCTATGTTTTATTATTTCTTTTGTGTTTATGTAAATAAGCATACAAAAATAATTTGGATGCTTTCTTTCTATTTAATTTTTTCTCTCTAAAAATTTAGTATATTTTCTTTTTGTAACTATATATTAATTTTCTATTTTATGATTCTGTTTTATTATTCGCCTCTATGCTATTTTTAATTAATTCATTTAAACTATTTCTTTATGTTTATTTGAATTACTATTTTCATTACATAAACATATATATATATATATATATATATATGTCTTAATAATGTAATAACCAATAACAATAACAATAATATATATATATTCAACATTTAAATTTTCTTAAAATTGCATTTTAATTTCAAAATGAACTGAATATTATGCATTTCAATATACATATCTATCATACTGTAACAAATTTTGGACCATTTTTTATGAAAAATAAATAACTTCACATATTATTCATATTTTTATGAATGTTACTTTAAGATGGAGATGTAAAAGAAAAATAATATATTGAAAAACATCAATTTTGTGAATGCATATTCGTATATTAAAATAAGTGCACTCAAATCACTAAAAAATAATTTGTATCCTATCATGAATTCTTACCTATCACAATGAGATAGAAGAGCTCGAGCTGTAAGAGGTTCTCCGTTCAAAAGTATCCGGCATTCACTCTGACATTTCTCCAATGTTACCCCTCCATATTCCAAATAATTAACAAGGGCATGCCTCTCTTGAATACTAAAATTGATTGAGATATTCAAATTATCATTCTGTTTGTTTAACCTTAAATTATGAATATTAAAATAGTTTTATACATTTCATTACGATAATGCTTTTTAAAGTAATATAATGTTTTACAAAATGCTAAACATAAATTTTTATGGAGTTTGAAAAAAAATTATGGATAAAATTATATATATAAAATCATTCAACAAGAATATGTTGTCGAACGAATTTTAGAAGAATTAAAGCAAATTATTATTATTATTATTATTATTTGTACAAAATAAGCAATTCATCAAAAAGTTTTTTATGGAGAAAGAGATACTTGTATTTCTGCAAAACCAACCTATGTAAAGTACGGTCGTATGAAATGTTTCGAAACTTCCAAGACGCTTTAAAATATGTTTATTTTGATATCGACAACCTTATTCTTTCTTATATTACACTTATCCGTTTTTAATACCTTTTCATGTGTTTTAAATATATTTTGAAAAATTTTTTTAGATAATCGAAAGTACTCATTTTAGAATAAATACATTTTTCTTTATACTTATTCTTACCTTTAATATAATATAGATCTGGGGTCCCCAACCCTTTTGTATCTAAGAGCACATTTTAAACCCAGTCGGGTGGTGAGTACCATTTATTTTTTGAAGGTGAATTTATAATTGGACATATTTAATAATACATACATATAATGAACAAAACAAAGCATTTATTCCCAAAAATATAATTTAACAAATATTAATTATTGTTAATTTTCTTATGTAAAATAAATATTACTTATTAATGCATATAAAATCTACAAAGTGTAAATGTTCTTTATAAAACAATATATATCTCAAAGTCGATGCGTTTTTCAACATTGCATTTTATTGGCCATTGCTTCGTAATTAGAAGGAATGGTGATTCTCCTGCTGTTGAAACTAGAGAATAGAGGGCGTTGCGCGCCATACGAGACACTCCTAGCACAGAGTTGTAATTGCCTTCCGCAAAGAATGACCCAGATATAATATTTGAAATTTAGTAGCGATTATTATACACTGTTTAAATGTTTCGTGACATCTTAGCAATTAATTAATTTTTTGTTGTCAAGCAAGTTTGTTTTCAGAGTTTTTAGATTTCAACCGATGATTCGAAAAGCCGTCCGTCTGACAGGTAAGCGAAATTACAATAATTCTTAAATGCGAATTTGTGGTGATAGTTAACACACTTGCTTTGTAAGTAACCACCAATGTGTTTATTTGCAAGTCGTAATCGGTACTTTGATTTTATGATATTTCTTGTCGAAAACAATGATTCGCATAAATATATTGAACGTAAAAACCATTTTATTTCATATACTGCTCTTTTAAAGTATGGAACCTTATTTCTTTCAGCCATGTTCCAGATATTTTCCTCCGATACAATTTATTTTCGGACAATATCGTTCTGAAGATCCAAAATTTCTATCATCAGTTCTTCTGTCCTTACTTGAACAAGCTCTGATATGTATGTAGCTAATTCGGTTATATTTACTGGGTAAGTAAGAGCATTGACAAAAAAAAAAGGGGACCAGTGTCGAAGACATTAAGTTGTTGAAAGCGCTTTTCAAACTGGTCTTGAAGTAATTGAAGGTTGATAACAAATGTTACTAAGTCAAGTTCAACGTTTCCAATCATTTCGCATTTGGAAAATACAAAAGGGACTTCATTTTCTGATGAGATATCCACAAAACCAGTTTAGCTTTTAGCGAGTTTATAGACCCTATCATTGTAAGTATTTGTTTGTTCTTCCCTAGCAGCTCTAAGTTTAAAAAATTCAGTTTTTCTATTTTTCTTGTGAAGAAAGCCAAATCTTCTAGCCAACAAGGGTTTACTAGCTAAAAAAAGTTTTGATTTTTGTCACTAAGATAATTTTTCATTTCTTTAATTAAATTTACAAATCTAGCAAGAACTTTGCCTTTATTGAGCCACCGTACTTCAGTATGCAGAATGAAATCAGAATTTTCTAATAGGACCCATAAAAGGCGGTATGGCATAACAGATGAGAGAATTAAGTTGATTATTTTTGTAATTATTTTCATTACATATCTGAAGGGTAGCATTCTACCACTCAAAACTTCCTGGTGGATGAAACAGTGATATAACAAAGTTTGGAAATGGTTCATTTTCTTATGCAAAGGATAATAAATCCATTGACATTACCAACCATTGCTGGTGCCCCATCAGTGGTTATCGCAGATAGCTTCTGGAGATGCATATATATCGACTTTGTGTAAATAATAAATATTTTATTGATATCCTCACCTTTTGTTCGTCCTTTCATTGGTAATATTTTAATGGATCTTCTTTTACAGTAAAGTCTCACTAAATACCATTCTCACCATAACTACTAACTATGCTGTGTCTGATATATCTGTAGACTCTTCAAATTGTAGTGAGAACCTCTCACATATTTCCAAGTCACTCTTTAATTGAGTTAGCATGCCCTTAAAAATGGCTTGTATTCTTTGCGTAACGTTGTTATTTGACAACAATAAGTCTTGTATTGCTGACATGGTCTCAAGTTTGTCTCACAGTAAAAACCACACCCTTATCTCGCCCTCAGGAAATGAGCTCCAGACAAATGTCTGTGTTGTGACGGCAATCATAGATACTGACCGATTCATTCACTTTAAGTAAGGAAAATTAGGTTGGCGAAGATTTGGTGAGTGAGGAAAAGAGATCGGTCGCATTTCGCTTTGTACTTTTATATGTGTTGGACATCATTTCTACTTTGTGTGGTTAATCATGAAAAATGAGAAACTTTTGCCTAAGCATTTTATTGAAAACTTAAATATTTTTATCGTGGTCACACAGCGGCTGACGCAATGATGCCCGAGGTCTGAAGGTTGGGTAATCCCTGATGCAGATCATAGTAGATTAATCATACAGTGATCACATTTTAATTGCAGGTCTTTGTTAATTATTCCCAGAGAGATTAAATCAGCAATAATTAAATTTCTGAAAATATTTATAAATAAGTTGTATTTCATTTCATTTAACTACGCCATCAATTTAAATCATGTGATTACGAACGTGGAATAATGTGTAAGGTGCAGAAGGAACGAGTATAGAAACAGGTTACGTTCTGCTACGCTTTGAACTAAAAAAAAAAAAAAAGAATCTGTAATTTATCTCCTACCGATTAAATTGTTTTAATTCATAATAATTTTATTCAATATATATTGCTTAAATACAAAAAATTCAATAGTTCGTCAATTTTAACCTTCTCTGAAATTTCGATTTCTGACTTACTTGGTTATTGACTTACATTGCTATAAGAATATCATAAAGTTTGAAATTCTAAAACTTTTAATACTCCTTTTACTTTTTTTAAAAAAGTCATTTAATAAGTTTTGTAGATAATTACCTTGGTCCAAGAAGCTGGATATCAGCTTGATCAGTCTTACCAACAATATTTTCTCCTGATTTCAGTAGATGAACGATTTTTCCAGAAAGCATAGGATCGAAATTTAGATTTGTAAAGTGTGGTCTTACTTTTTTCTCTTTTTCTATTTTGGCTATGTCCCATTCCTATTATTAAAATAGTATATTACAAATAAATTTTAAAAGGTTTAATTCATTAAAAAATTACATATTCACTGAAAGTCTCAAAGGAACTCTTGGGAAACATGTATAAATAATTGGGAATATATATATATATATATATATATATAAATGTAAGGTTTTATAAATTCCTTTACATTCAAGGATTTGAAAATACTGAAACAAGTTCATATCCAAAATTATATACTCTTTAGGAAAATATCTGGAGAAAAAGCGATATATCAAAATTGAGTCATCCGGATGGGACGAAAATTGGTAGGTGTGAGGATACATAAGTATAAAAACAGATAAGGTTAAAATTTCACAGAAATTGAATGCTTTATTCATAATTACAGCCAATCGATGAAGCGTAGACCTCGTCCTACCCTTACGAAAGCTGTTATTCAGCTTGGGATACATTCGTAAATTTGGCACACGTCCTCCTGTGGGATTTTCGATCAAAGTCTCTTCAATTGCCAAATTAGATCGGTGAAATCCTGGGATAATCGACTTTTTATCCAATAAGTTAGCTATATTAGGGTAAGACCAAGAGACCTAGATCTCTTGAGCAGTACTGACAATCAATAGAAATGATTGATAGAAGTATGAGGTCAGACTTTATCCGGTTGAAAAGTACTCCCGAAAGGCCTTGATATGAAGGGAAACACAACAGGGCTAGAATCAGTGTACTGTTGTGCTGTAAGAGTATCTCAGCAGAAGAGAACAACTCAGATCCGACTTTTAAATGAGATAGAACTCCAAGCCATGATTCTTGACTGTTGGGTTGTGCAGTTGGTACCAATCAGATTAGTATCCCCTCGCTGTCATTGACTTCTCCAGACACATCTTCACTGCTCATAAGAACTCAATTGGAAAGGAGACTCATGACTGACAACAATTATTTGCCAGTCAGGAAAATTTTAGGTCGCACAAGTTCGAAGCCTGCTGCATACACGCATGTCGGTGTGCATAGATGAGAGATAATAGGATCTAGGGGCGTAGTTAACTCAAATTCCATTTTAACTATTGGCCACCATTCAGTGGTCCCTGCGGTTCTGTACTTATCTTCTGTCATCACTCTCGATCAACCGCTTCCATTTTGACGCTGAGTTTTGCCATTATTCAACCATCCCTTATAGCGTTGACGAATGGGGACATAGCTTCGACCCAAAGGTTAAAAGATTCCCTGCTCCTTTCATTTCCTTAAATGATGGCATAGGTTTATACTGTACATTTACCCGTGAGCGAAGTATTTGTACAGTCAAAGTAAGTAAAAGGAATCAGTTCAACTTTATAGTAACTTTTAGAAATCGCTTGTTTTGGGTTACTTTCCCTCACATTAGAGTATATTCTTAACATAGACTGTAGATATACATAACAATGAATTCAATAAAAGTCAAAAATCTTAAACACGTAATGCATATTACTTTCTCGATTCATTTGCACCACTGCTTTTACTTTTCGTGTAACTATCAATATAGTATCTTTGGACAAGAATTACTAAGTTTTATTCAACAACAACATTTCTATTAATTGAAAATTCCTGAAGTTGAAATATGGCTTGCATAATTTTTCTGAATGTATATAAAAATTCATAACACGTGAATCTCCTTAACTCATGCAACACTAGTTTTAAAAATTTGTAATCCTATAGATATCAATTTACATGAGCAAATAAACTGTAAATGGAAAGTAATATTGTTGCGTTTATATTAAATATTTACTTTGTTCGTTTTTAAAAAAAATTATACTAAACACTCCTTTATTCCCTTTAATTTAATAACTGATTTGAACTTTAGAAGTTAATTGGATATAAAATTACATGCATCTATTTAAAACTAAATAATGATATATTTTTAAATGATTGTATAAAAAAATATGGTAGGTGGATGCAATCAAAATTTAGAATGATTGTATGATTGCATTGCACTTGATTATGTTGTTGTTGTTGTTTTTTTTTCAGTCAAAGCAAAATCAAGCTAAAATTACTTTTGCTCGGCTTGGTAAATACACTGAAGGATCAAAGGTTATGGGATAGCAATATGCAAATATTTAGATGACAATAGTATTGTGTAAGAAATGTATAAATCACAGTGCATAATCTAAGCTTTTATTTTCACTCGAGTTATTCGTATGGAGAGTTTTCTGATGTGATTACGGTCGCATGGAAAGAATTAGCAGACTTTGAACATGTGTAGTTGGAGCTAGATTCATAGGGCATTATATTCCGGACATGATTAGAAAATTCAAAATTTATCGATCTACAGTGTCAAGAGTGTACCGAGAATATACATTTTAGGCACATTACCACACACCATACGCAACGTTGTGCCCACTGTGTCTACTTAACGACCAAGATCAACGACACCTGCATAGAGTAGTCAGAGTTACCAGACAACCAACACTGCGTCAAATAACAGCAACAATAAATGTGGGATGTACGACAGACGTGTGTGAGAGGACAAAGCAGCGAAATTTGGTGTTGATGGTGAATGGCAACAAATTACTAATTCGAGTGCTTTTGCCAACTAAACACCCTAAACGGTTGCAGTGCCTATGCTGGACACGTGAATATTTAGATTCATCCCTAGATGGATGGAAAGCGTTGTTTCATTAGACGAGTCCTGATTCCATTTAAAGAGCTGATGCTAGGATTCGAGTGTGGTGCAGACCGCATAAAGCGATGGATCTAAGGTGTCAACAAGAAACTGTGCAAGGTGATGGTGGCTCCATAATTAATGTGAGCTGCTCTCATGTGACATGTACTAGGTCCTCTGGTCAAACTGAACATATTTATTGAAAATTGTTATGTTCAGTTACTTAGAGACCATTTCCAGTCTTTCATTGACTTCATGTACCCAAACAACGAAGAATTTTCAAAGATGACAATGTGCCCTGCCACCGGGACAAAATCATTCGCATCGGCTTGAGGAACATTAATAACAATTTCAGTGAATAATTAGGACACTTAAACCACCAGGCACGAATCCCATTTGACACATATGGGACATGATAGAAAGGTCAATTAATGAATAAAATCTTGCACCATCAACACTTGCAAATATGGTTGACTGTAGAGGCAGCATGGCTGAATATTTGTTTAGGGGACTTCCGACGACTTTTTGAGTCAAAGAGGTCTCACGCGGTATTAAGAGGTATCCCATGGCTTTTGTGTACAATAAGTGCACAACATTTGCATGATAAGACTTAGTTACATTTTAACATTAAATGTTTATTTTTGCCATTTAATTTATTATTTCATAATTATTAGATACACACCAACTCATTCAAATGCGATATCATTGAAATAATTAGAGACTTCTTGAAAAACTTACAAAGCCTTTCTGTTGTCTGGCAAATTTTAGCTTATCGTCATAAGACTGCTTCATCTGTTGTAAATCTCTGTCATTCTCTGCCATTGCAGCGTACATTTCTTCTTCCCATTTCTTTCTTAATTTAGCTACCTCTAAATTATTAAGAAACAACATACATTTAAGAACACAAATATAAGAAACAACATAAATTTAAATAACTATTCAAAATAAAGGAATCAGAATAACTTTTTAAATAAATTTATCATTTCATTTAGCTTTCTTCTCCACATTTAAAACACAAATAATAAATTTAATGAACAAAAGTATCGTGCGCAACTAAAGAAAGAGGAATGTGAATGGTATGTACCTATATCCCAAAACTAATTTAAATTTGGTAATATTTTGCTAATATAAATTTGGCAACAGATAACAAATTAAATATTATATACCTTCTTCAGACATTCCAGGATGTATAGGAACATCTATAGCTCCTTTGTCAAGCATACGCTTCAAACGTTCATTTTCTTGTCGCAATTCTCTGATTAGTTTTTCTGTCGGATCTTCGTTTACTATAGCAACAGTTTTTATCTGCTTCGCTCTATCGGCTGCAAAATAAAATCAATTTTGAATAAAAACTGTACCACAGAAAGTACGGTATCTAGTCATCATTTTTCCAGACAAAAAAATTCAAAAATAAAAGGGAAGATTTACAACTTCGATATAAGTAAATTTAGTTTTCTTTGGGTCTTTTTCCCTTCCAATAAAAGCTTCACAAATTTAATCTCTGCTTGAATTTTCTTTCTCCATCTAATCGATAAACATTTAACTTTGAAATATATTATGCCTACAAAAGAAATTAAGACATCGACATATATATATATTCGAATAGTAATTTGAAAGTTTAATATCTATCTCCTTAGAATGAGTTGAGTGCTAAGAGCTTACTTAGCTTAAATAAGCGCAAATAATTCGTACTAAATAAGCAAAAAAAGTTTATTCAGTTTTCATACAAAAATTTTGTCTCTGTCATTTTTCCATTTAATCAGGATGATTATTATTTCTTAGTTTTAGTATAAAACTCACACATAAGCACTTATTATCTTAACAACCATCAATTCATTAATCACCATATATTCTCCTGCACGTTCTGTGGCATTTGAAAATTTATAATAAAGACTATTTTACACTATTTTAGTTTTCCATTTTTGAAAAAGTAAAAGGAAATTTTGCGCTTTGATAAACAATACTAAGATTTGTAGATGTTAACATATATATGAAGCAGTATGAATTTTATAATTAAATACCCTCATTCCTTGATTTTCAGGCATATATGTTCTTCGAAATATCGTTACTGAAATTATTTATATAGAGTGGCGAGATAAGAAAATTTGTGGTAACTCCTCCGTTGCATAGGAGAGGATTGGGGAGAGGATTGGGATGGACGCAATAGGAGCGACACTGTAAAAAATGAAGCCGAAACAAACCTCAAGAAGAAGAAAAAAAATTTTTTTTTTCGTGATTGTTAAGTAAACGGAGTTGTCTTTGTGTCCATATTAACACTACTGAACTCTCCAATAGTTAATGAATAAGAAAATAAGATGAAAGATCAGAGATTGAAATAAATAAGGAAAAGTATTCAAAGCTCTTGCATATGGTAGCAGGTATTACATAACAGAAATTTTTTCAATATTTTATAAGGATTGCATAACATTGATTATTGAAATGTTGGCTACATTCTCCACATTTTTAATCATTTTCATTTACTCTTGGACAGTATGAAATCGGTGACAGCGTAGCCAAACATTTCTGGTTTATACAAGTACTGCATTCACAGATGGGTGTTTTCCATCAATACATTTAAACAGCATACTTCATTATGATAAAGGTTATGTTAGAAATTTAAACTTTATTACCATAGTCGCTTGATGATATTACAAGCTTCGATGACAGTAGTGAGCAAATTTAGTTGTCAAACTTTCGGAACTTTTTCCAAACACATAAGTTTTAGGCATCAAATATTGTTTTATTAAAATTATTCAATTTCTAGAAATCTGTGTCAATGAATGAAATCAGAAATAATGGTTCAATATGATGTTTAAAAATCACTTGTAGATACTGCTGATAAAATCACTGTTGTCGCTTGGTCTTAAGAAAAACAATACTTGTTGTTAATTGCTGATATTAGGGTTTGGTTGCTCCATAGACCAGTGAAATCACGAAATCATGAACCTAAGCTACCTGTTATGTTTGATGGTGGTTATCTAATGATTTAGATTTATTTGTAAAACATAACTTGGTACCTGTGCATAAAATCAATCTGTCAGTCATTTGAAATCACTAAGCTACTCAGTGACTATTTGTAACTCTTCAAAGACTTGGACCAGAAAACAGTGATATATTCTAGGATGAAAGTATTCCCGTCATTAGGCCATGATTGCTTGCAACTTGTTTAGAGGGATTTATAAGCAATTATAACGATAATTTGGTCACAAAGACGGCTAAATATGGATCTCTTATTATGGATATCTAATTTATTTCGGATACTATTGAAAGACCCATATACTGGTAAGACCTTCAACAACGATGGAATTATGGCTAATTATATAGAGACTTAATATAGAGACTGTAAAGCACTATAGTATTACTGAAGATTTATAAGCATTAGAATATGAGTGTGACTTATAATCTGAAAAATAACTGATACCTAATAACTCAAAATAGTAGCATAATAACAATGTTAAATGCTTCTCACTTGGCGCGTGGCATTGGCTGTTCTGCCACTTTCAAAATTATTAAAATTTCTGTTATAATACATAGTTATAAAGGCTTTTGATAGATGTTATATATCCTTAGACCAGGGGTCGCCAAAGTGGTCAATATAGACCCCTAGGGGTCTATTTAACAACAGTAGGGGGTCTATCTGACCCAAGGGGTCGAATGGGGGTCGAAGGAAAAGCAGTTCTTAATACGCAAATCACACATATCTAACTGCGTACGTAAAAATTTAAAATATTTTTATAATTGACTTAATATTATATTCTTTATAGAAAATAAAATAATAAATCAGAAAACAATCTGCCCCTTTTAACCTTATGTGTTTTCGTATGTATACCGTGACGTCACAACTTGACCTTGTGACCAGTTTGTAATTTGCACGACTCATAGTATGTAGCCAGAAGAGCGATTGAGGTTTATCCGTGTCTCTTGCTGGCGAACCCATCAACCAATTAGGAGTCTTTGGCGCAGACTTGGCGAGCGACGACACTACCGTTAGCTTTCTATGCATTAAGCGCGAAGGGAATCTTCAGTACTCCGTTTTCTTTCTTCTTATGTTTGTGGTTTTAGTTCTTTTAGTTTTTTTTTTTTTTTTTTTTCTTTTTTATACGGCAGTTACGCATCGTGTCGTTGGTTCGCCCTTTGCCTCCATCGCAAGCCATTCGAGCCTTGCATATGAGTCAGATGCATATGTGCGCTTGTCCAATTCTACACTGGATGCTACAAACGCAAATATCATATGCATTTTCAGCTATTTTTGTGAACTGTGAACAGTATTAAATGCTTGTAGTGTCATTATTACTACTATTATATCTACCATTGGATAATTAGTTATTGTTTCTATAAAACTATTCGTTTAGTTTTGATATCAATTTGAATTATTGTTACTTGTGAAAAGGTAAGCTTTAATAATGTGGATTAGTATAATATACCAACTTAATTTTAACTTATTTACAGAACCCTAATTTAAAAATGACAGCTTCAGTATCTAAAAAGAAATGTCGGTATTATTCATTGGATTACTTAAAATTTAGATTTATTTGTTCACCGACAAATGAAACTATTCCTATGTGTCTTATATGCGAAAAAACTTTTGGAAATGAATACATGAAACCGTCAAAAATGAAAGATCATCTTGAAAGGCTTCATTCAGATAAAAAAAAATGAAGAATTAGAATTTTTCAAAAAACTCAAAGAAAAATTCACATGTCGACCAACTCTAAAAAGTTTTATGAAACAGTCTACTGAAATTAAAAATGAAGGAGGATTAATTGCTTCGTACAAGATTTCGCTTAATATAGCAAAGAGGGGAAAACCCCACACAATCGCAGAAGAAATTGTAGTACCTGCAATTAAAGACGTCATTGAGAATGTGATGAAAAAAGACTCTACTAATGTTTTAAAGTCTTTGTCATTAAGTGCAAATTCTGTAAAACGGCGTATTGACGAAATGGCCGAAGAAATAGAAAACACAGTAGTTTCGGAGCTAAAAAATTGCAAGTTCTCTATACAACTTGATGAATCTGTTTTTGGCGTTTCTGCTATTCTTATGGCTTATGTTAGATATTTCAGTAAAATTAAAGGAGAAGTCATTGATGAATTTTTATTTGCTAAATATCTTGAAACCGATGGGAAGAGAGTGACAATTTTTAGATGTTTACAAGAATATTTAAATAAATATGACATTCCGCTTGAAAATATAATAGCAGTAGCCACAGATGGCGCACCTTCTATGGTAGGGTGTTACCGAGGTTTTGCTACATGCCTCAAAGAAAAAGTGCCCGGTATTCGTACTATTCATTGTGTGTTGCATAGACACAACTTAGTAGCAAAATATCTGAGTTCAGAGTTACATGAAGCTTTACAGTTTTGTATTAAATATATTAATCAAATTAAAGCTCAACCTCTTAAATCAAGATTATTTGCCAAACTTTGTGAGGAAAACAATGAGTTATTTAACCAATTACTTCTGCACACCGAGGTTAGATGGTTGTCTAGAGGTGTATGCTTGCAACGGCTCGTCAATTTATTTGACTCCACGACAGAATTTCTGAACGAAATAAATCCTGTTCTAAGCAATGAACTCCAAAACAATAAGAACCATATTTTTTATTTAGCAGACTTATTTGGAAAATTTAATGACGTTCAAACAAAACTGCAAGGAAAAGATGTAACAATTATCCAAGCTCGGACAATACTGTTAGGCTTCCAAGTAAAATTAAATTTATTTAGATCTTCATTACTACGTAAGGATTATAAGTATTTTTCAAATCTGCAACAATTAAAAATAAAAGAAGAAGACTTGGAAATATATACAAATCATCTTCAAAAATTAAGCGACGATTTTAAACTGCGCTTTGTTGATTTGGAAAACATCGACATCCCTGATCGGATTATTGCGCCATTTTCGGCGCAAATTGATAACGTCGACATCAACATACAAGATGAGCTTGCTGAACTATTGTCCGATCTTGAAGCATAAACGCTTATTAAAAATTTGACAATACATAAATTTTGGACTAATATAAATATAAAGCAAAAATATGTGAAACTTTACGAAATGGCTCAGCCATTTATGCTGGCGTTTCCTAGTTCGTATATGGTTGAAGCCGGTTTCAGTCACGTTAATTCAATTTTAACTAAAAACAGAAATAAATTAAATGTGGAGCTTCGAGGGGATTTACGGTTAAAATTGACTAATTTCGAACCCAACATAGCGAACCTTACCAAGAAACACCAGGCACACTCATCTCATTAAGAAGTAAAAAATCTGTAGCTACTTTACTTACTGTTTCTGATTTATTAAATATTTAGACTAATATATAGTTTTATTTTAATTACCTGAAAATTATCTTTGTGGGGGTCTATGGAGATTTCGAAAAATTATATAGGGGGCGATGATCAAAAAAGTTTGGCGACCCCTGCCTTAGACTCATTTAAAAATCTTGTATTAAAAATCCTGTTTGTATCCTTAGACTCATTTAAATTTTAAAAATATTAATATATATTTTTCTTGTCTCAATTAACCTCCCTACCCTGAATCAATCTAATCAGCCCATTTCTATAATTTATTTCAGGATAGCCTTAATTGGTTTTATATAATTAAGATATCTAATGTTTTTTTACGTATTTCTCACCCAGATAAATGTCTTATAACTTTTTTAGACTTTCAAAACTACTTTTTCCAAACAAAATAGGAAAGTGACATTTTACCTGACTGGTTCTAATCTACCTATACCACTAATATGCATAGGAACTTACATGAAAATAAATTTAGTATTAGTTTGGATTGTCTACATTTCAAATAATGCTCCATAGATGTCACTTGATAGAAAAATACCTTCCTCGATATTTGGTTTTTAACGGGATATGACTCATATTTTATACGGTTGAAAAGGAATAAATCGACAATTTCTTTCTTAATTATGCATTTTGAGGGCAAAGTTTTGGATGAGAAGGAACATAAACTTGGTATAATTTCATATTATAATAAAACTAAAGGTGAAGTAGGGACTAGTGATTAATTAAATGACGCGTATACATACAAAGGGAAATTTAAAGATAACCATAGAGTTTATTTTTTTGTGTAACTAACTTGGCTTCTATAAATGCGTTTGTTGTTTTTACGCATGCAAATCTTTCTTACAATTAAAACAAATTATACAAAAGATGCCTTTTTCTAAAGGAAATTGGAAAACAGCTGACTAAACATCACAGAAATATTAGGATGAAAATAAATATCCCAGTTGCAAATAAGACATTTGCAATTGCAGCGCGTGAAAAACCTAAAAATATCAGAACTTCTGATGAGAAAGATGCAAAAAATGAGATCCAGAGAGATCGAGAATGAAGAGTGTTTCCTGGTTAGCTTTTCATTACCGAGAGTATATTAATATGAACTGTAAATTTCGTTTGTCGTTAAAAAATTATCAAAAATAATTGATGCGACAAATGTATAGTTAAAAAAAATATATGTCACTTCTCGAGCCTTTAAATACTTAAAACTGCTAATGCAAGCTAGAGATTCGAAGATCAGAGGGGCAAGGAAGCAAGAAAAAAGGTGGAGAGAGCTAGAAAAGATATATAATGTTCTAACCATTTTAATAAACGGAAAACTAATTGAAATAACCCATATAAAAATATTTGTTTTATAAATATAATTCGAAATAAATCTAATTGACCCAACAGAAAACGTAACTTTTTAACATGATAAATAGGTCAATGTTAACAAAATTACAATTATAAAAATGAAAAAAACTACTTTTTATATCTGTTTTAAAACCCAATTCGCCCTTTTTCTGTTTCTATACTACTTTCTATAATATTATTCAAATTTTGATGAACTAATAAGAAAAAAGAGACAAGTTACCATAACGGAGTGTTGATAATGTTTCTTCGTAGTTGATATCTGCTGGACTTATAGCTGCTATCTGGAATAACAAATATAAAAAGTTTATTAGCAGAGTAAATTTATATTTGCAAAAGGGTCTCCATACAAGTTGAACAAAGTCAGTCAAACTTTGCAAGATATTTAGGATTACTCAGGAGCAAACCTCGTTATGGATCAAGAGCTTTAGTTTTACAATTAAAACAATGTTAAGTCAATAATAACTAGTTATATATACAAAATATATAAAGACAGTTGAATTTTAAAATTTTCTTTTGAGTGCAATATTAATAACAAAAATTATTCAGTGGATTGCATACTACTTAAAAGTTTTTTATTATTATCATAAGCATATTCAAAATTTAGCTATTAATTTTAAAACAGAAACGTTTAAATATAATAATAAACTCGATCATACCATTATAGTCCTGCTGTTACCTCCCAAAGCATTCATTAAAAGACGAGTCAATACGGAATCTCTGAAAGGTACTAAAATAAAGAACAAAACGTTACGTATCATTTTAATTATTAATAATTAATTTTAATGAATTTTTCTAGTTTATGTATTTTATAAATGCTCAAAAAATGTTTCTTAATATTATATATAAACAGTAAATACAGGAGATTTGAAATAATCAGTTCACACACACACACACTATTGCAACATATTTCTCTCAGTCAAAAAAAAAAAAAGTTGAATTACTATCATGCTGGATAAAAATATTCTGTGAAATTATACCTCTAGTATTCCTTCCCATTGCTCTCTCAGCCAGAGCATGTATGCAGTTTCCTAAACAAGACAGAGATTGATTTATGGCAGCTCCTTCTTTTAATCTATCTCCCGTAGCACCAGTATTTGAAGCTCTCTCACTGAGAATAATATTTAAATTATAAGCATAATAAGAAATATATAATGTAAGAGATAAATTTTGAACTTGAAACTTATTACTAAATACATTTACCTTCATTTGCCAAGGTATTTGTAAGATTTCGGTAAAATTTTTAAAAATAAACAGATGTTATTGTTTATTAACATCGCAACACAAGAGCTATTGACGGTGGATCTTGTAAATTTGAGCATTGGTCAAATGAAGAGGACGACACCTGAGCTAGCACCTTCCTCTTCAAACTTCCGCACACCGCCATGGAAGCACTTGAGATCCCAACATATTTAAAGTGCATCGGCCCTGCTACATGGTAGATTTTTAGTGATCTCAGGGCTTGAACCCACGACTCGACGAAAACAACGTCGGCCATTAGTCCGCAACCATGACCAGAAAAATTAACAGATACACCCTTCGACCTAGATTATTTCTAACCATTTTTTTAAATTAATCTTCATAAAAGACATTTAAAAAGTTTTTATATGCAATATTTTACTCTCAAGTGAGAAATAAATCTGTTAAAATAATATTTTCGAACCACTATGAAAGAGTTGGTAAATAATGAAGCTTTATTTCTCTCATTATAATCATATCCTGATTTCTTATTTGTATAAAGTAACAGAAAGTACATGTATTTTCATGAAACAATAATTTTTTGCTTAAAATAAGTATGTTTTGAAATCATTAAATAAGAAACTTAAGCACCATAAATATATTTTCGGCAAATGTATATTTAAACTAAGAAACTCTATGAATTAATTGTACAATGTGTCGCTATTAAATGACGAGACTGATGCTATAAAATATTTTATTTTGGTTCCATACATATTTACTTATTATCACCTTCAATATACACCTCTGCTCTACCCCTACAACGCTCCATACAAATCTTCTATCGTTCGAAACAGTACTAGAAGTTTTCTGTCAGCTCCTTCAGGACTTTCTCTTTCACAGACTCAAATCTTGTTCCTTTTCATCTAGAGTTCACCTTAGGAATCAGATAGAAGTCGCATGGCTCAAGATCCGGCGTATAAAGCGGATAGTCTAACACTGGGATGCTGTACTTGACTAGAAGCTTCTTGACAGACAATGTGGAATGAGCTGGCGCATTGCCTTGGTGGAAACATTTGCCGTACGAAATTCTTTGTCAATTCCTACAGTCTCATCGATAGCACGAATACTTAACCGACGGTCAGATCGAACTGGATTACAGATTTTTTTTTTTAATATTGTCGTCCGTATTTGGAGTAGAAGGGCGATCCGGGTTTGAATCATCATCAACGTCTTCTAGCTTTTCTTGAAAACGCTTAAATCAATCGATAACCATTCATTGCCATATACTTCTTTCAATAAGTTATAAGTTTCAGTGGCGGCTTTTCCAAGCTTCATGGAAAATTTCACAGCAATTCGTTGCTCAATTATTATTTTTCCGGCGAAAGAAACAAAAAAAAAAAAAAAACATCGGTTTATGACATATTACTGAAGCGAGAGGCACTGCATTCGATAGAGAAGGCTTCACGCTAAACTGCTGTCGGTCGCTGGTGTTAGATGCATTCGTTCCTCTTCTGTAGTAGCGCCAGTCTCATTATTTAATATCCACACCTCGTATAATAGTTAATTGATGTCAGAAAAAATTAAAAAACGTGCACCGTATGAGTTTAAAGAATACTATTTGGATGAATGGTCCATAACTAATTTACCTAGCAAATTGGCTGAAAAATTGGAAGAATTCAAAGATGTGAGAAAAACATTTCGAGTTAAGTCAGTTAATTCATTTTCGAGAGACAAATATGAAGTTAAAGGACCAAGGAAGTTCGGAAGGTTTGACGAAAATTCTCGAAGGGTTGAAAATCCCAAATACGAGTCAAACAAGCCTGAAAGAAAACCTTTTGGATCTAGTCACAGAAAGGAATTCGAAAAAAAGAAGACAATTGAGATGTTTTTACTGTAACGCTCTTCATCATTAACGTCCAAACTGTTCAAAATTGAAGAAAGCTTCAGAGCCTGTAAATTCTGTTTCTGAATGTGATGCAAGAACAAATTTTTTGAAGCCATATACTTCTCATGGAAAAAGTAAATGGTATCAGTACCGAAATCCTTCGCGACACTGGAGCCACTATAGATATTGTTTGCCGCAGATTTGTGACACCCGAGGATATGACTGGTGAACATGTATGGGTGCAATAACCTTTGGATGCTAGTTTAACTTGCTTACCAATAGCAAAAGTTCTTATTGAATGTGAGTGGGGCAGACATTCACAAAAGCAGCTGTTATTCCAGATGAACTGTATCGTGGTCATTATCTTCTAGGGAATAGGACTGCTGCTCTCTTCGAAAATGAAGGAAACATTTCATTGCACCAAGTGAATGCGGTTCAAACAAGAAGACAAAAATTGAAGGGAAAAGAAGAGACTTCTGAATATTTGGTTGAAGAGCCCCAAAGCATTGTTATTAACAGTGAAGAGACGAATTCAGAAGAGGATGAACTCCTTCCTACTGGCGAGGAATAAGTGGTTGAATTAACCAAACTTAATGTAGATCAGCTCGTGCAAGCTCAAAAGGAAGATGCTGAATTAAAGTCATTGATAAAAGATGTTGAAGAGGAAAACTCTAAAAAAGCTGAGCAGATTATTTTCATCACAGATCCTATACCTGATGAAACTAATATTGATAAATTTGGTTCTCCTTGTCTAACCATAAATACAGATTCTAATCTTCAAGTAACACAGCATATGGACTGTGAGATTTTAGATAAAAGAGCTGGGCCTGAAAATGTTCTACTTTCTGCTTCAGTAGCCTTGTTCAAAATTATGCCACATCAAAGTGTTGATCAAAAAGTTAGTTTAAAAAAAGAATATATTAAAACTCCATTTTATGATTTTATGAATATCCAAGATGATACTAATTGTTCTGCTGGATACTTTACTTGTGAGGAAGCATCAGATGGCTTAGATAATAATTTTACTCAAACTTCAATATCAGAAGATGGTGATATGTTATATGATATTCGACCAGAATTAAGTAATGAAGATGTGTCACCTGATCCATTGTTGAACTCAAAAGGTTATAAGATTGATCGTAATTTAGAAGGTAAAGAAATTGTGTCATATATCTTTTCAACAGAATCAGATATTCTGCGAGATGAATGTCACTTAAAAAATGGAAATGAGAAAGATACAGACAAACATGCCGATGTTGTGTTTGATAAAGAAAATATGCCTTTCTTAGTTCAGAAAATGCAGTCAAGTATTTCTATAAATAATCCATTAAATTATGAAGATCTTAATTGTGAAGAAAATGATATAACTGACTACTTAAAAGATACAAAACATCAGATTGATGCGCACTGTTTGATGGACAAAAAAGAAAACATTAATTTACTGCAAATAATGAAGATGAAGAAAATGGAATCTATTTCGATACAGAGAGAAAATTCTTAGGTTATTTGAATAAAATAAATGACCAAAATAGATTGATAGACATCGAAAAGTCCTTAAATATTCGTTATAGTTCAGAGTTGTATAAGAGTGAAATAGTTTTAGATAATGGGGAGGGTTCCATTATTATTAATAAGAATTGTAATAAATCAATAACTCAGTATTTTAAAAATTCAAAGGAAGGTCTTGAAACCCCATTTAATCTGTATTATTTTCTAATTTTTGTGTTTATAATACCAACATGTTAGTAAAAGCTTTATTTCTAAATTTACCATTTTTAAGACTTTAGATAATGTTATTTCAATAGATATTGAAATTATGTGTAGGTAAAATTGCTAATGTAAATTTTCATAAGAGTGAAGATTCATCTACGAGTATTGTATCAGATGATAAATTATCAAAACGTAAAATGTTGTTTATTATCGTATTGATGATGATAGAATTTCAAGTATAGCTGAGAATGTAAACAGTTCTTTAACAGTAAATAACTTTTCTAAATTTCTGATAATAAAAAAAGTGTACTGTTTTGAAAACACTTACAAAAACCCTATAAATTAATATTAATGATCTATAAATGAAAGTCATGGTATGAAAATGCAAATGTACTTAGTAGAAATGTTACATAGTTAAAGGTTAATTTATGTTGCTGGTATTTGCTGAATATTTGTATTGCAGATATTTTAGATGATTGTATGTGTCTTACCCTTCATATGTATATGTAAAATGCTTTATGAGTATATATTCATACTCTGTTTTATTTGTGGGGAAGATTAAAAATGCTGAAGATGTATATTTGATTGCCTAAGTAGACTATTTTAATGGGAAAGTTATATGTGGAGATGATGTATTTAATGTAATAATTTCGCGGAAATAATTTTTGTTTATGGAATCACAGTGTATTATTGTATATGTTTGTTTTACGTTATCTCATTAGTATGCATATATTGTAATTCCTATAGTGTGTAAATCTTTCTGAAATGCTTTTTACTAACGTAAAAAGATCTTAACGGGGGAGGAGTTGTGACGTCATAGCTTGTAAACATTTTGTTGTTTGTTACTGTATTCTTGGAAATGATATACTCCCCTTGAATGACGTCATTTCCGCTTGCAACAGCGGAAACCGTTACACTGCCCGCCAGACACCAGACAGGTTCGCAGTCGACACGTTGTCATTGGCGAGAGCAGAGCTCTGTAGTTGAATGGTGGTCATGAAGATTGTTAATAAATGATTTTTTAAATAATTGATGCCTCGTATATTTTGCCACTACGCCACAATGATTATATTAAATTGTGATGGTGATGATGATGGAATTTCAAATATAGCTGAGAGTATAAACAGTTCTTTGGTAATAAATAACTTTTCTAAATCTCTGATAATAAATAAAAAAAAAAAAGTGTACAGCTTTGAAAACATTTACCAAAAAAAAAAAAAAAAAAAAAAAAAAAAAATAAAAATTAATATTAATGATCCATAACTGTCATGATATGAAAATGCTAATGTGCTTAGCAGAAACATTACATGATTAAAGGTTAATTTATGTTGTGGGTATCTGCTGAATATTTGTATTACAGATATTTCAGAAGATGATTGTGTGTGTCATAACTTTCATATATACGTGTAAAATGCTTTATGAGTATATATTCGTACTTTGCTTTGGTTGTGGGGAAAATTAGTGATGCTGTAAATGTTTATTTGATTATCCTTACTTTCTTAAGCAATCAGCATAAGTTATTGGTACTTGGGCTATCAACGCTTAAGTAGACTATTTTAATGGGAAAGTTATATGTGGAAATGATGTATTTAATGTTATAATTTCGTGGAAAAATTTTTTGTATATGGAAACACAGTGTATTATTTGTATATGTTTGTTTTACTTTATCTCATTAGTATGCATATATTGTAATTCCTTAAGTGTGTAAATCTTTCTGAAATGCTTTTTACTAACGTATAAAGATCTTAACGGGGGGAGGAGTTGTGACGTCATGGCTCGCATATATATATTTTTTATTACTTTATTCTTGGAAATGTTATATTCTACTTGTTTGAAGTCACTTCCCCTGCAACAGCAGAAATTGTTACGCTGCTCGCCCAGACGCCAGACAGTTTCGCAGACGAGACGTTGTCTTTGGCTAGAGCAGAGCTCTGTAGTTGAATGCTGGTGTATTTTTGTATGAATGATATGAAGTTGTTAATAAATTATTTTGTATTTAAAAATTGATGCCTCGAAATATTTTTGCCACTATGCCACAGCGTACATTGCATTTGTAGTTGTTACTTTATTTTTAATTAAAGTAGTTAAAGCTATTTTGTAAATAAATAACTTAGGTTTGAGCTATAAATAAGTGCTGATTACCTTCCAGCCAAATCTACAAGATGTACAATCGAACTTTTCGCAGTTTCTTGTCCATTTCCTTTACGAGCTTTTTGGGTGAGATGAATGCCGACAATGGTATGAGCTCGACTGTAAAATATTTTGAAAATAATTTATTTATTTCATTGGAATTACTTACTTTTTCAAAAGTTAACTTAATTCTTTTTAGAGAATATATATCACTTCAAAACGTCGATCCGGTTATGAAAAGTCTAAAACCATCAAAATTGTATAAGTTTAATATATACAGCAATATATTCAAACAATTTTCGTAAATATTGAATTAAATATTAGAACCTGCTAGTGGCATTCATATTTGTTGAGGCAATACTCCTGTTGGTGGTACCTTCATTTAATTTTCGTTCAATTTCCTTGTAACTGGTAACCATTGATAGCTTTAATCCTTCCGCTAGAAAATGAAAAAAAAATTACTTTTGATAAAATTTAATAAGTAAAAAATTGCATATAAAAATCTTAAGAAGTACTGTATATTACATAAATTGTAAAGAAATTGTGAGACATTTTGAAAGATTTTGCAACAATATTAAATTCTGTACGTTTGTATATTACTTATTTTTTATTCCCTCTGTTTCTTGTTCCATATGAAAGCACTACGTTTTGATTAGAAATATTGGTTAACTAATTGAATTTTCTACATAAAAAAAGGATATTACTACGAAGCCTTTATTATTATATTTACGTTAAACTATTTAATTTTACAAAGCTTTGATAATGAAATTGTTTGGGTAAATTTCATTTTTAAATGCAAGCCTTTTTGCCGAAGCTAAAATTTATATTCAGAAAAATGATTGCGTAATTTTATACAAAACTGTTTTAGAATTTTTAATTTCAAATGTTAATATCACAATGAAGTTCACAAACACCGATTGCACCGAAGTACGACTCTTGTCTAGAGATCAAGAGTTTCCGTGTTCAAATCCCAATGATTGCAATGTCGAAAAGTTTGTATAAAAGTTTTGTTAAATTGTTTTCTGTTTTTCATAATAAATTTTAAAACCTTCCAGAATATTTTTTTACGTTTCCAGAGCATTGTTCTGAAATATTCAACAGCGATATATAAAGGCATGTATTCTCAGTCTGAGGGAATTCTCAGCCAAATGTAACTGCTCTCAGTTTGTTAATAAACCACGTTGTTCGGATACCTATTGTGTCTTCAATTCAACCTACTCTCTTCTCAGCATTTAAGTGACAATATTACAATAAAAGTATAAGATAAACAATGCAAACAACTTTGTAAATTTCTCAAATAAATATATTTTCTATTTTATTTACTTACAAGTTACAAGCTCATTATTTAAGCTGAAATACCATCAATTTCAATTTCAATCCAAAAATTAACTTTAATTAAAAGAATATAGATTTTATTCCTTATCTTATGATAATGCATTTTTTCTGAACCTTTTCTTATTTTATTTGTATTTCGATCATATTATTTTTTTCCAGAAAAAAAAAAATAATAATAATTCATAATTAATGCTTAAAACTTTCAATTCAATTCAAACAGTAAGCATTGCCAGGTCTTTTTCTTATTTATTTATTGTTACTTATATTGAATAAAATCATTATATTAAAAATCATTAAATTGATCATTAAAATAATTTTTGGTATTTTAATCTATATTGTTCCAAAAGAATGTAAAAATTTAGCTGTTTAAAATCTCTTATTTAGAAAGCTATATGAGAATAACAGCAATGATAATGCAAAATTTCTGAAATTTTATTTCTGTATTCAATAAAACTTAGATACCTCTTTTTCAGTTTATATCATAAGCAATGCTAATACCGATGAATATCCATTGATTTTTGTAAAGAAAATATTTCAATGCAGCTCTACAAAAAATGGCATAAAAGAATTTTAAATATTGTGTTTACCATAGAATCCTTTTTTCGGATGTTCTCTTACTTTCAAGCCCCTTTTTCTATCCCCACCAGGATTTAACAAGTCACGGACAATTTCATTATAAATTTCCAGCATGCTGAATCTCACCTGTAATAAAATTAACAAAACTCTAAAAAAAAATAAGCGTCTGAAATTTATACTATTTTAAGATATCCGGACTTCTTAATGTAATAAACATTAGTTTATATAATTGTAAAAATAAGTATTTTAAATTTGACATATAATTATGCTAATTAATTAATTAGAAAAGCCCTTTGAAAAGGAATTAGGGAAGACATTTAAAAAAAGTTTTTTCCTGAGATAGGTGATTGACATTTGTACATTTGTTTTGAATTAATACCATCAAATTATATACCAGGGGTGGCCTTAACGGGGCTCGCGAGCCACGTGAGGTTCTAGTAGACGAGTGTTGTGGCTCTAAAGAGAGAAAAAATGCAAAATATATGTAAGGAATATAGTAAACTATAAAACTACTCAATGTCCAAAATTAATTTATTTATTTCATTTCTTTTTACAAAGTTATTAGTAAACCTAAGCTAATAAATATCCAAAAGTAATTATTAAAATATTACACTGATTCTATCAATCAATTTTGTAAAGAAATTCTGTGGATGAAACGCGATTATTTAGACTAACGTTTAATGGAACATAATTGGACAAATAACAAATACAAATTCAATTACGAAGATACTGCAATGGTTTTCTGGAGTCCTTATGCTTAACAAAACATTTAACTTCATACTCCCTGTGAGAGACGATGCTAAAGCTTTGTAGAAATGTGCCGACGACGCTGTGATATTACTTGACGGCATTGTCCATGAGGAACGCGGTGCAAGCGAAGAACGGAGAACGTGGTCTAGAAGCGCCATACAGGACAGACTGTGAGTCTTGGTTGGAGAGATATTGCATGGATGCCATACGGGGCAGATTGCAAAAGTCTTAGCTTAGAGACCAAGGAGAAAGACTAAAGATTTCTTAAATGCAAGTGCACTGGAATGTGATAGAGAATTGGTCTCTAAAGGGAATAATTAAGTTAAATGTTTTATTAAGCGCAAGGGTACCGCAACCTTACTGAAGTATCTGCTTTTGTTATTTTGTATATGCCATTTGTCCAATTAAACACTAGTCTTTGTAAATAATCACGTCTCATCATTTATACTCCCACAAAGTGATAGCAAACCCCAAGACAATGAACCAGCCAACCCCATACATACATACATATATATATATATACATTTTAATTTATTTATTTACTTATTTATTTTTTCCCCAAATGGGTACCTAATTTTGTTATATGCGTTATATATAACACAAGGAAAAATATAGAAATTATTAGTCATTATTTGTGGAAGCAGTAGCATTTTAAATGCATTGATGTATTGAACAACTCAAACGAAGAAAAACCCTTTTAAAATTTATAACTAAATTTATAATTATTATTATGTGGATCAATTAACTAAAAATGCCGTTTTATGTCATTTGCTATATATATTTTATAGGAATAATATTATTTTCTTATAGTATCAGAACACATTTTTTTATAATTGATCACTTTTTTTCAAAGTATTAATTGCAATTGAATAACAAGAAAAATGCAGGAAAATATAAAATAATAATAATAAATAAATAAATTACTTTAAAAAAATTTCCGTTTCATATGATACCTAAAAATTATATTTATGTGAAAATATATGGTGAAAAACAACACAGATTATGAAGTAATTAATATTAATTGTCTTAATTTAAATATTATAGATGCACACATTTTACAAAGAAAAAATGCTTTGCTAATTTAAATAAAAACCCTCAAAAGTATCCTGCTCTGTGTATCATATCTTATTTTTTTAATTAATGGTTCTCTTTTAAAATTTGCATTCTTTATCAGTTTATGCGCATGCTGGGTATTTTTGTTTGTCTCATTCTACACTGTTTTTTTTTCCCTAGATTCCAAATTTGCACCAAAATTATGCGTGCATTTTTTTTAGGTTATACGCAAAGCTTTAGGGATCCTTTCATCACTCCGTTAAGTCCCTTTGATGAATTCACAAATGGCTTCTATCTTCCGTGTTTCACGCGATCTTTGTGCACAAATACTTCTTTTGGACACTTCGACCAAATCATATCATTCAAGCTTTCATTTGCATTTTGTGTTCCACTATTGACACACGTTTCTAAAAGCTCATTAGATACAAGCCGTTGGTAAATAGTAAGCATATGTGGCAAAAAACTTTTTTTGTATTGGTGTTCTCCCGTGTTGTTTATGATAATAAAGTTCCCCCCCCCTTTTTTTTGCTCTTGCAGATTGGTAAAAACACAAAGTATCACCACCTATTGGAATGTTGAGGCTTTCTGTCGGTCAAAATGCTGTGACGTATACTGCTCTTTTCAAGAAAGGAGCATCATCTTTGTTTTAATAAGGTACACTGATAATATAAAGTTGATTTCTTTTGGTTGTCCCTTTCAAAGTGCCACAAATTTTCCTACCAGAGAGATAACTCGAACTCTTTATTCCTTGTCAGCATTCCGTAGAGTAGTGCCTAATCTTTCTTAACAGGGTTCATGCATTCATCTTTTTATTTTGATACTATCCCCATTGACATTTCTTTCAATTAGATAACTGAAAATTTTGCAATCCACAGAGAAATATTGTAATGATTGTAATCTTTCCCACAGTATCAATGCTGCCTCCATTTCCATCCAACCCGATGAACAGGTATGATTCATATCATACTTATTCTTATGTCCTTCAAACCATATATCAAATTCTGTACGCTTTCTGCAATGGAACAATAATGGCATATCTTGCACATAACTTCGAAGTCAATGACATAGCCTGTAAGTATATCTATTTATAGAAGAACCAATTCTGATCAAAGATGTCTGACCCCAAGCCAACCAACTACTATCAAAAGAAACACTTATGTCAACAACTAGGACATCAACAAATGCTTCATTTGCATTTTATAATTCACTGTGTACTTCTTTTAGCATAGTCTTTGAAACAATACCACAGGCTTTGTTTATATGTAAAAAATCATAACTGAATCTATAAATAAACAAAACCATAAAAAAAATAAAAATTACAAGTTATATATATATATATATAACAGGTCAATTGAAAAGTCACATAGATGGCGCTACTAGAATTAAATCCATATGTTTTTTAGTTAGCCCTAACCCTCAAAAGATGCGTGTATAAATTTGACAGCTGTCGGATCATTAGTTTGGGAATTATAGCATTTTGAGTGAAGCAACTTTTGTTGTTGTGAAAAAAATGGATAAAAAGGAATTTCGCGTGTTCATAAAATATTGCTTTTTGAAGGGAAAAAATACAGTTGAAGCAAAAACTTGGCTTGATGCCGAGTTTCCGGACACTGCCCCAGGAAAATCAACCCTCAAGGATTGGTATGATAAGTTTAGACGTGGTGAAAGGAGCACCGAAGACGGTGAACGCAGTGGACGCCCCAAAGAGGTTGTTACCGACGGAAACATTAAAAAAATCCACAAAATGATTTTGAATGACCGTAAATTGAAATTGAATGAAATAACATACACTCTAAAGATATCAACTGAACGTGTACATCATATCATTCACGAATATTTGGGTATGAGAAAGCTCTGTGCAAACTGGGTGCCGCGCGAGCTCACTTTTGACCAAAAACAACGACGAGTTGATGATTCGGAGCAGTGTTTGAAGATCATCAAGCGTAATAAACCCGAATTTTTGCGTCGATATGTGACAATGGAGGAAACATGGCTCCATCATTTCACTCCGAAGTCCAATCGACAGTCATCCGAGTGGACTGCACACGATGAACCCGCTCCAAAGCGTGGGAAAACGCAACAGTCGGCTGGCAAGGTTATGGCGTCTGTATTTTGGGATGCGCATGGAATAATTTTCATTGACTACCTTGAAAAAGGAAGGACCCTCAACAGCGACTATTACATAGCGTTATTGGACCGTTTGAAGGACGAAATCGTCGAAAAACGATCGCATTTGAAGAAAAAGAAAGTGCTGCTTCACCAAGACAATGCACCGTGTCACAAGTCAGTGAAAACGATGGCAAAAATCCATGAATTGGGCTTCGAATTGCTTCCTCATCCACCGTATTCTCCAGATCTGGCCCCCAGCGACTATTTCCTGATCTCAGATCTCAAAAGAATGCTCGCTGGGAAGAAATTTTCGTCGAATGAAGAGGGGATCGCCGAAACTGAGGCCTATTTTGAAGCAAGGGACAAATCGTACTACAAAAATGGTATCGAAAAGTTGGAGGGTCGCTGTAATCAGTGTATCACCCTTGAAGGGAATTATGTTGAATAAAAAAAAAACTAATTTTGCCAAAAAAATGTGTTTTACTATGGTAGGCCGGGGACTTTTCAATTGACCTGTTATATATCATCGTATATATATATATATATATATATATATATATATATATATA
>BMAW01002494.1:38007-59569 GCA_019974015.1 Nephila pilipes | reverse complement strand
TATATATATATATATATATATATATATATATATATATATACGATGATTACTTAAGGTACAATAAAGTGGAATAAATTTAGTTCTTAGATATTCAAGGTAGTTTAAAATTGGAAATATTTATAGAATCTTCCATCTCATTAAAAATCAAATATTATCTAACGTGATTCATTTGGTAACAATAACTATTCTCACTTGAGGAATTATTTTCTTATGTCACGGTATAAACGAGTATTTTCTATAAATAGGGTTTTTATCCCACTAAAATAGTGAAAGTAAAAGGAATGCTTTTTATTTTGTCCTATTTTAAGATCAAATCGTTTTTTCATATCGCTTAATGATAAGTATCTCTTATTCTAAGATGCATTTCTCGTGAAAAGAATGCAGGCTAGCGTAGCACAAAAAACTACGTCTGTTTCTGTTAATGATTTATAAGGTTGTTCATTCTTGTCTGAATAAAATGCAGATATCACTGAGAGTAGAAATATATTTTAACAATACCTAAGTTAAGCTTCCATTACAAATTTTACGAAAGAATAAGTAAGAGAAGTTTCTGTTATTTTAACAACCGCGTGTTTATCACAATGTTTTTAGTGTTTATACATAAGTAATACTTACATAAAATTTTGATATAGTCTTCTAGTATGTAATATAATTTTATACAGTACTTTAACTTAACAGAAAGTACTTCTTTTAATTTTTAGATAAAAATAAATATAGAAGCGTGTGTCGATGGAGAAATGCGAAAAATAAAAATAAAAAAGTTTTGATAAATAGTGATTTCCAGAATAATGTTAATACAAATATATTTTCGACACTGAATTATCCATTGTCATGTAGAATCTGGTTGGAATAGAAGGAATCTTGCACAGAGTGTTTTATTTCCATTTCTACAACATAAATTTTCGATTATTGTTTCAAATTCTCTAAATCTAGCTTCCTTTGGAAAATGTTCATATTTGAGAAAAAAGAACAACATTATATCTTGTATTATATGCGAGTGTTAAGTTCTTATTGATATATCTGACCGCTTGGTTACTCCGTTGATGCTCGGTTTGTTGAATTTTTCTGACGCAAGGTTCTCAATAGAACAAGCTGATTCATTACATCTTAATCTGAAAGAAATATCTCTAAGTTGAGCAGTTATTAAAATCTCAAACCATCTTTATATAGCTAATAATTTTATCAAAATTTTTGGTAGATTACTAGCTTTGAAGTACTTTTCCCAACTCCATTTAAAAATACTAAGAAAACGTAATTATATTGTGCAAATACCTATTTATTTATTACATTAAAATTAAATCTTTTACTGTACTTTTCATTTGGCTCTAAGCTCATTTTAAAACAGAGAGGAGGTTCAATACTATAAAGATATTTTAAATAATAATATTTCTTTGCTTATAAAACAAGAAATGTTTTCAAAAATTTGGGTAAAATAAAACTAAATAATATCTTTTTTTTGTATTAAAAGTTTTAAGAAAATGCATTGATCGCTTAAGTTTTTATACAAGTAGCATAATCCTTTTATGGTAGCATTGACACCTGATTCATTACTGGAGAGTCATAATGCTACGGGCATAATAGAATGACGCAGAACATTCATTAATATTA
Organism: Nephila pilipes; assembly: GCA_019974015.1. NCBI lineage: Eukaryota > Metazoa > Arthropoda > Arachnida > Araneae > Nephilidae > Nephila > Nephila pilipes. The sequence goes on along the minus strand of BMAW01002494.1, from coordinate 57,961 downwards.
AACGAGTTTAAATATCAAAGCGCGCTGGAGAAGTCGTGAGCTGCTTGCGTGTAAAAATTGAAGCGCTACAGGAAAGGATGGTATCCACCAATAACGATAAGGGCGGTGAACAAAACAATTCCTTAGATTGCGATATTTAACTGCATGTTGTTAGGGGCGATGATAGACGAATGACAGAGTACGTTTCTTAGAAAAACTATTTCTGGAAAACCTAATGTTGTAAATTTTACCTGAAAGTCATTATGTCTTAGATATTATCTCTTTGCAACCAGTCTTGATTCCGTGGTAAGGAAAGGTTATCCGTTTGGAAATATATTTACTATTACTTCCGAAGTTGAATAAAGTTTATGTAGTGTTTAAAACACGCACAATTCTTTTCCTTTTCTAGTCATGAATAAAAAGTTTAAAAGGATGCTTGATAAGTATTTTACCTTTTATTAAAAAAAAAAAATTATGCCCAAATCATTTTTACTTTCTGATACGTGAATGCGTCACAAATTGATGAATGCTGCATTTTGTGTTAGCTCATAATTCAAATTGTTTTTTAAAAAAACTAAAATTTAATATAATGGATAAATATTTGATAAAAGTAACATTAGTTCAAAAATATTAATCATAAATATTATGTTTTTATCCCTAATGCTGGGGGAAATTAGATATTGCAGGTTCTTAGGTTCAAGTTTTTAATTGGCACATTGTAATTATTTCAGTCAGTTTCAAAATAATAATTTTCATGTGTGTATAATACGGGTTCCATTTAAATTATCAATGATGGAATCGTATTCAGACAATATGTGTAGGTGTTTAAATGCAGGAGTAACAACTATATTTAAGTTGCACAATAAATATAAAATACATTTAATACTCTAACATTCCTCAAAATCACGAAAAAACTTTATACACGCAAAATATCCTTAAACTCAATTGCTAAGTTTATGTTTCCAAGTATACAATCGTTAATTAGATAATCCCGTAAAAACAACTAGTATTAACATTTTTGAAAACTTTAGGAATTTTAAAGAACTCTTCATTTCATTTATTCGCATATTTATTTGCAAAATCATACTTGATTTTACGAATTAAAAAAAAGAAAACTGTTTCAAAAGCTTGCCGTGAAAATAGCACAACTGATCTTTTAAATCAAAGTACATTATGAAAACAACAAAAATCCTCTGACTTGAAAACAGACAAAATATTGAACAAAATAATAAAAAATTTAACCGATGAAACAATTTAAGGAACCAATAAATAAAGTCAAATGAATGTTTAAAAGCTGGGACTTTGGACTATTCGCGATTTTCTCTTCACTAATCATGGGGCTTTTGGTGATTTGAATTGCATAAAATTAAAATTTAGTCCCAACCAAAATGAAACGTAATTCGGCAAATTAGATGAAGATAAGAAGCGTATTAAGGTGAATTAGAGGTAATGATATATAGATGAAATAAAGTTGATAGGGTAAAAAAGGGAAATAGAGGACGACAATAAGCTCATTGATATTTGAAAATTAGATTGAACCATCGTAATTAATCGCTTATGTTGGACCTCATAAGAATTAATATAATCGTTATGCATGCCAACGATGTGGGCTATAACTTAAAACTGCTTGAATCAGAATTAGTGATTTGGTACGCTAAGAATTTATTCTTAGAATGTAAACTGAGATTAGATGAGTTAAGAGGGAACCGAGAGAGAGAGCCACCTTACGTATTCAATGATGCCAGTTAATAAACTGCTTTGCCTAGCTGTAAACTGTAATCTTCAATTGGAGTTTTGAATTTATTGACTATTCAGTTAGACTTTAAGATGACTGTAGAATTAAATAATAAAGGAAATACACCACAAAGTTTTATGTCTGAAATTATAAAAAATTATTGCTACAAGACATTTGCATGCCACTGACTTGATATTTGTTGATTCAGGGAACTCTTCATAGCAGAAAGATAGATATCCATTTTTAAAAACAAGGATTAAGAGCTATAATGTTTTTGATTATTTACTCGTATTTGTTTAACTTACAGACCGTCTCTCGAAAATTCATGAATTTGAACTCAAGCTTCCAAGCAGAAGAATAAAAATATAGTAACATATTCAAAAGATTTTCGTTCAGTTATTGAATACCTCAAATTGGGGAAAAGTATATTTTAACAAAGCTATTTCACTGAAATTTCTGATGTTACGATGAATTTTGTTATATTACAATATAAAAGGACATCATATTTATATCCTTGTAACAAGTGCTAAGGTTTTTGAAGAAGAGAATATTCCCATTTCCAAATTATCTCCTTATATGAATTAAATTTCCGTTTACAGTTATCGACGAAACTTTTAATTTTTGAAAAAATATCTTTCATAACACTCATTGTGACTTTATTTATTTGTTGTAATGACATAAAAAAATCAAAAATATTTTGCAATTTTATGTTTCAAATGAATATCAATTTGAACTCTAATTTTGTGAAAGGGAATCAAAACTATTAATTCACAATAAATATGATTAAGCAACTATGTATTCTTATGAAACATTAACACAACTGAATCCCTTAATACTTAATAGAAATTAGATATTATATAAAGGTATTTTACCCTGTTTTACTTGAAACATCTGATACTGCTGCAAAGTAAACTTAGAGCGTTGAGCTATTTGCAATTTTCTCTTCACTAACCTTTAATTTCTTGGGGACTTTTTGTAATTTGATTTCATTGAATTCTAACTCCTTCCAACCAAATAAAACGTAATTAAGTATATTAGATAAAAAATTAGAAGTGTAATGAATTTAATTAATGATAGGGATATGTAAGCAATTTGGAATCGATATGAATGGGGGGGGGGCGGGCAGACGATAACGAGAAGCCAGTATATGTTCATAAATTAGATAATGGAATGAATCGTTCTAGTGAGTCGTTTGTAATTAAAATTAGTAAGAAATTACTCCTGATAGGAGTAAGTTGTAGTAGGATTCGAGCCCCTTGTATTCGATAAATATCTCTTCACGGAGCGAAGGAGTTGAAAAGCTAGAGCTTTATTGTTTAATTCTAGACTAAGATTACGACGCATTGAGAATTATCTAAGGGAGAGCAATCTTGCATAATCTGTGAAGAAACCTTATGAATTGTGTTTGTTCTTTTTCTTACGTATCTTATTTAGATTTGTAATCTTATTGACTGTTTAAGTAAGCCTAGATTTGAATAATAAGGGAGAGGCGTTACAAACGTGCCCTTCATTCTTAAAATTTATTTAGCCAGGCTTTCAAGAACCCAGTATTCTTTCGATTATAGAGAACTGGCACGATCACATCAGTTATTCTGTTTAATAAATGATACGTCTTTAAATGTCTGTCATGTTGGACTGATTGCAAATCCAAACTTTTCACTCTAAATGACCACTTCATCACCAACATCAATCAAATTGAAAATAAAAAGTATTTATTCTAATCTTGAAAACTAAATAATATGAAATGTTGAAGGACATCTCGTATAATTTACAATAATTATTTGAATTTTTTTATTATTTAGCTATTTTATGTAACTTTGATAATAGTCATTATTATTCTTCAAAAGATTCGGGATAATACTGTAAAACTGTTCCAGTAATGTCTAATTTTCATTGTTAATTTTCACTTGGAATACATTGAATACCTTTTTTTAATGCGGAAGAACAAAATTAACGACAGAAACATTTTTCATCTATGCTTGATTGAGAAATGGGTGGGTCTTTCCAAGTACAGTTTTTATGCTTGGGTAAGTAGCGGAAAAACAAAATCGCACCCAGTACACTGAAGCTTATCCTCAAGCGTTCGATTTACCCGGCACTTACTGAATTGTAATGCCCATTTCGTCTCTAACTATCTACGAGTACCACGCATTACTCCCGCTTTACTGATTTCCTTGTCTTTATTGTATTTGACATCATTTCATATACCAGTGCTTCGAGAGGGGAATTAATGGTTCAGAGAGCATAACATGCAAATGAAAGTTTTTTTGTCGTATTTTGCCACAAATCTTTGAGGATTTATGAAATATGCTAATAAAAGACTTAGGGTACAATGCTTTATAAATGCTGCATAAATATTTAACTTTAGGCGTATAACTAGATTGTAGATTCGTACATTCATAATAAATGAGCCGTTTTACATTTTTCATTACCTTAATTAAGGCTTTATCAGAAGATACAAAATTAAAGTGCATTAACAGATACACTAGTAGAGCTTACTTACTCCTTTTCATTAATTAATGTTGTGTTGCATTACTGCATATAAAGCAGAACGTAGATGAAAGTATTGCATTGTAGTTGTTCTCTCATTCCAGACAGCTTTAGATTTTTATGGATGACACAGATTTTGAGGCAATCATGATGCTCAAATTTGTTAGGCTTACAAAGACAGCTATGCTAAATCAAAATTAAAAAAAATCTTCTGCTTAATAAGAATTTAGCTTCTCTGCGAAGTCACAAAAATGTACCTTATGATTTATTCAGAAAATTATTTCAATAACATTGATCTTTTAAGCTCTATTTATAAAATTATAAATAAGAGTTTAAAAACAAAATAATTGACACTTCGGCATGCTCATTCAAGCTTGCAAAGGTGTTAAAGTTTTGAGATATTAAATAGAAGCAGTATATTAACTATTCATTTTCGTGGAACTTCAATAATTTAAAGTATTTGATTCATTAGGCATTCATTTATTTTTCAAAGGGTTTCCTCTGACTACTTAGGCATTTATGAGAAAAGTCACTTATGTATTTAAGAGCATCTTCTTGCAACACATTTATGTACAGCATAGAGGTTCTTCGTAATTAAATCTATTGAGTCTTGAAAATTTCTAAGAAGGGAACTAGGAAATAGAAGGAAGGAAGGGAGAACGCAATAGTAGAAATTCAAAACAGCTCTATACCTATTCAAAACTACTAGATACCTATGCAATTTATTCCATAATATTTATAATTGCTTGCTGAATATAGTGATATAAGGGACGTTCAAGGAATTTTAAGAGTAGATTTCAAAAAGTTCCTTCTGGCTTTGAAATCATCAATAAACCTGATTTTTACGCAGAATAATTTCAATTTCGTATCGGGATTAAGCAAGAAAAGAAAAATTACCTATTGTGCACGACAGTACGGTAACCACAGTAATGTTTAGTAAAATTTTTGGATTCCCTTAAATATTGTCACATTCTTTATTGCCTAGTAAGTGTTTAAAATATTCCATCAATTTGCAACAACATGATTACTTAAAAATACAAATCAAAGATATCAATAAACTTTAAACATTTTAATATTCTTTTTTTGCCTTTAGGAAACAAGAGCTGACCATACGAAGAAACATATTGTTAATTTACATGGCATATAAATCTTCTGTCGCATACGCTTGAGAAAGCAGCTATTAAAACCTAGTCCACAAAATCAAAATTCTAAGTTTTCAACCTGGTATAATGTTGAAACGTATGAGATAATTTTTATAATAAGAAGGAACTTATGAGTTGATAAGTATGAAAGGTCATCAGAGAGAACTGTGAAATAAGATGAGTTATTTTCATCAGGTATAAAATTAGACAGACGATGCATCTTCACATAATATCGACCAGGAGACGCAAATTATTATATAGCATATAAATCCATCTACATAAAGAGATCTGATTGCTTATAATATTGAACTTAGAAGCAACACGAGGGATACTGTCAACGGACCTCTCAAACGAAGAGGACGGACAACACATAGCTGACACCTCCCTTTCCGAACGTTCACACAATGCCTCCGTGAGTACTTGGGATCACGACAGATTCAACGAACATTAGCCCCGGCTACACAGTGAGTCTTTAATGGCATCAAGGCTCAAACCCACGATTACTAAGTTTAAGACCACGACTGCTAAGCTACCACAGCCACCTTTATCGGAGAGAAGGAAGCTTTTCATAATAAAAAAAAATCTATTCAGTAAGGCATCGATAAATAAGAAAATGAAGGAAGAAATCAAGAAACTTCACTTTGATATATTTTAAACTGCTTATTTTGTAAACTTCCAAAAGTTATACACTGTGTTAACTCGGAAAAAATTTAATAGATTTTCCTAATATCAACAACCACATTCTTTCAATACTGTGAAGCGAATAAGGAAATTAATGGAAACTGCTAGATAATCTCCTAGCATATATTTCAGTCGCATTAGAACAAATCTTTAGCATAACAGATTTTCAAAACAAAACTTAGACTTATGTACATAAATCAATACCATATTAATAGTTATCGATTTCAAAAGGTTTTCAGATATATTGGGTCTCTTATGGCATTTTATTGCCAACTTTAGCTACAGAATATTTTGTAAAAAGTACTCACGAACTCCTAGACATTAGTCTGGTCAGACTTATTAATAATACAGCTCTAGTTTTAATTATAAATAATGTCAAAATAGGACTTGATGATTAATAAATTTAAAATTGGCTGGTTCATAGTTATTCGTTTTTCATTCTCCTTTTAATCTTCAGTGATATAAAATCAACGGTCAAAAATATTTAATAAAGATTCAAGAATTAGTTCAGCAATTTCTAGCATCATTTAAGATGCATCATTAGATTATTCAAAATGTCGCGTGAAGCCTTGAAGATATAGATTCCTCATTCCTACTTCTTTATCTCATACATGTGTGTAACTTGTGACATTGGACTATTCGCAGCTTTCTCTTCATAACCTCGGGGACTCTTTGGTAATTTGAATTGCCTAGAATAACAATTCCTTACCAACCAAAATGCAATTTTATTAGGTAAATTAGACGAAAATAATAAATGCAATGAATTGAATTAGAGACAGAGATGTATAAGCGAAATAAAATTGCAAGGAAATAGAAGGAAAAGGTAGAAGAGAGGGTATATATAAATTGTAAATTGAATTGAATTATCATAATTAATCATTTGTATTAAAATTAAGTAGAAGCGACTCCTAGTTATAAGTAAGAAGTGTTTGAATTGGATATTTATTTGGTAAGCTAGGACTTTATTATGTAAATATAAATTAGGATTAATTGAGTTACGAGGGAATTCCCGAGAGAGCTATCTTGCCCACACATTCAATGTTGATAAATAATAAACTATTTATAAGACTTTAAGATGTCTGCGGAGTTAATGAAAAAATGACGTTACAAACTGATAAAATAAATTCTTACAAATTACATTCGATACAATAAAAAATTCTCATTACTTTACTGCTTTTGGTAGAAATAAGTATCCTATTATGTTTTTCAAGTTAACTCTACAGATAACGGGAAACCACTAAATTACATATCTCCATCGTCGTACATTCTTACATGAGGAGTACATGATGAATAGAGAGGTTTTCTTGTTTCATGTAAATTCTGCAGAACGCATACAAAAGGCAGAGACAATTAAAAGGTTGTGAATTCATGTTTATAAGGAATTATATTGGCGATCTACACGTTATTGGCAAAGAATTAGCAGAATGTTATATTCTCCAGTTATTATACTTGTACAAAATGATGCCATTATTTCTCTTTTTTTTTTTTTTTTGGTATATTAATAAATAACAACGATGATATGGAATGATGAGTTAAAATAATAAACTTAGTTATTAGTATAAAAAAAAAATTGAGCTTACAAATCAAAGGATAATACTACATGTTAGGCTGCGTTGAAAGAAAAAAATTTTAAGAAAAGTAAAGAAATGAAATACTCTTTTTCAATATTTACCAAACTCTTAGATGATCCTTATTAAATTTTATTAAATATTTTTTAAATACCATTTATTTACCATTAAAAATAGTTAAAGATAATATGAATTAATTACAATTAAAGTAAATTGTCCTATTTTGATCACAGCACTAAATATTAAAATATTTTTAAAAAACGAAATAGGGTAAAGGAAGATAAGACCTGGTACCATAACTTAGTTGATAAACAAATTCATCCTATCCCTAAAATTGCAGTAAATAAAGACGTAACAGTAATGGTACACAGAGAAGGCTATAGAAAAATGTTATAGATTTGATAAACTTTATAATTCCCTTACCATTAATTAGAACTAAGAGTGAGAAAAAAAAACCAAAAGTTCTTTTGAGGTAGGGGCGGGTAAAACAGATAACTGGAAAAGAAAGCAAAATACATACCCAATAATATTTTACTTTTAATTAATTCTAGGTAATTAAAACCAGTAAGCACTTGGTAACAATTTTGTAATTTGGATTTATAGGGAGGGTATAAGGTCAAAATACTTGTAGGGCCCCATTTCGGTTGATGTTCTTTTTTTCGGAGGAAGCCGGATATCAACTAGGGAGAATTAAAATGATGATCCACTGCTACTAGGTTTGCAGGGGCCAGTTTCAGGGGTTTGTGATGATTTGTCACCCTGGACTTATCACGCCACCTCGGATACATGGTTTTACCCCACAGGCTAGTTACACTAAACATAGCATCAACTGAAACGAGAGCAACTTACAGAAGCTGCGAAACCTAGCAGAATAACCTCACCAAACACTGTATTACTTACTTTGATTATAAAGCAAAGAAGGAGCTACGTAACTGATGTAATAGGTGACCATACTAACAATTTTTTAAAAACTTTTTTTTGGAAAACGAGTGGAGATTGCAATAAAGCGTCATTTTGGAAGGGAACCGACAGCACATTTTTTTTTATTTCATATGTGAGCCAACCAGTAGTAGTCTCTGCTGGAGGGGAAAAAAAGCAAGTATCCAGTCTTACCTCAATTTATCCTAATTCATTTCAAGAGAAAATTTCAAAAGTCATCTTATATTACAGATTGAAATCTACGTGCTGCTAATTAAATCCTTGACGACACAATCAGAGAAAAATGAAATTTTGTTCGACTTTCAAGCAACTGTACAAACGATATGTAATGCAAAAACATTGCTTCGAAAATATGATACATTATGAAGTTTTCACCAGTTAACTGAAATTTGCTAATTGTACTATGAAGTATTTAAATCAAAAATTTTGCTTCTGTTTTTTTCATAAATCTATTGGTAAGAGAGTAAATTATTATGCAAAAATACGGTTCGAAAAACTCATTCTAAAAATAAATCGCTTAAAGATTTTAAAATATTTTAATAAACTCAACTTTAAATCAACACCTTTTTTAAGAAATGAATTCTGGTTCATTTCGTAATTGAATGAAATGACAGGGAAAACGAGATTCAGAAATCTACTTTTAAAAATTTTGAAGATTCTTTCTGTCTTTGAGAAAAAATACGCTGCAAATGCATTCCAGAATCATCAGGTGATTGCCTTTTCATTATGAGCTTGATCTATGTATTACTATCTATTTATTATTTACTAGTACTGCAAAATGTATGCGATTCTAGAAAACGACCTCAAACTCCTTACTACGATTGTATGACAAGATTACATCTGAGTTGATACTTATTATCCAGACTCTTATTCCTTGTCAAGTATAGATGTCAAAATCCCTCTTAGTTTTTGATAGAATCGAATAATCTCGAATATCTTCAAACATATTTCACATGCCTCAGATCCTAAGAAGTCCATTGTACTTTTTATAAGAGCAACAAACATCTAATATGGTGGAGAAGAAATATAGTAGGTATAAGTCAAACCTTCCAACTGTCAGATCTTCCGGCAACCTTTAACTACACCTGGCTACCTGCCTATTTCATTACGGGTATACGTATCTTAAGTAATTTACTTGAATTCCTTTTCATATCATTAAGAATTATATTTAGAATATTCCTTTATGAGAGATTCTGTAAGTAATAAAATGTATATGTCACGCACGTGCGCATAAATATCGCAATAAAGGAAAATGAAAGACATAAAATCGATTGAAGTGAAATACTTGATTTCTCTCTTATCCATTAAGCCGTCAATTGAATCATTATGTTCCAGTCAGTTGTGCTCATTTTACTGTTGCTTTTAATAGCTTGAAGAAAGTGTTCATGGCATTTATTAAGATGTTACGTATTAAATGAGAAAACAAAATTCAATACTTCAAACCCTATTTGTCCACCTTTATTACTTCCAATTCGAGAATTTGACAAAAAGTCCACAAATGTATCAAGAAATTCAAATATTGAACTTCGTTCTATTTGTTTATAGCCTGAAAATTCTTCAAAATAAAAGTTGTACTCTAAGAAATAAATTGTAATTTAAATAAGTAAAATATTTTCCCCCGAAAAGGAAATAAAGCAAAGCTTTTTTATTCCTTTCAATTCCAAAATTGAGCTACATTCGAAATCAACTCTATTAAAAAAAATTTGCACTCTTAATATCTTTTAAATTTAATGTTCTTCAGATTTGTCTTTTAATATAAACCATGCGAAAAGAATATTCGCTCCCAAAAAAGCTGAAAATTGTTTAATTAATAATTTGAAAAACAGGTACCTTGACTTTATATAAAATATTTATTTGTGATTTTTAATAATATTTACAAATTATCTTTACAATAGTTAGATAATGGAAATTCTAAGGTAATACTCACTTCAAATTCGGTTGTATCCCCCGACCTTCTTTTATCTTCAATACCTCTAAACATTTCTTCACAAAACTTTGGCACAATGCCTAAAAATAAAAACAGAAAATTAAATTGAAACAGTTTAAAATATAAAAAAAAAAAAATTTTAAGAAAAATTCTATCAAAACATAAAACAATTGAAGAAAAGGGAATTAGCAAACATGTAAGCAACGCCGAGCATTTTAGTGGTATAAAATATTTTTGTCTCTCTTCTTTTTAAGAAATCCTTTAAATATAAACTTATAAGCATCATAGAAGTAGTTTTCCAGAAAATCTAAGATTTTCTTCAAGTTTTCGCTTTTTGGTTTTAAGATGCATTTTGACTTAAGCAATTGCAAAATTAAGGAGCAATTTGAGATCATGGAGAATAGAACGCTTATACTACTAGTATAAGGGTATGGCGCGACTACTATTGGACTCGTTGCAAAAAACTTTGTTATTTAATAATTGCTGAGACCAATTACATTGCCTTCATCTGACAATCAACTAAAATTGTTATTTGAATTCATTTATAATTTTATCTTGCAATCCATAAGATAATCAAAGATAATTCTAGCTATACAGTAGTATTCTGAAAAAATTGCATACATGTTATTGTACTGCTCACGCAAAAGGCGCTATAATTTATGTTATTTCTCTTAAAATAATTCATCTTTTATTCATATAGCAATGATCCCTTGCCTAGTTATTTTGAATAGTTATATACTTTCGAATGGATTGCTGCAATTTTTATTGCTTTTCTTAGAATATATTCATTAATAAGCAACAATAATTCTAAATACATTTACCGGCAAAGTAAATTCCAATAATCAACTAACTAGATAGTATTATAATTATACACAAATAGATTGCTGTTCTAACATCACAAGTCCATTATCTGCATTATTTAATAATTCGGTTTAATTTAAGGGAAAACTACAACGTTGAAAATTACCTTTGTTAGCACCGTATCCGATAACTGACCATGACTTCCCAGATCCGGTTTGGCCATAAGCAAAAAGAGCCGAATTGTATCCATCCCAAGCATTTCTCAGAACTCCTCGTCCTAGGTCTCTATACACTCGTTCCTAATGAAATTTATTAGCCCATGTAAAAATGCAATATAAAAAATGAGCACAAATCTATGTAGAAATAACAAGAAAATGAATTAATATAATCGTTAACCAGAGATCTATACGAATAACAGTTATTCGGTTTTATGGTAGAAATGATGGAGTAAAGTGAAAAAAGTTAGGTAGGGAAATTAAATTAAATATTGCGTATATTTATGAACACATATTAGTAAAAGTAAACGGAATCCTGGACTGTAAGAAAATAGGCTTCAAATAGTATGTCAAAATTAAATTCAACAAATATCGGTTCTTGAAAAAATGAAAACAGATAACGTTTTTCCTTAAAAAATATTAAATAACATAGTTAAAAATTTCTCATTTTTAAAGAGGCATAACACTATACATAGTTCACAAAGATTTTATTTAAAAGTCAAAATATATGTTTAAACTACTCTAATTGCTGTTTTGAGTGATTTAACTTTGAGTTAAGCTTACAATGAATCGCATTTAAATGGATCACAGAGAGTTCGAAAAGAGAAAGTGCGTATTTCACACTATCGGTCTGTTCAGATATCCAACTAACAATGTAAAATACACAAGTATTTATTTTTAACTGGGTAAACAAGTAAACAACTTGTGAAATATTACCTAATTTTTATATCAATATTTCAATTTATGAATAGTTAAATTTTGTCTTTATCTCTCTTCGTATTTTAGAAGACTTATTTCCGAATTTTTTAATACATCATCATTATATTTAATGCTTTAATTATTGATAGTTGTTAACTAATTTTTATTACATCTGTGATAAATTGAAAATAAGTTTTAAATACTTAAAATTTTAAATTATAAATATTTAAAATAGTTTTAATATTTAAAATTTGAATAACCAACAGAAGCAATAAAAACACATTTGAAGTAAGGTACAATGAATTTAATTGATAAAAAAAATACTGCATTCTTACCTGATCGCAAAATTTTGCGCCGTTTGGTTGAGTCGTATCTTGGGTACAATATCCATTGGGTAGTTCTTTAAAGCCATCGTGTGACCAATAGCTATGATCATAAGTAAATTTTTTGACAGGATCACTCGGATCATCAGGATTCGTCAGAAATGTTGTGTTTCCTGACATCTGAACAATAGACTTGGCATTTCTCTGTTTTTCCCGTTGGTTTTGATCATGTTAAGCAAAATGCTCAAATACATGAATATGCCATTTTATATAATCTAAATACAATTTGTCTTTCATTGAAAGAGCAATATTTAATGCATTAAAATTATTTTACGAAGAAAATACATAGTCCTTCAAAATGCAATTAATATTCAAGCTATTGTTTGTAAAAACAAAATGAATACTTGAAGCAGATTATTTTTAGTATTGTGTAACTTAGTTTCATATTTTTACTTTATAATTAAAATAAGAAAAAAAAAGAAAGGTAAGAAATTATTAATATAAGCAAAAATAAACATATAACTGATAATTAGAAAACTTAACTAATAACTTAGAAAATTCGATTATCAAAAATAATATCTTGTTGATTAACTAAATTATTATATATGTTTTTATACATTTGGTTAGATAATTCATTAATTTGTTTTTTAAATCATCATATTTTCTAAATAAAAATTCGTACGAATAAATTAGAATATAAGAAATTGTAGATATAGAAATCTAATATCAAAAATATGTCGAGTATAGAAATAATGTTGAAAGTATATCGAATATATAATTAGTATCAATTATAGAAATAATATCAAACAAGACAACAATAGAAGAACATTTAAAATTTCTTGTATATTTTAAAAATAAATACGAAGTTTTCCAGATTTTATGAAGAAACATCGTTATGCAAAAAATAATTTTTTTCCTGGCACAAAAAATGCCAGATTTTATGAAAATAATAGCTGTATTAAGAAAATAATAAAAAATAATAGCTGAACTGATTCATTTTAAAATAAACTATTTTAAATTTTAAAAAATCATACGAAAAGTCAAAATTTTCCAGACTTTTCATTGAACTTGCAATATAAATACTTTTCTCACAAATTAATTTATATGAACTTCGAGAATTCTACATGTATATTAACTTTAAATACATTTTTCATAATTATCTTTTTATTTAAAAAATGACATATTTCATTATTTAAACACTGCAGTTGTTAATTTTACAAAGACAATTAGAGCTTGTTAAAAATTATAAATTTATTTTTTATTTATTTATTTATTTATTGTATTTCAAATAAATTAAAGTCAAATTAAAATAAACTCTGAAAATTTTTGTTATTAAAAAAAAACTCTGCAAATTATAACAAGAAAAAAAAACAGCCATAAATGATAATCATCTTATTCAGAGATAATATTTAAATGCTAAATAGCATATATATATATATATTTTTTTTATTTACTCTTTATTGTATGTGAATATATCTCAATCAGTACTTAAGATTTTGACAGGCACTATCGTCTCTAATCGTCAAATAAGTAAAGTGAAAAGTCCGTAAGAATCTGGGGAAAAATATGTCATTGAAAAAAAACTGGACTTTTACAGATGTCGTGAGATCAAACATTTATTGGAATATTAGCTTTAGGAATATCATTTTAAACGTTTTCAACTATCATAATGCACAAGATCTGAATTGTGCGTGTCAACACATGTTGCTCGCTTTCGTGACAAATTCCGACAGATTGTCGAGCACGCAAACTCTTCTTCCATTCGTCGAACTGTATATGTCAAGGAGACAGCATGAAAACGTATTATTTGTAAAGGAAATCCCTATTTAAAAGCGATCTCAGTTTGACAAACAGTGATTGTTTAAATACAAACGTGACTAGATTTTCAAATAATTCATAAAATAACAGTCCAATTTTAACTTCTATCTAATCTTGTATATTAGTATAAGACCAGCTCTTTGTTGTTGAATGCTTTGAAATACTTGTCACAAGACACTAATAACCTTTTTTTAAAAATTTTAATAAGCATAGAAAATGCTAAGAGCACAATAACTCAATCAATAATATTAAGAAATGAAATAATAAAAGATGATATATTTACTACAATTTCCCTTACAAATACAACAAAATGTTCACTCGTTTTTTTAAGTATTATAATTGCAAGATGAATATAAAAAATTATCAAAAACAAAATATAATAAATCATTAAAACAAAATATCATAAATCATTAAAACAAAATATCATAAATCATTAAAACAAAATATCATAAATCATTATTACAAAATATCAAAAATCATTAAAACAAAAATATATTAGTATGTTCAAGTTTCTATGTATGTATTTTTATTAATAATTGACTTTGTATTCGCAATTTGAAAAAGAATACTAAGCAATAATTATACATATATATTGCTTGCTCTAAGAATACATATATAATAATGAATACAGTTCCCCAGTTCTATTTCTTTTTCAATATAAAATTTAATATTAAGAGAGTAGAGTTCATATTTCTTTATGGAAAATAATAAGATTTATTTAGAAAATAGTATACTCTGTACTTTAATTGATAACTGGTGTAACATTTGGCTTAGATATTTAAAAATATAGAATTTTCACTTATGAATTTAGTTTATAACTTATAATATACCAAGAATGAGCATTAGTAATTGCTTACAATAAAAAAGATTTGAATCACTATAAAAATTAAAGAGCATGAGAAAAATTACTAAAATAAAAATCAGGAAAACTGAATTCAGGTTTGAGACCTGCATAAATAGCTTCATTTAGTATAGAAGTTAGTCTTGATGATTGCATTATAAACTATGAAACATTACGAATTTCTCTATTTAAATCATTCATACAATTAAAATTAAATACATCAGATGAATTTATTATCCCCCATATGTTTTCTCTCGTTCGTTTTTAATAATTCTACGTTAGAATCAAATTTAGTTTTATTAATTTTTTTCCATGAAATGTTTTGCCAAAACTACTTTATAAATATTACCTTATGAAAGACAGGATCTGTTATTATCTCTACCACAAAAGAATTTTACATTCAAAATTTTCCATTCAGTATATCTTATAAAGAGGAGAAAGATTAAATGCCGAATGCAAGTGAAAAATATATAGATTATGTATCAGTAAAAGAATAAAAGAGGATGCAGTAATTAATTTTTATCTCCGTATATCAATGTCTCCGTATATTATATGGTAATATTTTTTAGAAAAATAATTATTTATCAGAAATTAATGATTCTGAATGCTATAAAAATTGTTGTTTGCTTATTTTCATTAAAGACAGCTTGAATTATTTATTTGATTTTTCAAACTCGGATAGAAATAAAATAATGTTTACAATTTTTAACATTTTGTAGTTGTATAAATAAGCTCGTTTTCAAGCATTAATGCACTTTCAAGTCTTGGCAAAATAGATTTAAATTTACGAAAGAAACTATTATTTTTAAAAGTATTTCAAAAAGTTACTTCTGTTTATTAAATTATATATTTTTCCTGATAAGTACATAAATGCATAATTTGGAAGAAATACATTTTAGTGTATATGTGTATGAGGGATTTATATTTTTCAAAAAAAAATTAAAAATCTACTTTTTACATAAAAATTTAACGAAAAAAACATTTGAATTCCTATATATTATGACAACTTAAAATGGACTTCCTGCTTAGATATTTTAAGTAACTATTATGAAATATATCGGAAAAAGGCTATATGATCAAAATTAAATTAATACTACTAAAAGCTATGTTTCTAAAATGAATGCTGCTAAAGCTATAATATAAAACATTCTTATTTCGCTAAATTATAAACATACCTAACAATTTTCATTAATTAAATACTAATATACAATTAGATGTAAAATAATTCTAAGAGAGTAAAAAGAAGAAATCATCTAAAAAAATCTCAGAACGAAAGAAAAAAGATAAGGATATGAATGGTCGAACCCGAACAGCAACTCTAACGTTCTCCTCTTCCGGCATTTTTCCTAGTCTGAGCAAGAAAGTTCCTCTTGATCCTCTTCATCGGAATGTTTGTTATGAACGAAGTCACTACGGCAACCGATTTCACCAGAATCGATTCCGGGACGATTTTATACGGAAATGACAGCTCTGCTTGTAAATGTTTACGTGATGCTAATTCATTAACATGTTTCCAAAACGTAATTTGGGGTATAGGTGGGCGTGATTGATGACTCAGCAAAACTTTGGTTCTCGTCCCTTTTCCTGGGTTTTTCCGATGCATTTAATTATGAATTTTAACATTTATTTTCAAAGGATTATCATTATTAATAACAAGGCAACAAAGCCAAGTAAAAATTTCTAATTTTTTTTTTATTGAATTTGAAAGTTATCTTTTTGTGAATGTTGAGTTGAATGTTATGATATTTTTAAATTCCATCTCGTTAATATTTCATAACCATTTCCTGGGTTAACCTGATGTACTGAATATTACGAAATAAGAATAACATTTTTATCGATGGAATTGTAGTTTAAAGCAAAACGCTTTAGTTGTGAAAAAAAGGAAAGTTAACAAATTATCTTTTTTTTCAGCTAAGTTAACATCAAGATTTTCTTCTGTTTTTCCTCCTAAGTCGACCAAAATGCTACACCCTTACCCAACAATAAGTATAAAATTAAAATAAAAACTATGTTCCCGGCCATCATAATTTAAATGTTAATATAATTTTTTTTGTATTGATTTATCATTCAAAAGGGGTGGATGTTTTTATGGTTCAGATTGCTTATCGCAAGTTATTTCAATAGCTCAATCATCAATAGTAATACGAGGAATAAATTAATACAAGATAATATTTAATTAAATCAAAAATAAATGAAAGTTATTATATTCAAAAATGTTAGATAATGACTATCAACAAATTGAAATAAAATTCAATGCTTCATACAAAAGAAAATAATTTTAAAAGAATTTCACTTCTTAGTATTGTAAGGCAGTAACATGATAAACATTATCTTCAATTATAGGTAGAAAAGCAGCGTGTATATTAATTTGGACATTATAAAAATTTAAATTAGTGATTTATAAATGTATATTTAAAACAGGTTGGGTGAATCTATATTAATAGAATGTTTTTAATGTAACTGTGAAGTGCTATATCGAAAATAAAGAAATAGGATTACTATTATCAGATTCATAACGTTCTTTACATCTGGGATAATGATATCGGAGTGGAAGTTTTAAAATAACATATGTTTCACGATTTCTAAAAATCTAAAACATATAGATATTTATAAATACTAAATTATCTTTCAATCTGCCATATTTTCGAGTAACATTTAAAAAGCAAACATGAAATATAGTTTTTTAAAATACTCTAAGCAAATGTAAAAAATATTTTTAAAAAAACATTTGATTGATGCAATGTTATAGTGCATTCACTGTATTAAGCAGAAGCTTTAAGAATATAAAAATCTTATAAAGCTTTGATTTAAGCAGATTTCCTCTTTTCTACATATTAAAACGTTTTTTATGAAAGTTTAAAACTATGTTAACCCCCGATGAGTTTCTTATCATACAAAAATCCCACAGAAAATAAACATTTCTCATTTTATATGTGATTCTCATCGAAATATAAAATCCTCTCTTTATATTTTCATTATTTCATTGTATTGACAATACGACCCTTTTACACTAAAAACTTATTGAAAAGGAGAGCCATTATTAGTTAACAATGAATAATAAGCCAGTTACCTCTTTAATTACTTTATATTCCATTTTTTTTTTCTTAAAATTTATTCTGAAATTTTATCAGTTTCAATTTGTCATTTTTTATATGTTTAATTTATTCATTTTCAATTTATTATTCTTTTAAATTTCTCTTTCTAATTTTATATATAACGTATAATTCTTTTTTTCTTTTGTAGTTAATTTTGTATTTTTATGTTTATTAATTTTTCTTTGTTTGTATGGCTTTTATACTTATACTCATAATAGCCTGGTATATAGTCTTGTCAACATCAACTTTGTAGTGGGTTCCAATGTATTTTTTGCTTTCCTGGAAGGAAAATCCACCACGCTTTTTCAATGTGGAAACAGTCGTATTCATACTATTTCTTATACCTTAGATTGGTTAGGAGTTGCTTTGGGCTATTTTTGGTTTTGTTGCCTGACGTCGAGTTTTCAAATTCCATGAAAATTCCTAATTAATTTATCTAAAAAATTAAATCGAAAGAAAAAAAAAGGATGGGGGCGTCTTGAAACTCATTGTACATGGTTTAAGAGCAGCACTGTCTTATTCCGCCAAACCTACTTCAAACAGAAGGTGATGCCATTTGACTGCCATAAAATTCTCTACAGCAATTTTGTGAATCTGTCGTCTTTAGGTTTGACGGAAAAAAAAATTTCTTCGGAGAAAGTCTTAAATTTAAAAATTTGATCCATTTGCAGGCACCTGGATCCTGCGCGGCTTTAATCTCAGAAGATTTGAAAGAAACTTATAGAATTTCAGATGTTAAAATTCTTTATTCGTTCATAATCATATCAGGGAGCTATTAAGTCTTAGATTTATTCGCAATACAAATCAATGCCAAATTACAGTAATTTGGGGATGAATTGTAGAGTTATATACTATCTCTTGCTAATTCAGAATGTTACAAGTACTTAAGGTTTCGAGTTCAGGGTAACGCATGAAATAGTTCCGGTTATGACTAAAAAGGAAATGAAATAGGATTGGAATTTTAAGGTTGGGGAATCTTAGCTGAAAAAATAATAACTGTTGATCGTGATATGCGAATATGTAAGAAATGAAAACAAAGATTAAATAAGAAGTAGAATTTTGGTTAAGTTATAAGAATTAATTATTCCAACACGTACATACGAGGTGTGGTTATTAAACAACGAGACTAACGCTGTAAAACATTTTATTTTGATTTCACACATATTTACTTGTTATCACCTTCAACAAACATCCCCCATCTATCCTTACAACGTTCCATGCGAATTCTCCATTGTTCGGAACAGTGCTGGAAGTCTTCTGTCAGCTCCTTCAGAACATGTGCAGCTTTCTCTTTCACAGTTTCAACGGACTTGCTCTTTTAATGCATTCTTCTCTTTAGGAAACAGATAGAAGTTGAATGGGTACAAGATCCATTGAACAAGGCGGAAACAATTTAAGAAAACTAGACACTAAACAAGCGAAATTATATATTATCAAAGCCTAGTATCCTAAAGGCTTTCTCCAGTTTTCATTCCTATCTAACAGTTTTAATTATAATTGAAATTAAGTTATCTTACCAAGGAGTCAGTTCTAATCACCAGGCAGTAATTGCTAAAGATTATGTCCAGCCTTTAGGATTGCCACAATTCTCTACTTAACATTCAATCCGGATACTTATATTCGCTACCGGATACTTAACTATATATCTTCTCAGTTTCCCCTTACTTATATATCTTCTCAGTTTCCCCTTACTTATATATC
>BMAW01002494.1:0-25514 GCA_019974015.1 Nephila pilipes | reverse complement strand
ATTCTAACATTAAAATACTAGAAACAACTCAAAATTCTACTCTTAGAATGATTGCTAAAGCCAGGTGGTTCATGAGGAATACTGAAATTAGAAAAGCACTTAAAATTAAAACATTCAGAAAACACATCCAAGATTTATCAAAAAATTTCTTTGCATCCTTAAACAACATTAATAACTCTAATATCCAAAACCTTGAAAACTACATCCTGCATCCTAAAATTAAAAGACCTCGGCAGATATTACTTAATTCCTATGAACCCCTGTAATTCTTTACTATTATTATATAA
The DNA here is from genome assembly GCA_019974015.1 of Nephila pilipes. Classification (NCBI taxonomy): domain Eukaryota; kingdom Metazoa; phylum Arthropoda; class Arachnida; order Araneae; family Nephilidae; genus Nephila; species Nephila pilipes. Next base: position 25,227 of record BMAW01002494.1, on the reverse strand, counting down.
ATTTTTATTATCTACAACTTAATTCTTCTTATTAGACAATATTTTAAACTCATACTCCAATACCGAGCATGCACCGCCCCCATTGAAATAGACGATCTCCAGGACAACCAATAGTAATGCACTTTATCATCCCTATTCCAAAGGCTCACTTCATCTTAAGATAATTTCCTTCATGCCACTCCACTTCAAGCAGAAAAAAAGTTTTCCTTACAGAACCGGTCGTTGCTCGACCGGTAGCATTACCGCTGAACTATAATACAGCACGCTGAGCTGCGGACATCGAACGGGAGGGTGACCGCTTGTCGGTCCTCTCTCCTTTTTTTACTCCCATCGATTCCGAACCAACTACAGCAAGTAAATAGAATTATTCCAGCTAAACTCCATTTTTATCCAGTCATCATCGCAGTTACCAGCAAGATACGGGTTGGAAAAGCGGCTACGCCACCTAGGTACCCGCAGAGACTTTCATAAGTTCAAAGACAACTGGAAACAGAGAAACACAAGTTCAACATACAGAGGACACATGTAGCTTTCAATTATAACGAATATTTTGAAAATCATATAACAAGTAAACATTTTGAGGCCCGAAAGCATTACTTTTTAATCCACGCTCATGTAATTACACATTATATAACGATACATAATAAATTTAATTTTTATTACTTTAAACTAAGCGTGTTACTTGTTTCTCTCTCAATAGCGTTATGTTTAGAATCAGCTAACATTCATGTAATGGTACTACTTTTTATAATAAATAAATATACAAGTGTTTTTCAGAATTAAATCCTTATTTCAATCACGCAGACAAAGAATGTATTTTATTGGAAGTCATGACCAAAAATGACCTCATCACACTGTACACTTGTATTTCTGATACACTTGTGTCTTTCGTCAATCAACTGCACCGTGCGTTGCCTCAAACAAACCAAAAGCTTTTGAGATAAGAAAGTATTAAGTGAGTGAGTGACAGTTAGATTCTATAGTTATATAGGACAGAGAGTTAGGAATTTGATTTCATTCTCACCATAAGCTATTGAGATATTGAGAGAGAAAGTATTAAGTGAGGTGAGTGACAGGTTTATGGCTTAAGAACTCAATCTGGGTAAGCTGCCCCCAATGTTTCTGTAAACTGTAATCAAGATAGTAAAAAAAAGTTATTAGATAAAAATTGGTTGACAAGAAAGAGGGTCGAAAAGAGAGAAGGATCACTAGGGTACGCCGAAGGTATCTATGTTTACCAAAGGCAGTAAATTCAATGAGAAAGAAAAAGATCACTAAGACACATGATTATCGTTCTTTCCAAAAGAAGGTGTCTCTGAGAGGGAGAAAGAATCAAAAGGCATTGTTAGATTTGGGTATTGAAAATTAAGTTTATTATGTATCGTTATAATAAGCTATCGTGAAAAAAATGCTTCAAATATGAAAGATTCGAGAATGACTTTTTTTCACTTCTTCACGGGATTTGTGTATAAAGAAATAAAAAAATATGAATCTCTTTAAAAAAAATTTTTTTTAAAGAAAATTTCTTCGAGAAAAATCGATTGAATAAAATGATGTCACTTTTGGTGTTTCAATTTGTAGAGAAAATACAGATACAACAAAACTATACAAAAATACATGTATAAAATTGAAAATTATCACTAATATATGAGAATTATTATAAAATAATATTCAAAACAACACAATAATATTAAAAGAAAAAATTTTACATGTATTACAGCTGTTTTCTTTTTTTTTTTCTAAAATTTTAAGCAAAGGTTTTTAATTTATCAGGTTCAGAAGCCTGATATTCACGCAAAATATCCCAAGTTCTGCAATGTAATATTCTTAAAAGATGTCTAATGATCTAAGTAAAAAAAAAAACAGAATCTGTTTTCTCATATGTTTCTTTTTCGGCTTAATGTTCAAAATATTTCCAATGCTAAGAATGTATTACACGCATGCATTATGTAGACATGGATATTTATTAACATTTTTTAGAATTTAAACTCACATAAAATTTTCCAATAACAAAATTTCTAATTTTTTACCATAATGGTATTCACACAGTATCAAAGTTAATCAAGTCCTTAATGATATTTTTAAACACATCCAAGATTTTACAAATAAAAAGTGTATTTGAGTATCTGTAAAACTAGAAAATGAACAAACGAAACACACAACCAGAGTTATTGATACTTGACACCCAGAAGTTTATAGCAAATTTCGCTTCAGCAACAAGAAAATAAGAAGCAAAACCTTGTCTTTCATGTACCTACCCAAATTATGTAAGTATAGTTCTCTCGCGGTAATTCAGCAGATATTAGACTAGAGTCACCGGATTACCAAGAACGGGGAATTACTGGAAAAATCACCGACAATAAAAAAAAATTAAATTGAAAAGGCTTTGTATATATCATTGAAAAAATTTAATACAGTACAAGTAAATAAAGCATCAAATACATGAAGTAATTAAAATTACAAAAAGCAATTTACCGTTTTGCATTGATTGCTAACATTGTTCTGTTGAAGTAGAAGGCATAAAATAATTTTCTGTGATTTATCAGTCAGTGTAAAATTCCCAGATCACTGGGAGGGACATATAAGTGAAGTGCTAGATTATAAGGCAGTACTGTTACTAGAATATTTTGTATAAAGCTGTTGAAAACTATTTAACACAACTAAGGAATAAAAATGGTGAACCGAGAAAAACTGTGTCTTTATAAACACAGTAGTTTCTCCCAAAAAGGGGCTTCCACCGGACCAGGCAGTTTGTCTCTTAAATAGCGATGTCCCTTAATAAGAAATAAAAACATTAAGGCTCCTATTCAAAGGGACTAACAGAATTTCCTTTAAATAGCTTTTTTCGTTATAGGAGGCACTACTATACTTACTTTCTATCAAAGATAATTTTTTTAACATAATAAAGTACGAAATAGTAAATGTGTGATTGAAGAATGTGTGATAGAATAAAAATAATTTCTTGCAATCGAAAATAAATCAAACAAATTGGTCTAAAAATCTTCTGCCACGGGTGCATATCGACTCCGAAAAGGAGGAGAGAGTTCATGACCTTGATACATCAGCGTTGTTTCGAACCCTGGACCATAGGATTCGCAGTTCACAGTTCTACCAACCATGCCGAAAAGACACACCGTTTTCATGAATGAGTAACGCCTTTTGAACTTTTAACGTTGTTGTAGAAAAGAGTCGTTGCAAATCCATCATATGGGATGTAAGCAATGTTCAAGAAATGTTTATCAACAAAACTAATTACAGTAATAAATGTACTTATGCATCAAATAAAATAGTTAATTAAGGAAGTGTATACAAACTCCCTAATACCGAATCTTTTAAATTTGAGCTCCCATTAAATTGCAAATTGATATAAATGGTACTTTTACTTCCTAAAATTTGGGAGATTTCTTTAAAATTATAATGTCGAACAACCATTAACATCGTCTCACCCTCCCCAAATTAATGGCAAAATTAAAAGAGTAAGTAAGACACGGTTTTAAAAAAATTCATCGCTAATTCTACTTTTACTAAAATACCTTAGATTAAATTACTTCATTCTACAAATCTATTCCCACCTGCCTGTGTGTAACATTTAGAAAATTATTATCCAAATCGGTCTTTAATCGTAATTTTTCTTATCTACCTGTAACAGAAGCTAGAAAATCAGCCAAAGAAAGAATAATTAAATTTTAAGAAAAGTTAAATTTAGTAACCCGAATTTAAAGTGGAAGATCTTGTCAAGTTTGAAAAATTGAAGTCTATTATAGTAGAAAATTAACCTGATCGTACCCAAGACCGTATACTGTATTAAAACAATTTTCAAATGTAAATTTTGATATGGATTCATTTAATTATTACATACAAAATATTTCTCAAGTTTTTCATCACATTTTATGTTCTGATGCCATTTCAGCCAATAGGCATTTCAATATAACAAACGATTTTGTATTTAGTCCTAATTCAAGTTTAAATATATAATGTAACTGTCCCATGAGTCGAATCTAACGTAATCCCTTTTCTCGTAGATTTGCTCGATTTTTTTTGAAATATTACGAAACTTTCAACAAGAAAATTTTTGACGTTGAAAACAGAACTCGAGAAGATTCTGATCACGTTCGCGCTGTTTCGTACTTTTGGTACTCCTATTATAGAGCCTTTCTTTTGGTACTGTGTTCTCTGATTATCAAAATATTGAATAAACGAAACATTGTTCGTATAATATGTTCTGATGCCATTTCAGGTCGTGAATTAGTGACCTTCAATTCATATATAAGGTTGTAAAGCCCAGAATCGTGCAAACGGTTTTTATAAGAGCAGGCGATAGAGCCATTTTGCTGAAGCTTAAATTAGACTGCTTTCTTTTCACACTTCTTTGGCTGGAGAACGAACACCAACAATGGTAAGCATATTTTCTGTTTATTAAATTTTTATAATAATGATTACAAAAGGTATTTGTTTTGGAAAAATATATCCTTAGTGTACACATTTATTCATTATCTGACTTAGTTTTATTCTTCTTAATTATTCGGACAAGAGGATATTGTAAAATAAATTTGAAGCTTTATAAAATGGCGTATTTATAAAAATGGCTGTGTATTATTCAAATGTTGAGCTATATTTTTTTAATACTTAATGAAATCTTTTTTTCAATATTAAATCTTTTTAAAAATTTAACTCTAATTTCATGAAGTGAAAATGTGATAACATTACTTCTAATGTTTTTCGGTTTACATTTCTTTTACATATTTATCTCTAGGTAATTAGAGAAACTAAAATATTAATAATATGAAAAACGTTATAAATGAGTATTTATGTATTGAATGTAAATTTTACGAAACTGTATAGTTTTTTTTTATAAAAAAAATAATCCTTTCTTCCATTACATTTGTGTTTTATTTAGTAAAATGGAACAATTAACCGCAGCAATCGATTAATAACTAAAAAATTAACCATTAATTTACTTCCGTACTTTTTAAGGAAATACTTTTTAAATTTAGTTATTGCAATTGTTTTATGTATATTTTATTTGAACAAACTAATTTATTTCTATGTCACCCCGAACATAAAATATATATTTCTTAAATATACAAACTGTATAGTAATCAAGAATGATTTTATTACTTTAAAATTATTTTGATTGAATGTGTAAAAGCAACAATTTCAAATACGAAAGCTTTCTGTTTGTATGGGTGTTTGTTAATTTGCCATATTTTACAAGCACATTGTGTATTTTGTATCACTGAACAAATATTTTCACTAGTTTTAATTTATTCAAAAGTTGAATTTTTTTTAAAATCCATTATATATATTTTTAACGTTAGAATTTTGTAGTATTAACGTGCAATGTATTAGAAAAATGTAGCTATACGATGATGTTTACCCCTTATTAATGTATTTAGCGAAAAAAGGTCAATTCATTTATCCCTCTCCTTCAAAAGATCAGAATATTTTTTACCTCTTAAATGACAATTGATGATAATTTATGTCACTTAACATGCCATTATGAATTATTCAATTTAAATTACTAAAGTTATGCGTAAGATTTTTTGTGTGTGCCTTTTAAGCAAATATTCTGGAATAAAATAATTTAATGTGTTGAATTGGAAATAAGGTATTTCATTAAATAATTCAATAATCGGTATTTTTAAAAGTATATATAAATCAAAATTATTTGAAAGAATTTTCGTTCTTGCATTGTTTAAAAGAAGTTTTCTTAATTTATAGAAAATACGAAATTTTTCTTTAAAAATTCAAAAATAAAATTTAGTTAAATGAGTATATAATTATTTATCGGGGATGTGTTTATACATTTAAGTATACATTCTAAACTTTAGATGCATGTTTCATAAGTTCTATATCTAAATAAATCATATAATTATAATAAAATAAATATATAAATAATAGTTCTATGTAGTGCAGACATCTCTACTGCAACATGGCAGCGTTTGAAATGTAAAACATGGCCGCGGTAGCCTAGTGCTCATGGCTTCGGATTCGCGGCCGGTGGTTTTCGTTCAGTCGCAGGTTCGAGCTTTGGCCGCTTAAGACCCACCGTGAAGCCGGGACTGATGCACGTTAAATCTGTACAGGCCCGAAGTCCTCCCAATGGCGTGGTGTGGAAGTTAGGAGAGGGGGTGCCAGCTCAGGTGTCTTCCTCGTCACTTCACCGAGGTTCAAAATTATGAGGTCGATCGCCATTAGCCCTTGCGTTGCATCTAGTGCGACGTTAATAAAAACTAAATTTGATGTGTAAAACTATATAATTTATGTGTAATATTTTTAATTATATATTTAATAATTTACAAATTAAATATTTAATAATTTACAAATTGTCGATATAAATTATTTAAACGATTGCAGTTGATCCCTTTTATGGCAACCCTTAAATTGATAAAAATTTAAGGGTTTCCATAAAAGGGAGAAATATATGTATTGAAAAAATATACATCCAGAAACGGAAATAGAACTTCACAGTCATATGTATAAAAAATTATTATAATTAAGAAGAAAAAAAATATTTTTATGATTCATAAGTTTTGCAATATCTTTACTGCTCATAATAATTGCTGCATTTTTTTATTTACCTAACTTCAAGCACAATACTCCGTAACACTCTTCCTGATTCAGTGATGAGTATCTTGTATTCATTATTTATATATATGCCCTACGACTTAGGATTTTTATGAAAATGGAGATTACTGAGGCATTGAAAAGGATTTTGGTGTGTATATATACTTAATATCTGTGCTATGTCTTCCTAATTTTTTATATAAGATTCATAGGCGATTACTTATGTATCTATCGAAAAAAAATTTAAAATTTGTAAACGACTTATTATTATAAAAATAAGTATGTTTATTCAACAATATGCTGTAAGGAGATTTCCATATTACCGAAAAATTAACTTAATACTTTGCCAAAATGAACTAAAACAAAATTCCTTTGCAATTCATTAAATGGTGATATTGAATTTTTAAATTTAATTTTATAAAATTCCTCAATACATTAAGTTTGAATTTTGTAAAAGCCTATATTGTTAAAAAAATTTTGCAGTAATTCTACAGTAAATTGTTTTAATTTTTTAAAAACATTTTGATTTTTATTATGTAAATTGCCTTTATGCATTATTTCTTTAAATTTTACCTCTTTTACTATATTCAGAATGCCTATAACATGCTTTTATAATGTCCTTAAGCTCATTCTGCTTACATTCAACAGAAGATTTAAGTCCCCTAATCTGATTATCGCTAAAATTCCTTTTACCCAATTTTTTATTGTGCTTAATTTTTTTCCCCAAATTTTAACAGTGTTAATAGGAAAAAGTTTATTTACATCTTTTGAATATAACACAAAAGTTCATAGTATTAAAAAAAAATTGTAAATAAAATTAGGCAGTATTCTAAGCATTATACTGTATTCATATTGTCAACAATATAAAATTTATAAATTAAAAAAATAAATATCTCTAATAATATCAACACCCTGTTTAAATAGAAATTTATTTGCAAAATGGTTCTGTAACATTTGTATAATTTTTGTTTTGTTTAATCCAAACTAGAAATAGCTCAAATATTTTTGAGATTAAAACAAAAGTTTTGCAATTTCAGAAATTTTCTTCTTAGCTATCTTTACACATTCCTATCCTATATCTTTTTATACACACCATCAGATTTTCTATTAGTTTCTTTATATTACTTTTGCTGGGTATTCTTTGTTATCTTATTAAATAATAGGCATGGCTTTTTTTCTTACTAAGTACTTATATTAAGACTATAGGAATAGAAAGGTGTTATATCATTGTATAAAATTATTCAAAATATTGTATAATGTTTTCGCCACCATTATCTTATCTTTGTAGAAGGAACTATTTTAATTATTTATATTAGTTTATATTAAGAAAGGTGTGCAACTTAAAATGCACACTTTTTAATTTATAAGAAGAAATTTTTATGTACGTTGTAGTTCTTAGGGGCTTGCATTCTATAGGTAGATAAGGACATCATGACCCTAAGGCCCCCTAGTAATCTTTTTCTTTTCCATGGGGTATACTGCCTTTTGTAAAGACGTGTGACACGCCCCCGGGATGCCCTTGTGAGCCAAATCTATTTTCGAGTTTCCTTCATGTCAAACTTTTTATCTTTTTTCCTTTTTTTTTTTTTCAAATGTTTAGACCACAGTCATCTTGTTTGGAGCTGCATAGCCACATCTGGCTCTTGCACACTATTAAACTTCACTTACACTCACTCACTAGCCATAGTAGCCTAGTGGTCATGCTTTCGAATTAGTGGCCAGCGGTTTTCGTTCAGTCGTGGGTTCGAACCTTGGCCGCTGAAGACTCGCCGTGTAGTCGGGGCTGATGCACGTTAAATCTGTTGGGCCCCAAAGTCCTCCCGTTGGCGTGGTGTGGAAGTTCGGAGAGGGGGGGTGCCAGTTCAAGTATCATCCTCGTCACTTGATCGAGGATCAAAATTACGAGGTCCGTCGCCAACAGCCCTCGTGTTGTTTCTAGTGCGACGTTAATAAAAACTAAACAAAAATACACTCACTTATTAAATAAGAGGCATGTCATTTCTTCTAGGGAAATTTATTAATAATATATACGACATATATTTATTAATAATATATAATATTAATATATATTTATTAATAATATATAATATTAATATATATTTATTAATAATATATAATACAATTTTTTATCTTTTTATGTATAAACTTTTTTATATTCATTAACACAATCATATTTAAAAATATTCGTGCGTTCCTTATATCATACCTATTTCAAAATATTTTCTTTCTGTATTTTTCATTCATTACTCATTTAACATCTTTATCTAAAAACATCATATTTACATAAGAAACATATTTATATTTTATTCAGTACTCAATCTATCATAACGCACCAAGCAATGACAAGCTATGAACGATACTTGACTACCAATCACTAAATAGTTATGTAAAGTTTTCATCATTTTAACTACAACGCCAAATGATTATTTTTAGGTTCTCTTTCCATTTTAAGTATAATAAAATATCCAGTAAATTACATAGTTAAATGAAGCGAAAGCCAAATGAGCCCAATTAATTAATTTTACTCAAATTATGAATACTTTAAAATTAAATGACAACTTACTCTCTCTAAGGCTGCCTTCCCTAAGCCTGAATTATCGTCTGGAATATAAATTTAATTCGTTCCTTATCAACTCACTCGGGGTCGAGTGAGTAAACAAAGTGAAATTGAGGGTTCGATACTTGAATTCTTTTCCTATTTCATCTAGAATCTCTCTCACCAGTTTAGAGATAACGAAAATTTAGATCGGACATTTCACTTTCACTAGTGCAGTCCCCATCTAATTTCCAACTTTCTAAATAACCAACTAATCTCATTTATTTCATCATTGCTTATAAATATAACTTCTTTATCTGTTGATTACACTTCATAAGTTCAATCTAATCGGTATAACCCACGTTTTACTTATAAGAAGGGATTTCATTTTAAATATTTTGAATAGAACTGTCCCCAAGAATAGTTAAAGAAACATCGCGATAAAACCCAACGTCACATATATATTATCAAGAAAGCAAGTATGTTGGAAAATCTTTCTAAATTATGCAAGCAATATTTTTCCAAACTTCTTCAATTGATCAAACTGTAACAAAATTCTTCGTATTATAACTAACTCCCCCTGGTATGTAAGAAATTCAGTAATACACCCTGACTTTAAAATTCCCCAAATTATCTAACTTATTAATTATCTTTCCAGACTCTTCTACTTCAGACTAATAAACCACGCCAATCCAGCTTATTTTTGCACACAATAATGGTACCCATACTCTATCCTATCGATAATGTAACAATTATTTCCCAATGATCCCAGCTTTACCCTATGCATTCTAACTTACACGCTTGCTCCCAAATTTTCATGAAATAAATATTCCTACCCTCCAATTGAGAAAAAAAAGTGGGGAAAGGGACTCAACTTGTCTGATGCATAAATAGGTGATAAACAGGTGTCTTCAACACACAGCTCCTCAACTGTGGTTTACCTCTCCCCCCCCCCCCTTCTTCCATAGCTCGAATTAACAATAGAGACTCATCTGTCTACCAAGATACCTGCAAGGTCCATTATCGACACTCCTTACATCTTCCTCCACTCTCTTTACATTTTGAATCTTTTAGATTAAAAATATAAACTACCTATCCAAACACTTCCTCATAAAAAAAGATTACATAATCTTAAAAAACGAATATGTATATTATACAAAAAAAATATTTAAAAAATCAAATAAAAATAACACTTTTCCTCCCCTATGGATTTTCGATCTTTAGACGGAGTGAAGGGTTAAAAAAAGAAAGAAAAAACCTTATATTTATTAATCTCATTTATATAATACGTTAATAAAAAAAATAATTTTAAAAAATCAATATTTCAGCTTTATGGCAATCTGATCATTTTCTATTCTTCCTTTCCTCTCTCTTTTCATTCCCTTATGTAAAATGAAAAGTGAAATTCACATATGTAAAATGCTTGTTTTACCTCTAAAAAATTTCATGGCAATATTCACACGTAGTAGAGTCCACCGGACTGACACTCCTTAAGTTTTTGATCGTTGTGATCAAACTTTTCATTTAAAGTAGATTCGAATAGAGCTTAAATCCAGCAAAAACACAATTTTATAAAATTGCTAAAATGTAAAAGAATAATTTGAGATCAAATTTACTAAAAATAAGACACATTTCCAGAAATTACCATCATCATGGGCAAGCAATGTGTCATAATTACTCTTTTTTAAGTTAAATTTTGAATAGTAAGAACACTTATGTTAAAGACAGATTGATTAATGCTTCATATCAATCATTTTTTTCTTCCTTCATAAGTCTTTACTATTGTGTTAATAAATTGCTTTTTTTGCAGTCATATCAATTATTTTTTGTGTAATATTTCTTTCATAGTAAATGAAATAATAATATTTATGCCAAATAGTAATATTTCTTTTATAGTAATGAATAAAAATATTCATGCCAAAGTTAAATGAATATTTTTCTAGTTTAAATCGTCTTTAATAAAGGATTTTCAGAATTAATTTGATCAAAAAGCTTACAGAAAAAAAGTTCAGTTAGTGATACAAAATATAATATCCAATATCACGCCAATATTCTTCATCATTTAGTAGTTTTCTATAATAATTAGATTATAACATATTATTTGTATTTGATCTGGAATTCATTAATAAGCTCTCTTCAGCTAACTGATATTTTTTCTTGTATCACACATGTTGTCTTTAGACTTATCAACTCTATTAGAACCAAAAGAAAAGTTCAAATTCAAAGATCTTTAGTGCTTGTTGTAAAACACTCTGATGAATGGTTTTTTTTTTTTTTTTTTCCCATTTATTTTTAAAACCAGCTCTTTAAAAATGTGAAGCTGTACATTTTTGTGCTTCTTTAAATATTCTAATCATAAAAGTTTTCTTCGTCTGTTTCTTTCCCTCACAATAACTCTTTTTATTTTTTACACATATCTTTGATGAATCGTAAGCAAAAATATATTCAAGATATTTGTAAAACTTTATGTTACATGTAAAATTAAAAAGCTATCAAGTGGCGTACTCGGGAAAAGGGTGCATTGAGAGAAATGACCCCAAGATATTTTCTGGAAATTGAAATAATTTCAGGATAATTATTTTATTATGCTAATACAGAAACTCTAAACTTTAAAAAAATGAACTTTATTTTTCTTCTCATGCTTAAATTCTTTCAATTCTTTTACAATGATTCCATCTAAAATGAATTCCTGACAAAATTATAGAAAAGTCTGTACTGTCTCTGATTTGTAACTCAAGGTCAGTTTTTAAAAAAACGAAGATAGAAGGGCACAACCCTATAGAAAATGTCATTAATTAATTAATTATTAAAATTGTGTAAGGAGAAGGGAAAGGAAAAGAAATATATTTATATTTTTTTTAAATTCAACTTTAGCCACAGAAACTGAATATATAATAATTTCCAATGGAAAGATTTGAAATTGTAATTCTTTTCGATTTACAGCTCCCAGTTTTCTTATGAAATAAAAGCAATGATATTGAGGAATTTATAGGCAGAGTGGGTACTTCAATTTTTTTTTTTCTTTTTTTTTTGAATTATAACTTTAAAAAATGCATTGCTTCACAAATTATAACTTGAATTAAGCACAAATATTTTACATCTTCACTTAGCTCAACATTAATATGATCAAAGTAATACTTTTACGGTCTACTCATTAAGAAAAATTTATATATATAATATGATTTCTTCTTCACTTATAGATATATTTTTTATATAAGTATAGCAAACAGAGTCTATTTAAGCGCATTTCAGATGTACCTCTTCTCTCTTAAGTGTTTTTTTATATATTTCATAGTTGAAAGCGATCTTTCAGCAGTCCATGTTGTATCAAGCAAGGTGACTAAAATTTTTAAAAGTGTATGGATATTCGGGAAAATATCTACTTTGCACTTTTGTAAAGCTTCTATAACAGCTATATATGTTGTGCTAGGAACTTTTTTTTCCAAAATTAATATTCTGCAGTGAAAATATTAATACTGCAATTTGACAAATGTGAAGAATTCGTTTCTCTTAGAATTTCTAATTCATTTTCCTCTGCAGAGAGAGGTATGGGGTCACTCTGCGGTATGATTAGAATATTTAATCAACTCATAACTGTTTTGTGAATCTTTCTTTAGGTTGTAAAATTACTCCACATCCTAAAATTTATTAAAATTTTTGTCCTAAAATAAGATTAGGATGATTCTGCTGGAATATTAGAATGATGAGGTTCATTCATTTATTTGTTTTTGCTATTCGGGGAAGAATAATTTTATAGTCCTCATCTATTATTTGTTTTAAAGTCGATTTCGAATTTAGGAAAATAGATTTGAAAACCACCTCTGATCGATTGCGAATGATTCCAAGTTCTTTTACGATATCGTCGCACAGTTGGAGGGTCAGTGGACCTCACAACAGTGAAATCCATTGCCTTAGATTGCAGAATCTTAGATAAGGGTAATGTAAGGGAAATAATTTTTTCTATCGAAAATAAAGTGTAATGATAAAACTGGAACTTCTTAACTAAGAATGTAGGGCCCCTCCCCAACATGACAATTTCCAATTAATTCAAGAGCATGAATCAAAGGATGAAACAAATCCACCATCAACATAATAGATTCATGTCGCTCTAACCACCGCGCAGAAAATAGATTTTTCAATGCTTCTTTCCTGGAAGAAGGACATAATTCTAATATACTATCCAACATAGTTGTAAAATTATAAGCTTAACAATTAAAGCAAAAGAAAATAGATCGGTAGGAACCATCTTTTATAGGGATGCATCCCCTCTACCTGTCTATAAACTCAGACCAAGAAGCACGTGTTCAGAAACAGCAAGGACTTCTTATTCTTTTCTCATGAATTAGATGAATCATTTCTTCTCAACATGATGAAAAAAATTTAAACACGAGGAGAGAAAAAAAGGTTTTTTATTCTTATTTAAATATCTAATTTGATAATTTACTTTTCTGGCAGGATCATCTGTTTTTATTCTTTTATTTGTTAATAATGGAAATGTTTTGGTACTTAAGAATGTTTTGTATAAGAAAATAAAAATGCAATAGGAATTTGAAGAATAGTTACTTTTAACATGTGCTAACAAGTTGTTGTTTTGAAAAAATGGTAAATAAAATAAAGGATACGTGATCATAATGGATACATGGGCTTAAAATAAAGGATGCATAGTGTTAAGTTCCGCAGATTGACATTATAATACATTATGATTATAATAATTACAGTTAGTTTATTTAAAATATATTTACATGGCTAAAATGTGTTTAATTTAATATTTCATCGTCTGCTTTTATTTATAAATGCTTCCTCCAAAAGTTCTTTGAAAGTGAATGTGCGTCGGGGGTCGATTTTGCGAAAATCCTAGAAAGTATTTTATGATACATGTATAAATTCTGTTCCAAAAATTTATGTGCTTACCAATGCTACACATTGTATTATTCTGTAAATTAAACTTGAGCAGAAGCTAAGGAATAATGATCATTATATTAATATAATTCGATTGCTTAAAATCTCTCTTCTGTTATTTTCCTCATTTAGATATAATAACTGTATTTGGGACATTTCCTAAAATTCCTAAGTATTTGTGGATCAAAAATTCTTATTTATTTTTCATTCTGTTTTGCTTAGTGCTAATATAGGTATCCTTTGAGGCAATTCATTCCGTGTAGATTTTCTATTCCCAGACCGATCTTGCTAGTTCATTCGCGTCTTCATTCTAAAAGATTTTTGAGTGTCCTGAAATCCAAAAGAAGATCCGCTACTTGTGAAAATGGGATAACATAAAATTGTAGCTGTGTAATTTACAGGGTTATTCAAAATCATTCAACCAATTTTAAATTCCATAATTTCATGAATGAACAACAAAGAACGATAAGTAGTATGCGAATGCAAAGGGAAAATATGGATGGTCTTTTTACAAGAGTTCAATATATTTCTTTTAGTTACACGCATATTATCTTGTTCATTCGAGCCTATTAGAGATGCCATTTATTCAAACTGATGAAAATGTTGTGGAATTCATATTACGAAATTTTGTACGGGCATCACTCACCCGAGACATCCTAATGATCTTTCTTCTTTTACATGAAGTTTTCTGTTTTTGGTAAACACGGATGACGCGCTTCCGGGATACCCTAGCAATCCTTCTCTATTTTTGACCTTCTTTCTTGTCAACCAATTTTAATCTTTTTACCATTTTTTTTTTTTTTTTTCAAAAGCCTGGAACAGTTACACCATATCTGGTACTTGGGCACAATTAAACTTTACCATCACTCACTCACACTCACCCAAAGTTAAAAGATGGTGATATTTTTATTCAAGGACTCGTTTATCTTTCATACAAGCAGGATAATGTGGGGAATTAGCTGGGTGATCTCCTTTACAGTTTGGGCAGTTGAAAGTAGACATGAATGGGACATGCCTCAATTGATACGTACCCCCAGGATTTTGACAGAAAGTGGTAAAGGTATAATATATTATAACTGTAATTACATGGTCGGTGTTTGTCTATGAATTTTGAATTCGGCGATTAGCTAACTAGAGCTTAACATTTTGTGGTAACAGTGAACCAAGGACTGTAATCAATGCTGGTGATAATTCATGACAATATCCGATAATACGAAGAATTTCTAAGATTCCAAAATCGTTGGTCTCGTGCAGTTTTTTGGCAAGCTATTGGCATCGTAAGTGACAAATGAAGAAATCGAATATACGAGTGATACCCTTCCGTAGAACGTAGGATTTTATTTAAGGTATCCGCCTACCTTCGAAGAGGATCTTTTTAAATAATTGAAAAAATAAGTTTTTATATGCATTATACTACAAGATATGGCTAAAAGCTTAAAATACAATGTAAAATTTGCATAAATTAATAATTGTTTTAATATTTCAGCTCAAAAAATACATAAAAATAGCAGTAAAATGGCACTTGTGCAAAACAACAAAACTGAAATTTAAATAGAGGTATTTCAATTCTGTAAATTTTATTATGATGAACTGAATCTAATTTAGGATTTTTGCCTCTATCGCAATTATAACCCAGAAAATTAAATATTTATAGGAAGCCGTACTTTAACATACAGAAAAACCGTACAAATTTGTGATAAGTTATGATTTTCATCATCAATAAAATGCAAAGTAATCGCATTATAACAATAGGAGAGGTTCAAGTCCTGAATTCACTTTCATAGAGTATTTCATGAAAGTTTCATAACATTATATAACATAACTTTTTTCAATACGATGCTTTGCGCTGAAGCAAAATATGAAAATCTTGATTTTGAGAAAAAGCTGAAAATGCATTTCAACCCAGGAACTTACCTAATTAAATAAAAATTTAACATTAAAAGGCCCCTGATTTGTAAAAACCACTATCTGTATTACTTAAATAAGTTATCTTTTTCTTCCTGATGGTCTTTAAAACTTTCCTACGCTTACATTTAACAAGTGTTGTATAACGCTTCAATTCCCTGATTCGATTGTAATCCAATTTTTTGTATCCCTTTATAGTGAAGTAGCCCGGATTTTCAATGTTCAGCTTATTTAAGACTTTTAAGCAGCCTTGATGTCCTTCATTAAATTGTATAACTGCATCATATGCACCCAATATCACAGTTTTCAAACAAACAAAAACTTCCTTTAGTACTCTTTATCATATTGCACCATAAAAATATTCATTTGCATTTTCGGTCTTAAGAAATTCATCTTGCATGTTGGAAGATATTTCGATGGCGATATTACGTAAACTATCTATGAAAAATAAACATTAAAGTTCCATTTCCGGTAGTAGAATGCTACTTCCAGTTCTAAAATTTGACACAGACTATTATTAAAATGCTTATAACTCAAGTTATATGTAATATAGAAACAAAATTGAAACTGTTCTAGAAAGCTAAGAAATCAGGCTTTAGAAGTAGACCGTAAATAAACAAAAAAAAAAACGACTTTTTGACCAAAAATCGCGTTTTAAAGGTAGGTGGATACCTTTAATGTTTAGAATCGGATCTATTGAATAATTCTGTGTGACACATAATGGGTTTGAAGAGGTAAACCTAATTTTGTTCCCACGACAATATGACTTGTTTCGGATGCTGTAATTTTCAGAAAGTTTCGCTTAAATTTCTTCATGAAGATGTTTTGGTTAGGATTTTGGTATTCAGGGTGTTGAGTTCTGTTATTTTACGTTGTCCTGCTCTTAAAATGAGCACCCTATTACACACTTGAGCTTCACAGTACAGGGTTATTCAAAATGAATCATCTGATTTCACAATGCTATATTTTCATAAATAAATGGCAATGTTATAAGTAATACATAAATGCAAAGGGAAAATGTCAAAGTTTTTTTTCACAAGTAATCGATATAACTTCCTTCAGTTACACGCATATTATCAATTAAATATGTAAATTCTCGCCAAACATGTTGTAAAGTGACAGTAGCAATTGATTGTACAGCAGCAGAATTCCATTGCTTAACTTCAAATAAACTTGTGGATAATAATGGCGCATACACTTTATCTTTTACAAACCCCTAAAGGAAGAAATCACATGGAGCCACGTCAGGTAGCTTAAGTGACCAGCAGTGTAACATCAAGTCATCTGGTCCACTGCGACCAATCCGATTGCGAGGTAGCCCCATGAATGCTTCTAAAACAGCTTTCGTGAAGTAGCTTCACGAAGAACATACAAGGGACATCTATTTTTCGTAATATAAAATTTCCACATTTTTCCTTTGTATTCATGTATTACTTATCACTCTAACTTGTTCATGTTTTAACTAATAGAATTTTCAAATCGGGTGATTCTCTTTGTAAAACCCTGCGTTTTAAATTCACTAATTCCATATTTTGGTATATATATATATATATATATATATATATATATATATATATATATCCCTCTTTAAAAGATTATGCCTAATCAAAATCAGTAAAGGGCGTTCCACTCGGACTTAAGAAAAGTGGGATATTAATTGGTCTTTTAATTATTTTTCTTTGCAAGTTATATAGGGAATTATCCACATGATTTCACTCTTATTATAAACTTTTTACAGTGTTATTTTTGTGGTCATTTATCAAAGCTCGAATTTTCCTATTTAAAATGTTAACTTCTCTTTTGTATGGAGGTTATCTACGGATATGCTTCCATTCTCTAAATCAATTTTTTTAGCCTTAATTAATTCTCTCATATTAGGTGGGAGATGAAGATGGGAAGTATTTATAACTTTTTAGTAAAATTGGTGGCGGAGATACTGTGATGATAAAGTTATTAAAATTTTCTATTGCTGTACATCTATTTGGTTTGTGTTAATTTGAGGATTTCCCGCGACAGTTTGATAAATTGTTTCTTAGAATGTTAGAACGTTATTCAATTTGTAGTTTTTACAGTTCTAAGAATCTGGGGGTGAGGTGGAGGAGGGACAATTATTAAAAATATTAATAACAAGTGTGTTATGATCATTGCCAAATTCGTTATTTGAAATAATGTCTAAATGCTCCACAATTTTTGAAAATTTTATGTTTATAACTGGGTAAATGCGACGAATTAGAAAATGGGTCAGACCCGAGGAGGCTAAAATATCTAATACAAAGTCAGTGGCTTAATTCTACTGTGCATCACCATTTGAATTAGATCTTCCGTGATTGTATTAACGACGCTTAAAGTCACTGAAGACAGATCTTTAGAATTATTGAGGAGGGGTTATAGGTTGTCTAGCCAATAGTATTAATGATGTGTTGCGGTGGTTTGTAAATCACTTTATTTTTTCGCTATTTTTTTTACGATTTTTATATCATTTCATGGAATAATCGTACTAATTTTTGCTGTGGCTGCGTTAGCCTAGTGGTCATGGTCGTGGACTCGTGGCCTGAAATTTTCTTCGAGTCGTGGGTTCGTTCCCTGATGCCTCTAAGGACCCACCGTGTATCGGGGCTAATGCACGTTAAATCTGTCGAGGTCCCAAGTCCTTCCGATGTCACATTGGGGAAGTTTTGAGAGAGAGGTGCCAGTTCAGGTGTCATTCATGTCACTTGACCGAGGTTCAAAATTACGAGGTCCGTCATTAATAGCCCTCAAGTTGCTTCTCAGTGTGACGTTAATAAACAATTATAATAACTTTCCGCCCCTTTTTACTATTTTCAATCGTACGTAAGTTTTTTGTCGGGCAAAATATATACACCTCTCTCTTATATATAAGAAAAGTAGGCCTTTTCGAGGAAAGCTGAGGCTTGGGTGGTAATTTCTTTTGATACCATTTAATTATTTAAAATTATTTTTATCTGTCTTGAATATAACTCAAAGGCTAAAGTTCCATACAGTTTTTTGAGTAAGTGAATCCCTGTTTTGAGATACTACGAAGATACTTTTAGGTTCAGAGAGTCTAGTGATACAGATTTAAGATACTTAGATACATTTCTTTTGAAACCATACATCTTATCCGTAAATAATACAAATGTAGATAGGGTATTTTTTTCAAGAATGACATAACTAAGGAATCGAATGTGACTTGAATGCTTATATTCCATTCTTAGAATTAAAAGATAAAGGAAGAACTAAACTTTCTATGTTTACTTCATTTCATTGCCATAGAGGGTACAATACATTTCAAAAATTTACAAGGAAACGGAAACAATATAGTAAGATATTGACTACGAACAATATACGCATATATTTTCAATACAATAATCAATTCGTTCAAAAAAATGCTTTAGTTTTAAAAAATTAATAAAAGTAAATAATATGTTTACATTTTTGTGTGTAAGGTATGTTGCGTCAAAATTTATATTTTAATTTGTGTTACTATTTTCTCTCCAAGCTACATTGCCGCAAAAGCTTCTAGTAAATAAATGTGGATTCTCGACTTTACTGTCAGTAGCAGTTATTGTAGTAAAAAAATCTTGTTTCGGAGGAGAAGGTAAAAACCACGCAAAATAGCTTTTCTAATTCAACTCCTTTTCCTATCTAAATATATAAACGAATTTAGAATTAACAACATGAGTGTGCTTGATTCAGAATGTTTCTCTCAAACGTGTTAAATTTAAATTCATATTCACACTTAAAAATTAAATTAAGAGTAAAACTATAAGTTAAGAGAGAGAGCAAGAATGTGGAGATAGAAATGCCAATTAATATTTTGATCTTCAGGAATCTAGTGAATGAATCCCATGAATATCGAGAAAAACTATCATCATTGCTTTGAATTTTGATTTGCTCATTCGAGCTTTCTTTGGCTCTCAGTGGAGATGGTCTTTTTCAGGGATGAACTAGCATTTCGTTTCAGGATCATAAGTAAAAAACCACGATTCGTCACACGTTATTATTCTTTCCAATCAGTTTGGGTCCTTTTCAATGGCATTCAGAGTGTCAGTACAAACATTTTTTGCGAGCTTCTTGTAGTTCAAATGTGAACATTTTAGGCATCATTTTGGCACATATTTTTTGCAAGTTAAAATTGTTGTGTAAAATTTGCCGTACGGATTTTTTGTCAATTTCTACAGTCTCGGCAATCATACGAATACTTAACGGACGGTCAGATCGTAGCAGACTACTGATTTTTTCGATAATGTCATCCATTTTTGACGTAGAAGGGCGACCCGAGGGTTAATCATTTTCAACGTCTGCTCGGCCATCTTGAAAACACTTAAACCATTCAAAAACACGTGCACGTGATAAGCATTCATTGCCATACACTTATTTCAATAAATTATTATTATAAGTTTCAGTAGCGGTTTGTTCAAGTTTAATGTGAAATTTCACAACAATTCACAATACTTATTTTTTCAGGCGAAACAAAACAAACAACAACAAAACTGTAATGTGAATGAAGGCTACGGGTATACGGATTTGTTTACGGAAACGAGAGGCACTGCATTCGAAAAAGAAGGCATCACGCTAAACAGCTGTCGATCACTGGCTTTTGGCGCATGCGTATTTCTTTTGTAGCAGAGTCAGTCTCATTATTTAACAGCAATACCTCGTATTGTTCTATTGCACTCATATTAAAGCAATTTTTATGAGATTATAAGCCATTGAATAATAGCAGATCAATTAAAAAGCCCTAAAATAAATTAATGATTAAAACCGATGGATATGCAGTTGAAAAAGGAAATTAATAAATTGCTGCTAAATGCACGAGAACATATTCTAATCATTGATAATTAAAACAGGTATTACAAACCTTCTTTGTTAAATAAGAATTACTTTATCTGAAGTATTCGATGCTGTTTGAATATTTCTCTTAATGTAATTACTTTTTTTTTTTTTTTTTTTTGTAATAATAATGCTTTTCCTTAACCATGTTTATTATTTATTTGCAGAATAGCAAGCCAAGTGATATATCTAAAGAAAATGAGCCGAAGTCGAAAAATAATAAAAGAAAAGTTTTTCAGGTCTCTATTACGAAATTGAAAGAATATTCATCTTGCCTTCAGAAATGTTATACGAAGCAATATACTTATACAATTAATAACAATAATACTACTTCAAACCAAGCCAGAAATTCATGGATAGAGAAAGTCTCCAAAGGGGAAGTTCGAAGAAAAATCGTCTTCAAAAATCCTTATTCAAGGAAGAATAATTCTGAAAATTGTTATCCTGCAATACTTGAAAAGATTCAACAGAAAAATGAGACAAATGTGAAAATCTGCCGTGAAACAAATATTGTTAGTAATAAAGAGTTGCAAACAGATGAAGAGACTAAGCAAAAGGAGTGTCCAAAGTCTGTAAAATCTGCTCCGTACTGTAAAGACAGTTCTGATTCAACGTTTGAATCAACCCCAAAATTTTATCGCACTCATAAGCCAAGCGTCTCATCTTTCTTACTAGATCACAATTACTCATCTACATTCAACTATTATGAATCGATTGAAGATTATGCTGATGATGAAAATCTGAGTTATGAGGTCATAGAACCGACTCTGAATGTAGCCAATGTAAAACAGATACATGACTATATGAAAATGCATGCAAGTGAATTCAGTGATGAAGACTTACTAGCACGTGAATTCGGTTTAGATGTATAAAATTCTGAATTTTGATCTGAAGATTTTTTTTAAAGTATAAGACTTTTAACTAACTTAAATTTTACTGATTAAATATATTACGCGAACTGTATTTAGATGTTATATGTTAATTCTTAACAATAAAATTTCAGAAAGTTACATATAAGAGTCTACTTTCATCCAAAAAAATCTAAACAACCAACAGCTTAACTGTTCTTAAATATTAAATCTTTTAAATCGTTTATTTCAAATAATTGATAAGAAATTAAAGCATGATATATGTTTGAAATAATCCGTGTACATCACATAAAATGTTTTGAAACCGAAATTAAGGTCAACATTTTGTAATCGTAAAACAAGTTAAAATTTTTACAGAGTTGATATTTTCTTATGTCTAATTTTTCAAAAACGTTGGGATTGTTCTGGTTAATCTTGACCAAAGTCGGGATCGCAACCATGTTCACGTTCTTTAACTTGGGTTCACAAACTTGCTAAGATTTATTAAAATGATTGATAGTTATAATTTTAAAATTATAGTGAATATATAAATAAAAATATTACATTTCAGCAATCACGTTACTTATTTAAGCGTATGAAACTGAAATCCATTTGTTTCATCCACTGTTTAATTATTCAAAATAGTAATAAAACATCGTTACATAGTTGTAGTAAATCACGGGGATGATAATACTATCTTTTCTAATGCCACAAAACATTATCATCAAAATAAAACCAAATACTTAAGAGAGAGATGTATATTATTTTATAAAAATCTCATAATACTACACCTATACTCTAGAAAATCAAATAAGTTCTGTTATATTATTATCTTTCCGCAATATGGTCTTAAATTATAGCCAAAAAAATACATGAGTAGTTAGTTATATAACATTTTTTAAAATAATCACGATAAAACAATGCAATATTAGTTGTTTCAATTTTTTAATTTTAATTAATCAAAATACTTTTTTAATTGACAGATTTACAAAAACTCATAAAATGCAAAATAATTTGTGCATCATATTCACATGAATTTATCACAGAATTAATCCTGCGTGTTTCGAGTTATTTCTCCCATAATTATGTCTTGAAAACAGTGTCACGGATAAAGAATTAATTAATTATGATTGATATATCTGAAAAAAGTAAACAAAATAAAATTATAAGATAAAATATAAAAATTTTATCTGATAAGCAAATTTGTTTTATCAGATAACAAAATTTATTTATCGAAATTGTATCGAATGAAATACCCATTAAATGTTAGGAGAAAAAAAGCTCCAGAATGATTTCAGAGATTGTAATTTTTCTTCCTGATGTCTTTTATGTTGATAGTTAATAAATTTCTAATAGCTTTATGATTTCTCTGCACATTCACCTCATTATGTAATAAAGGTATCTGTGAAATGTAAAAGAAAATTTGAAGGAAGTTCTGTTACTTCTTGAGCATTTGGAATATATATATATATATATTAATATGTGTATTTAGTCTAGAACATAGAATTCAGATCTCTCTTCTTTTAAAAGGGTAGTTTTTTTTTTCTTTTCGGTTATCATCAGTATTACGGAAATTCTTAATTTAATCACCAGAAATCTTTGATTCAATCTTTAAGCCAATTCAATTTATCTATATATATATAAGCGAAATACCACTGACTGACTCATCACGATATCTCTAAAACTATACAACCGATTGACTTGAAATTTGGTATAGTTACTCATTTTGCGATGTAGACGCTCACTAAGAAAGGATTTTACGGAATTCTTATCCAAAGTGTGATTTTCATCCGTTAATCTTTTCTTATCCATAAATTATGTCATTTTTGGCGACTTTATCGCCAAAAATGACATGACCGACGCCAAACGGAATATGGTTTTTTTTTTTTTTTTTTTTTTTCATATGTATTCTGTGTAGTGCTAACAATTAAGTTTACTTGGCGGGATTTGCGCGTGCGAAATGGAAATAATTTAATATTGAGGCGCTGATGGTGGATTGGCAAGAGCGGGATTTTGAAAAATACTAAAACGACTTCTTACGGAGTAGCACACACCCAAGACAATCCGCTGAATAGGATACATTGTAGGTTTATCATATATAATGTAAATGTTGAGCCCCGAAATTCCTACATTTAGAGATTTATCACCAAATATCTTCCACCGCCAAGTCGAAGCATTTCAATGACCTTGCATTGTGAATTTTAAATAGCTATACTATGGTAATCCCAGCTGATTTCTGTCCGTTTTGCTCAGCAAACGATAATTTTTTATAGTTGTGGAAACTAGGCGTAAGTTTTAAATTTATGAGAAAAGTATTTTATTATTAATAATGATTGATAAATTACATTTGTAAATCTAAACGCTATCTTACTAAGTTATTGAAGTTGGCTTTTAACAAATAAATAATAACGGTATGTTATTCATGTCATTGATAAAAAAAAATAAGTAGCTATCAAAATATTTATTTCGATGTACGCAATAATTGTTACCTTATGTTTATGCAAAAGGTTTTTTTTCTGTATTTTGTTTAGTTTTAGTTTTTGGTTTCAAGAAAATAAATGTTTTTGATTTTTTAAAATAGCCGCATATTTTATCGTTATCAGAATACAGAATTATTTTTAATGCTATGAATTTTTAAGAGCTAACTATTCTGTCTTATTCAATTGCAGTTCCAGATATGCTGCTAGCGTAATAGAGTTATCTCTTTGCAAAAAGGATAACGTAATACGGGTGACTTTTTGCTAAAAAATTTTACTATACTTTATTTTTTTGTTAGTATTTTTTGTTGAATTTTTAAATAATTTGATATTTAAAATTTAATTTCGGTTATATTTTTTAACTAGAGAAGTATTTCATTGTAGGTTAATACAAATTGATTTTTCATATTTACTTTTCAGTTATAATTTTTAATAATGGATGTTGAATATATTTGGATAGATAGAATACCTACTCCTTTCAAAGTTTTTAAAATTCTTGGCAACGGAGCATGTTTATTTTCATCCCTATCTTTGCTGGTGTTCGGTGACATATCGATGGCGTATAAAATGAGAAATATTGTTTCTCACGTGTTTAACAACTGGGATCAGTTTAAATGCTGCATTCAAATGCTATCTGGCGCCTCTTATAATACTAAAGATTTATATTTTACCGAAATGTGTAAACCAAACACGTATGGATCTATTTGCAAAATTATACCGGCGGCAGAGCTATTTCCCTATCAGTTCGAAGTGTATCAAGGTGGCTGCCTTATAGCTTCTGTTGGGGAAACAGTTCAGGGGAAAAAATATTACGTTTTATGGGAAACTGTAATAGTGGTCATTTTGATGTTTATATTTAAATAGTTGGATTAACAAATAGAAGTAAAGTTAATCCTGGTTATGATAATGTGAAACAAAATGAAGAAAATGAGTCATTTTTAGAGTTTTAGCCTCAAGAAAATGTGTCTGTGTTAGTTTCAAAGACTCAATCAATATCTAACATTGATTTTTCAAGTTCAAGTTAATCAATTATTAATGATGTAATATCTCTTCAACTAAATAAAGGTAAAAAAGGAAGAAAAAGATTCACAATTTCAATTAGATATAAACAAGTAAGACAAGCTGCTATAAAATATACTCAAAATCATCCTGAAGAACATAG
>BMAW01002493.1:36057-47056 GCA_019974015.1 Nephila pilipes | reverse complement strand
AAAGATTTGGAAAAGCGTTGGAACGATTGTATCACCCTAAAAGGTGAATAACAAAAGGTGTTATGTTGATGAATAAAAAAAAATTTTGCAAAAAAAAATGTTGTTTTCAATGTTAGTCTCGGGAGTTTTTGATTGATGTGTTAACATGTTTATTGCAGCTATACGTCAAAAATGTAAATATAGAAAACAATATATAAAAAAACAAAATAGAAATAAATACATATAATACCATATTTCAACTAGAAAGATTTATTTAGATTTTATTCAACATATTTATTTAAATTTGAACCTATTCATAGAAAAAAAAAATTCAAAAACCTGTAGTTTTCTTAAACTAACCTTCAAATTACACTCATGGACAAAAAAAATTAGCGCACCAAGAAGGAGTCATCAAAATGAAACGAAATTTTACATACATAATGACTACTTTGATATAACTAAATGATTAGAAAATCAAAGAAAAAGGATCATTTATTTCAGAGAAAAAGGCAAAAGAATGGAGGATTTAATACCCTGTAGAACTCCCTGTAGCGCGAATGCACGATGCGATACGATCAGGCATTGAGGCATACATGTTCTGTATGATTTCTTGAGACATTTCGTTCCATATTTGCTGTAACCTTGCCTCTAATTCGTTCAAACTCGTGGGATGCCCCACTCGCCGTCCCAAAAGATCCCGGATATACCCGATTGTAATTTTAACTTTGTAGCAATATAAAATCAATGAAAAACTCAATATAAATTCTCAAGAATAGTCTATTCTATGTATAAATATTTGAAATATATATATATGTAAAATTTCAGGTTCATTGATGTATATAACGTTTTGAGATATTGTGTTCTGTAGTAATTAAAAATGTTATTTTTAGGGCCTATCCGGTCAGAGAAATTCATGATCAAGTAATATAACACCTGTAACTAAACTTCTAAATAAGAAGAAAACGAAATTCAAAAAGAGTTTTAAAGATAAAGAATTAAAATGTAATATAATATAAAAAACCGATATCTTGTCCAAAAGTTGTGCATTGAATGTGCACTGTCATCTTAAAATTCTTATCCAATTTTTTATTTTCTTCTGAAATATTGCAAATTTTTCTTCCACGTTTCTTTGCAATTCTTATTTCGATGTGAGGAACAAAACAGAGACTGGCTCATAACAATTAAACAAGAGACCTTGGTACAAGTATAATATCAATATTCTTCCCGAAACCAATAAGTACTTGAAAAACTTTCTCTATTCTAGCAAATTTTTTAGCATGCAAAATAATATAAACATTAATAGTTCACCCGAGTAATACAGACAGATCATTGCTCATAACTACCAATAAATGGCTGCGTCAAGTGAGAAAGACAGAAATTGATTTAATACGTAGTAACAAGGCAGGAGAGGTTGTCGGGTTATGCGTGCTGGAGGAAGTAAGAACAGCGCTTTTTGGAAGATGTTCAAAATAAACACTCGAATGAGATCCATCTAGAAGTGCTTCAATGGACTAAATATATCCTTTTTTCATATGTAATGTATGAGTCGATGCTTAAGGACTACGAAACCATTGAAAAATGAAATTGTGAAAAATCGGAGATGAACCCTTCGGTTGACAAAATGACCTATGTTTATAAAACACTTCAAAACATTAATTAATTTTTTTTATACATTGGTATCAGAATTTCGAATTACAGTTTTAAATGATAGTTCTTTATATAAAATTACTTACGTAAATTATAAATAATTTATAAAATAATTTTATGCATTTTCCAAGTCATTACACTATTTACGAGTAAATAATTTGAAACGTATACTAATGTTACAGTCTGAAGAAATACAAATACTGTATACGGTAAAAACAAATAAGATGTCAAGACATAGATTTGCAGAATGTATGCTTCGAAAACTCTTTTAAAATTCATCTCCGAAATTTTAGTAACAGTTAAGACTTAAATTTGCTAGAACTTTTATGTACTGAAAAGAAACTACGATTGCATGACAGCATAATAACCGTAACGTTAGTTTCTTCTCTAAACAAAAGTAAAACTCTTCATTTTGTTTAACAAAGTCTTTTAATTTCTAATACATTGAATTTTACTTACTTTACTTATTTCTAAAACCATTATTAACTAAACAGACAGAAAATGATAAAAATTATTTTTAAACTTTCTGAATCTACCTATAAATACTAATTTTTCTAAAACATGAGAAAAAATGTAACGCAGAGAAATGTGTTGAAAAAAAATTCGAAGGATTTCATAATTATTGAAAGTATCAATGATGATCATTTTGTAATTTCAATACTTCAGAATAGGAACAAGGCTAGAAAGGCGGTCATAAAAAAATTTTCTAAGCAATCGTAAGAAACAATTTCTGCAATAAATCTGAAACAACATATTAGAAGTGCGTTTAAAAACAAGCAGATAAACACATAAACCTTTGGCTGATAACTACTTTATTTTTACCCTCTTTTCTTCTGGAAAAAATTTTTTCCTACTTTTATGGGAAACTAAATCGTATTTTAAGTTACTAGAATTCTTTTATAGTCGAACATATTTGTATAAAACATTGTTGGTAGCTTTAAGAACATTTAGAAACACTCAGCTGAGCTAAATAGTTACGTGAGCTCTTGTGATTGAACTGTTTTCCAATATTATATACCGTTTATCCTCTAGGTAAGTATCCAAGATAAGCTGCATTATCTCATACAATTAGTTTTCAGTTTGCAAAAAAATAGATGAACACAGCACAGCTTTTGCATATAATCGCAGAATCAGACAATTTGAGTTTTTTTTTTTTTTTTTTTAATTTTCCAATATTTTGGATTATACTCTAGTGGTTTGTAGCTTTGCTACCCGTTACAGGATTTTTCTCGATATTCGTGAATGAAAGCCATGTTACTTTTTTTTTATCTTCGTCAAAGCAGTTTCAAACTGGGCATTTTCATTAATTTCTAAACACCGATATCATCCAATATTGAAGGGAACGAGTCTCGCATAAACTCAAATGGCTTGTCATCCCGATCAATAGCTTTAACGAATTGTTCTTATCAATTCCAGCTAGATGTGAAGTGGTTGAAGTAATTTTTCCAATCACGCTAATAGATGTCGGTTAACTACATTTTTATTACCATGTCCCGAAAATGCCACTTTTGTACGTGATATTAGTTATCTTTTGCACGAATGTACCATTTGGACTTAAAGCATGAATATTTCGCCAAACATTGCTGCATTCCCAGAGGAATAGAAAGGATTTTCAAGTCAGACCATATTTTTCACTTAAAATTATTGCACTCCAATTCAAGTAATAACTTTCTGAAGGTATCATAACTTTATTTTTCCCGTGAAGAATATCTTACAGAGAGCTTTTTGCTTTATCAAAGCGCCAAAATTTTAATAAAATTTTTATTTTTTTAAAAGATCGAAAAAGGCAGTTTGCTTGTAAAAATAAATGTAAATAAATATTTTACAGATAAAATAAAATATTAAATTTCATGAAAATCTTGTGCTTCAAATACATTAATCCAGACGCATTAGTCTACATATTAGTATTTGTTCTTTGGCTCTAGTGAAGAATCACCCACTTATTGGGCCACTTATTTCAATATTTTCTAGGTATAAAGTAAAATTGACGCTACTCTTTTGAATTAGAGATTTTGGCAGATTGTATTTTGAAAGATAATGCTGAATACTTTTCTTATTTGCATAATATTTTAGTAGGCAGCAACGCTAATCTCTATAAAAACGTAAAAATTAGTTTAGTCCAACATTTGTCAGATCTGCAAAAAAAAATTTGAATATTTCCCTGATCATAAAAAGAAAAATTATCTTTTTTCCCAAACCCTTTTCATGATTGAGACACTTTCTCACTCTCAATGAAAGAAAGAGAACATCAAATTCATATATTGATCGACACAAGATTAAAATTAAAATTTATTCAAGTTGATGTTGTTTATTTTTGGATTTACATGAGTAAAAAATTACCTAAAATTACCAAAAGGACTGTTTAATATCTAATGCCATTTTTTCAACCTATGTATGCGAAAAAGTCTTTCTCTTTATACGCTGTGACGAAAACAAAATACAGAAACAAATAGGATGCTGAATATGAATTAGGTTGTAGATTCCAACAATTATTCCAGAAGTAAAGATACTTTGAAACATAAAGCAATCACAGCCAAATAATTAAAAATGTATTTTTATTAGTTTGTAAAAATTTAAAATATCGTTGCTTTTGTTTATTATTCACAGATTATATTTTAGAAGACAAAAAAAAAAAAAAAAAAAAAAAAACCTTTAGCTACCTTACCATTCATTATCTTATTAAGATGTATGTATTGTGATAAAGTAAATATGTATTAATAATTTTGTTAATTTGATAAAGCTTTGATACCCTATTCTTTCTGCTCTTTGATCAAGAGGTTCCTTCAAGAAACCGATAAGGTCAAAGGCTTCATCAAAGTTTAAGAGGTTGAATACCCCTGTCCTATAGGAATGGTTATAGTTAGTTCCAGTGCGAATGAACACTGTTCACCGTAATAGCCCCAATAAAAAAGTCCCCATTCCTCTGTTTTATCACACAGATCTTAAGGTTCTGCAAGGATTATAAAGCTTCAAAAGCATATTTCACGATCATTTTCATAAAAATGAAAGTAAGTCATTATGTCTGCCTCGGTACTTGGAAATACTCGCATGTACATTATTAGCCAATGCTTTCCACTCTTGAAGGCTTAGTTCTAGCAATTCGGCTTTATTCGTACTTAATCCCAAATTACGCACAAGGTAATTCAACTAAACGTGCGTTAATAAAAGGGTCCCCGAAAGTTTCTTTGATGGAATGTAATCCATGTCTTCTTCACGTCCAAGACCATCAAAGGGCATGTATTCTTCATCCACTATAAGATAGTTACCTGGTGACCGCGGTAAAGGAAATAAGTCACTGTGAGGTATTGGATTTACTGCAGAATCGATGTTGGGATACTGGACATGCTTCTTCTTAAGCTTAATTCGCAATACTGTTGAAATTACACTAAAATAGCGACCCTCTAAATAATCTCTAAGTTACCTCCAGATCATTGGTATGACGAAAGATTGTAATCTTCTTTCCAAGTCAGTTAGGACATCGTAAGCAACAAAAGTGTGGAACCACTGGCATATCCTGAGCACCAATTTTGTCACAAAAAATTATTTATGGAGAATTTTAGCCGAAGAAGTCATGATTCTTTTGCGAGTAGAATAATAAATTTGCCATAAATACTCGGAACTCAGGACTCAACTAAAACAAACCCAGCCAACAGTTCGCGACCGTAGGAACTATGCAACAGCTGGCCTTGTCTGTAGAAATAAAGAACTTTAGAATGAAAAAATAGAGTTATATGATGTAATTAAGTATATCACATGATATCATGTGATGTTTTAAGTTATATGTGTGGCGGCTGCCTACGTCATCTTTTGACATCATTTTTGACTGCGGAGCTGAAAGCAGATTTGAAGAAAAGGAGGGAGCGATCTTTTCTTGACACACTTGCTTCGCAGATTCCAGACCTGTGAAGGTCGAGTTTTAGAGTTGTGAAGGTTAAGTCTTGACTTCTAAAGTTGTTATTGTTAAGTTTATAATAAATGGTTAGTTCTTTGTATCTCGTGTCTTTTAGTCTTTCACAGTTGTTTATTTAGCCTACACTTTCCGAAAGGATTTTATGAAGAACTCGAAGGTTTTATATACCCTCTTCTCCATATATGTATCTCAGACAAGAGACAAACTTCAATCTTCTATGAATATTTTCTAATTTCACAAAGGTACGGTTGGTCAAATTTGTTAAAATTTCGGAACAAAAACTTTCTAATTCATTAGCGTACCGAATACAAAACCAAATAGTTATACTAAATATATTTCATTTTTATTTATGGCTTGTCTCTCTTATATTTAAGCACAGTTTTGATGTACGGTTTACAGAATTTGACGGGTATAATATTTTAATATTTCTGCATCCAATTTTGATATATGTTTAAATTTTATTTAAGTCAACGGAGAGGATGAAATTTTCCACTTAAGACACAATTTCTAATTTTATAAATTTTGTTTAAATTCTTGAGAAATTAATTTTGTTATATATGATTGAAATGAATTAAACTTATTTATTACTTCAAATGCATACATTATAAATTTAAATATACAAAAAGGCACTGGACAATTCCTTGAAAAGGAAGCAAACCTGTGAACTAAAAGTTTCTTAAAATTAGGAAGACATCCGATCGAGAGGGTTAGGTAAATTTTATTTTTTTTAAAAAAATATTGCATTAGCTCTTAAGAATTTAACCATAAGTAATCATAAGTAATGCTGTAAAAAAGTAACGGAGTGCAGTTTCATTGAGTGAAAGCTTAAATTAAATTCTTAACATAGAAATAAAGCATATTCTCGAAAAGCGGTTAAATGACAGATATTTTGGGGTGAATTAAAATAAATAAATAAATACTAGTTTCAATGTAATCAAAACAAATTTATATTATTTAATACATAATTAAAAAACATATACTCATCTTTTTAATAATTTTTCTTTTCTTTTTTTTAATTAGACATGTTTCAAAGGGCAGCACCGAAGTTTAAACTGCGCTCTTTCATGGAAGAAGATATTCCTGATATTCTAAAAATGGACACTCAAAGTACCTTTAAATATTCCGCTGAAAGTTTAAAATTATGGAATAAACGAGACCCTGGTGGATTGATAGTCGCAGTATTAGACTCGGGTAA
Organism: Nephila pilipes; assembly: GCA_019974015.1. Taxonomy (NCBI): domain Eukaryota; kingdom Metazoa; phylum Arthropoda; class Arachnida; order Araneae; family Nephilidae; genus Nephila; species Nephila pilipes. The sequence continues at coordinate 40,325 of BMAW01002493.1, read as the reverse complement.
GATAACTATTCTCCAATGAAAAAAAAAATTCATTTCAAATTTTCTCTTTTATTACGCATTTTTTATAATATTTTTCGTCTATTCTTATCTAATTGTTAAATACACCCTATAACAAAAAAAAAAAAAAAAAAAAAAAAAAAAACGCACTAAGAAGGAGATGCCAGATAAAGACAAAAATTATGTACAGAACAGAGAATGATTAAAATTTCAGAAATTCAATGATTTATTTTAGAGTTATATAGTTACAAAGTAACGAGCACAATAAGGTGTTGTCCCACCTCTAGCCTGGATGCAAGCTGCCACACGACGTGGCATACAGTAATAAAGCTTCCTGGTGGTCTCCTACGATATTTCTTGCCAAATTTGCTCCAATTGTCGGGCTAGATCATTAACATTCCCTGGTAGAAATAGCTGTTGGTCGCTGTCATTTGCCACGTGCGTACTTCTTTTGTTGCAGCGTCAATCTAGTTATTTAATATCCACACCTCTTATTTGGGAAAAGTGTAGCAGTTCAAATTTATTAAAGTGTTGCAGAAACGCAAACCGAGAAAAACCATTTTAAAGTTTCTTACTACGAAAAACTTTTTTTAAAAGAGAATTGCATTTTTGTATAATTTCATCTCATATTTTTAACTATTGATCGCTTATTTAGAGTATTAATCGCAACTGACAAACAAAAAGTAAGAAGGAAACTTAATAATATTAATAAAAAAAAGTAAATAAATTCTTATTAAAACTGTTTTGCTTCATATAATATCAAACTGCTATATTTGTATTAAAATATACGTTGAATAAGAGCTCAAATTATAATATTAGTAGTATTAACTATCTGCAATTGTATAGATACACACAAAAGATATCAACAGCAAATGGCTCGTAATGAAATTAAAGTTTCTAAAACAAATAAACACCGCAGTTATGATTAAGACAAAATAAATTAATTTCTAACAAATTGTTGATAAAAAAGAATTACATTACTGACCTCTCTTAAAGGGGGAGGGGGGGTGATTCCTAAAATGTGTTTATTTATAGTTTTAAATTTCGTTTTATCCAACTCCTACCCTCATACGTATAAAAGTAATATATCAATCAAAAGATAGTAATTTTTTAAAAAAATATTATTAATGAAAAAAAATTTAAATATTAGATTTTTAGATCTTTTGATCTTTGTTATGGTACCGAGTTTTCTGAAAGCGTTTAAATTGCTCAGTTGAAGAATTTTGGAAAAAATACTAAAAATCTTCAACTGTCGACTTTTTTTTAAAAAAAAATCAAGTCGTTTTATTAGAAAGCCGAGCGTTGTGGTACTTACACGATATACGGAATAAGCTTTTTGCCCTTTCTTTAAAGAGAAATTAGGAAAAAATTTTCAATTCATGAGGCTTTTCACATTTTAATAAAACAACTAGCTGAGCGAGTTTTCACACTTTTTCGCATATTTCCCTTCCGCTAAGGAAGATTACCATCCCCTCTTTGTAATATTTTGAAATATAATACATCATAATTTATCCTTGAATTCATATTTGTGAAATGGCAGTTTATTTCGATGAATACTATTTTAAATATCTAGGAAAAGTTGCTGGTCTCTGTGCTGTTGTTAATCACAATGAAGAAGTTGCATTCGGAGGAGCATTTTCTGTCTATTCTGAGCACCGTGAAATTGATATAGGTAATAAGGTAAGATTATTTTATATAAAAAAAATCATATCATATGTTATTATTAGTTTATTTTTTTTTAAATTTTGGCACTTTTATCAAAATGGTATTTCTGTAAATTCATTCAACCATGTAAAGATTAAACCAATCGTTTCTTATCTGATTGCATCGAAACCTCCATTGTTTGGTGGAATTGTTCCGGCCCGTCAAGAATTTACACGTGCGCCGATAGAATTTTCATTACTTTTTTTTATTATGGAAGAAGTATTCGTATTGGAAAATCATTATAAGTGCAATTCTGGTACAAAAAGAAATACTCTTGAACAATATGTATCCACTACAATACCAAAGGGGGGGAGAGAGGGAAAATTAATCCTATATTATTTCTTTCGAATTAAACTGAGTTTGTGCAAATTCTAAAATTATCTGTTCAATTTAGCAAATGACGGAGAGCCTATTGCTTCATAATTTTACACATACTCCGATTTGTTATTGAATATTTTAATCCCTCCGAATAATGCAAAATCTGTTAGATGTACAATTTTTTTTATAAAAATCAAATATTTTATGTTTTGGCTCTTTTCCTAATCTGAGGGGGGGGGGGTCTTTGGTATAATAAGTGAAATATGAAAGAGTGCATTAACGATCAAACAAAAACGAGTTATTTCTTCTTATTGTTGTGAACTAGTAAAAAGTTTGAACACCGCTAAAAAATTAAAGCTCGTTTTTTACTCGGAAATGCTTACCGTATTAAATACAATTCTATCATATTTTTATTAAATAATGTGCCACAAACAATGACACAGATAATCGGTTACAAAATACGAATTCACCTATCTGTGTACTCCGTTGTGTCCTCCAGTATATATACAGATGGATTAATGTTCCTGATCGGAACCGGAATGGCTTGTAGAAGGAGAATAACAAGTGATTACGAATTAAGTGATTAAAATTTGGTGGTATTTAAATTTGACACAGCATTTCAGAGGTTGAAGAGAAATTTGTAATACCACAAACGACCATCAAGTACATACTTCTCAAGTATATACATATTCCGCGAGTTCAATTATTGCAAAAACTTCTTTCCATTCTTCGATTTATGATGCCAATATCATTTTATAAAGATGGTTACGGATGAGGCTCCCTTCCATTGTCAAGACATTGTTACACGAAATTAGCATGCAACACTATTGCAGTAAACATCGGATTCCCCAGCATGCATCAACACTCTGTAACGTGCATTGCATGAAACAGGTCTTAAAAGAAGACGTCATAATTCAATTTCCTCGAAAACTGCAAGATAGAGACCTATTGGAGAGAATTACACATGCATTAACACCAACATTTCCAAATTGATATCTTAAAATAAAGCAACATATTCTGAAGAATAGTGTTTTTAATTACATCCAGCTGTTGAAGGTATTCAAGTATGGTATAAACTCCATGAGATGGTGAATGTTCTACATCCATAACTAACTCTACAAACTGATAAGAAGGGATTCAATAATAATTTGGAGTGTGTTCATTTTAACATGGGTAGGGCATTTGACAAGTTTAAAACAAATTAGGTAATGGCTAAAAGTATATATACATTAACAATTAGGTAATCATGTTCATATCCTGAATTTATGTTGTTAGGTTAGACCTTTTACAACAGGAGGATAAATATCCTCACATTTGTTAAGATGTCTCATATTGATTTTAAAACCATTAATCTGATGCAATAGATTTATCATATTCCCTTAATTAATTGCTTAACAGATATGGATGTAACACAACCCATTTGGTTTTATGCAATGTGCGATTAAATACAGAAATTCAAGAAACTCGGATTACGCTTGAATAGTGAAAATGTCTGTTGGAATTATAGAGCACATTGCTTACAGAATGATGGCAGCACCTTTTGATACTTATGAAGTGTCATTTGTTTGTATTCACTAATGTGATAGATCTGTCAAATAATAGACCTGCGTGCCAATTTTCTCGATGAGTGAGAGTTAAATAATGTTACCATTACTATGCACCCATTGTGATTGCCTCATAATGTAGGTACTGTTTCAAATATCCATTTTTTTAATTACTAATTGTTTTAAATGTGATTAGCTCTTTTCTCCCAAGAGATACAAAATAAAAATTGAATTTTTAAGACCATAACCATAACATAGCTCTTTATTTTTGGACATCCAAGAACATTGTTTGTTAATATTATTCTTTTTAGTACTAACAAAGCAATGATATTATTTTCAGATTTTGGGCACTGCTATTCAACATGCTGAAAACAGGAACCTTGGTGCAAATTGTTCAGCTGATAAACTTAATTTTTATAAAAAACTTGGATTCCATGTCTTTGAACCGGCTTGGACTAGCTTGGAGTATTCTTATCTTGGTGAAGTTGAACCAGACCTATTATCAGATAAGCTTCCAAATAATGTAGAAATCAAACCATTTGAAGAATCCTATCTTAAATCGATGTTCGCATATGATCGATGTTTGGCTGGTTACGATAGAAGTGCTATCTTGGAAGCAAGTTGCCAAGAAACTAACACTGTTACTTTGGTCGCTTTTAATGACGACGTTTGTGTTGGATTTGGTATTGTGAAGCGGAATAACTT
>BMAW01002493.1:0-26057 GCA_019974015.1 Nephila pilipes | reverse complement strand
GAAATAGCTTAAAAAGAGATGACTGTAAGGTTTTTTTTGAGGAGTTCAGCCGCTTACAAATCCCTTGATGTATACAATAATATTTCAATATTACAGTAATACTACTATAATATTATTTATTTTTATAAATATATTTTTATTCATCAATTATATAATCAATATATAATTCATTATTATACACTTATGACAAAATAGTTTTACAAATCAAATAATACAATCATTTTAAAAGGAAATTTCTGCTACTACTACTAGTGGTGTTTAAAACATATTTTCCAAAATTATTTTAAATATAAGCGAAAATAATTAAAATTTATTAAACTAAAAAAAATCATGAGTCATAAACCTGAGTTTCATCTTTCACGAGTAATGAAAAAGACGGGCTAAATTCTGATAACGTTTTTGAGATTGAAATATTATCTACATTTTTTTCTATTGTTTAATTGCATTCTGAACTTTAAATCCCTATTTTTCAACTCTAATAGTTGTAACTTAATTCTTAATTCGGGTGATAGCGAATAGAAAGCGATAGCAAAGTGATAGCGAATAAAAAATAGGGATGTAAGATTTATTTTTCGCAAGCACAAACTTGTTTTCTGGGTTGCCGTATTCTGCTTAATAAAATATTGTATTTTGTTATGTGTGCATATTATAATTCCAGCCTTATGATAAAATAGAAATCAGTTATATGGAAATAAAATTCGAAAATTGGGTAAAGGCCTTTGATGACAAGGGTTTGTTTACTAAACATGAACTGGAGACACGCAGAATAGCAGAGGACCATTTTTAGTGAAAGTCTTGTCTGGGTGAGGATGATAACTGTAATTGCGTGTGTAGAGGAAGCGTGGCCAACTCTATCATAAAAAAAAATTGTTTTAATTCGTCATACATCCAAACAGCAAGGTGTAAAGATATAGGGAGCAATTTTTTACGACGCCAGATCACCATTGTTTTTCATCTGAGTCAATTTGACAGTTCAAGCGTGCGTTAGTGAACTCTTTGGACTGGTGGTCATTCCTTTTTTTTGTGAACACTAATAGCAGTCCACTATTTCAGCAAGACAACAATTGAGTTCGTACAGTTGTCTTTACTAGAGCTTGCCTCGCAGCCATAGACACTATGTCGTAGCCAGCAGCATCATCAGAACTGTCTTCCGTAGAATATTTGTAAGATGTTCTGTTATGACTCCAATAGTACCATAAATATTCCAAGATTTACACATGAAAGTGCTATTTACGTGAGATAAGTTCACTGAAGACACCATTAAGAGAGTCACGATGTGTGGCAGAATGCATTAGCAATAATAGAGGTCCATTTTTTTACTGAGAGATGTAATGACATTTGTATTTTGAACAATAATTTTTGTCATATCCACACTGTTTTTAGTCCATTTATTGTTGCTTGAGAGTATTATACATACATATATATATATATATATATATATATATATATATATATATATATATATATGTCTGTGTGCGTTGTCTCTCATTCTATGGACTAACTATCGTTCAAATTCTTAAAAAAAATGTTTGCACTAATTTTGCACAATAAAGACTCTTGGAATATCTTGAAATTATATCTTTATTTACGTAACACGTAAGAAAGGCAATTACATGGTGATCGAGGAGAACTCAACTCAAGTTAGGACCACTCGATTACATAACTATGATACATACCACTCGTTTTAGAAACTCTCATGCGTAGTTTCAGCCTACATGGTTACAGTGGGAGAAAGGAGTACTTGGAATTTATGTGTAAGAATTTCTTTAGATCACGTGATATTTGATACAGGAACTTCATTTATAGTTCGTGATCACATAAATTAAAAGCTAAATTGAAATGGTATCTGGAAACAAAGATGAACTTTATACTATAATAGCATAAATATAGGGAAAATTAGAAAATAAAACTATATTTAATAGATATATTATAATATATATATATATATATATATATATATATATATATATATATATTGAAAATAGAAGAAAACAAAATTTCTATTCTCTTAATATATATCATAAAAGAAAACATATTTTCTTTTGCGATCCATATAGTAGAATAATAGGAGAGTTTATTAATCCTGAATAGTTTAGGAGCATAATTTATAATAATATTTTACGTAATATTAGATATAGGACTAATATACATGATAATTACTTTAACTTGTATATTTTTAAAAAATTTGTTTGAAAGCAGAATTTACTTTGAATATTAAAAAGTTTATTTAAAACAGAAAAAAAAAGTAAGGATTGTTTTTTTTTTTTCTGTTTTTAATTTTTTTTCTCTTCTTGTATTCCCATTTTACTTCAAGTTCAGTTTTAAATTCTTTACTTTCACTTGCCTTAGTACTCTTTCTCCCCGATGGAAAGAAAACATTACTATACTTCCTGTTTAAGATTGTGCTGTAGAATTTTTCATTTACAAGCGGGTGAATGTTGTGATGGTTGTTGTTATGCATAGGTCTTATGCAACTTTTTGTAAACTTTTTAGCCTGATTGATTGAATTTTCAGATTGTTCTTTTTCTATTTTGATTCTGCACAGATTTAACATATCTGTTTGTCTATACGTATCCGAATTTGTTCTATGTGCATTTTGTTTATTTTTGAATTTAAGGAATAAAATTTTTCTGCTGGGTTAATTGCATACTTGTAAAGCATTTTTTAACCAGTTAATCTATCAAAATTGAGATTCATATTTGATAAATGTTACATTTCCATTTTTATGGTCTTTCTTTTTCTGCTTTTCTTTATTTTCCATGCCTTGATTTCTATTTATTCATGATTTGAAATTTATATTTTTTGCCATTTTTTATTTATTTAGTATTCTGTCAAATATATTAATCAATTTCTCTTATTTGTTTTGTTGTGTAATTTTTTCTTTCTTTTTTCTTTGATCGTGGATTTATGCAATAAAAGGCTTTATTCCCTTATATTTTTTTCATTATTCCAAAAAACTTATTAGTAATAATTTGTTTCTGTAATTTTTTTTTAAAAAAATTTCCTATGTTTTGATATTTGTCAACATACCTATTTTAGTTAATTATTTGAATTATTTCTGTATACTACAGAAATTTTAATTTCATTACAACCAAAAATACACACTCAAATCTCGCAAGCACCAATGGATCATAGGTACGACACTCGTTTACAGACCGAGTGTTCAGTGGTTCGGATTCTATAGACGGCGATGTCAAATGTGTATATGAATTTAGTGGAACTGTTTTCCGTTTTTCATTATAAATTCTAAAATTTTCCAGAAAATTTTTTATATTCCCAGAGCAGTGTTCTGGAATATTCCACTAAGATATAAAAATACATGCATCGTCAGTATGAAAACCATCCCAGAGAAGTGTAATTACTCTTATTTATCTCATAAATCACATTTTGTGGATATTTATTGTATCCGAAGTACAATTTTCCCTAAGATTTACGCTGGAGTTTGGTGGAAGCGCGTGGTATAAGGAATGCTACATCATGGAATCGCATGCTTTTTAAGAAGTAATCGGCAGCAAAATAATCCGAGTTCCGGGTCTATATTTCACCTTAAAGAGCACAGGCATCAAAGTAGATGGCCATGAAGACTAACACCACGCCCATACTTCTGACACATGTACAGATTAGAACTTCTACTCTGATTCGTGGAAACCGTGAACAAACCTAATGAAATGGATTAAGAAATATTAAAAAAATATTTGAATATTTAATAAACAGGATTAAGTCTTCTGCTAGAGAAACATACAATTTCCTTGGATGAAACAACACGTTAGTGATTTGAGAATAATGAGGAACTTCTGACATCTTGTAACAATGTAAATCAGATTTCACCACAATATTTGGTGACAGTTGACGATGAAGGAAGAGTTTAAAGGTCTAGCACAAAGGCATGGTGAAAGCCCGCAATCTTACATTCAAGGCGTGCTGAGACTATGTCAGGATATGAATCCTCATATGCCACAGAATGAAAAGATTTCCCATCTCATGAAAGATATTGTAGAGGAATTTTATCAAGCTCTCTTGGCTACATAATTCACTATAACGAAGGAGCGAAATGTACTTCGACAAAATGAAAGAGGGACGAGTTAACGGAAAGAAATTCGATGGCCTCCCTAACTTAATCCCGAGTCCTCTATAACTGAAAAAAAGGATATAATCATTATAATTCGGTAAATTGTCCATGAGAAGCTTCAACGTGAATTAACGTAGAACACGGAATATTCAGGAATGTAACTATAGTCGATAGATCCCAGTGTCACAGAAGATGTGCAGAAAGATCTATCGTCTCTCACGCGGGTCAAAAAGCAGCGTAATGAAGTTGTTTTCGACCAGGACGCTGATCCTTTCAGTCCATGCTTGCAATAAGACAGAGATCAATTAGTGTACTTGAACATACGGCAACTGACATCAAGAAGTTTGTGAATAATAAAATTTCATTGTGCTGTTTTGAAAAATTTTCGAACACCTTGCTAATAGTGTAAATCTCAGCAGTAAGAACCGAACATGATAGATGAAGTTGAAAATCGTGAAGTTAATTATCAAATAAAAGTAACGCGTTTACGTGATTTAATGATTTAGAGCCGTCCCGGTGAATGTGTTTAAAATCCGTATATTACTCTAAAATTCATCAAGAAATTGAAAAAAAAAAATTTTTTTGTATGTGTGCAACATCTTATTTTTAAAATCTTTATAAACAGTTTTAAAATCAAAACTGTTTGTACCAGAGTGAAAATTCCTCGTTACTTACATGGCAGAAACATTAAATGACTTATAGTAATAAATTGATATCTGTACTCTTCTGCGAAATTATGGTATGGATAGTTTTTTTGCCCGATGAAGCCTGTTTAAAAATGAACTTTTGTTTGAAAATAATTGAAATTTTGATGATGATGTATGTAGCTTAAAGCTACATACATCATCATCAAAATTCAATGCGATCAATGCAAAAAATCAAATGCGAAGTTGTTACATGAGAGAGGATCACTAATTTTTTTTAATCAAAAAGGAGCCATAAGAGGGAGGAGCCGTTTACGTATCTGGGGCCGATCAAAAATGAGCTGTTTACGTATCTGTGAGCTCAGAGGAGACCACTTATCTCCTGCTTGCATTCGATATCAACTTAGGGACCCCGCACCTGGTGTGATAGTTTGAGCAGCCATTTGGGTACACGACACGTACATCTTTAGTTCAGATCGATGATAATTTGAACGCAAATCGATACATTTCTGACATCTTACGTCCAGTGGTTATGCTCTATCTTCAAGGCATGCCAAGCGCCATCTTCCAACAAGATAATCCATGACCACATGTTGCACATCATGTTCTGACCTTTGTTGATACACAGGGTATTGCACGGTCTTCAAATCTACCCCCCATTGAAAATATCTGGTCGTATGTGCTGAGAGATTGGCCCGCCACCTCTCTCCCACTAATACGGTTGATGAAGTGTGGCAGAGACTTAAAGCAGCGAGGAATTAGTTGCCCGTTTCTATCATCCAAGCCCAGTTCGACTCCATTCTTAACCAGGTAAGGGCCGTTTCAGCTGCTAGAGGTGGCAGCTGTTTATACTAATTTCGCATCTCTGTAAACCCCAAAATTGCTTGCAAATTTAATCATTTTGTCTTCATACCTTAATATTTACGTACAGTAAATATCTATTTGTGTATGCTTTTGTGCATGGTATTACAATTTTAATGCTCAGCAGTATATTTTATTTTGCCTCATGGGGTATTGTTAGTGTTTAAAGTTAGGTTATTTTGTGCGGTGCAAGCAAGCCGTCCTCTTCCAAGCAGCCCGAGGAAAGAAATGAGTTGAATACTCCTGCTTTAATTATAACCAAATACTTCGCCTGCCTCGTGCACTCATTTATACAATGTATGAGTATCCGTTTTAGTTGCAGAATCTCTAAAGATACAATTCAGGATTGGATGTTCATCCCTCTTAATTGATGTAAGAAGGAATGGATTAGCTACGTCGGAATACCGAACTTCTCTGAATGTTTTAGAGCAGCAATAAATAGGATTCTGACGGACTGCTGAGTTTACACGTTTTCGCTCTTTTTCTTTTAGGTAAACTAGTTTGTAAAAAAAGTTGTTCTTATGATCCTCAATCTTATTATCAAGTCCTACGATGACTGTTTAAAGTAAAATATAAAGTTCAAGATTTTGATCCCTGCTCGAGACATTGAAAGAGATATAGAAGTGGTACATGTGTTTTGAATGAAAAAACCTTTCTATGATCCTAATGATCACAGATACAGCTTTCAGATAATTCTACTCTTTCTAACGAGTTCAATCCTAGAGGATGAGTGTCCAGCTGCCCATGAAAGCCGCCATTCTGTCGTCCATACGGGACGCAAGACATGCTCGTAGACAAAAGCTCGACCGTAGAATTCCTAAACATCAGTTTTCCGTTTTTCAAAGTGAGATCATTGCCACAAATTTCAGGTACTGATGATATCGAGGTACGACGTACGTGTACAGATCGAGAGTTCAAGTGTGTTCAAAATCCAGTGACAGCAAAGTCGAAAGTTTATGCAAGAATATTGATTAATTGTTCTCTGTTTTTCATTATAATTCTTCCTTCAATCTTCATAATAATTCTTGCTTAATTCTATAATAAGACCTTCTAGAATACTTTTTTACGAAATATAAACGTTTATATTATCAGTCTGAGATAGCTCTAAACCAATTGCAGTAGCTCTCAGTTTATTAATAAACCACATTATTCAGATATCTATTGCGTCTACAATAGAGCCTTTTCCAACATCTACAAGACAGTATAAACTTATTAAGGAAATCTTAAGATGCAATTAAATTTGGTTTCCATTCTTTTTGATAGAAATCGATAGAATAAAATAAAACCAAACAAAATAATTTAATAAAAGAGCGAAAATATTTTAAATTATGTTATTATTATATGTATATATATATATATATATATATATTATAATAATATTTTTATTTAATAAAATTAAATAAATATGTTATTAATACAATTAAATAGAAGTAAAAATTATTCATTTACATTTTAAAGTTTTCAAAAGAATTTTGATTGCTACATTTGAGTTTACTTTTGCTATTAATTGTTCATATTTTTATCTTTTTGAAATAAGATATTCTTTACAGGTGAACATTCGATTATTACGAAAAGATCATAATCTACACAGTTGCTTCCGTATTTTATGTCAATAAACATGTTATTCATGTGATATTGTATTGCAAAATCACTTTTTTTTTATTACAAACCATAATACCAGTGTTATTTTATCAAAACAATTTTCAAATCAAACATTTTGTATTGGTATTTCCAGAAACATCCAAAATATGTTACAGCTGTTACTGTTAAGAAATATTCAAAAATTGTTTACTCTCCGGTAATCATACATTATTGTGCTGAGTTCATGAACGATTATCTACGAATTATTTATCCATTAATGTATGAATAAGATTCCATGGTTTCTGTAATAATATTAATTATTCAAAATCAATGTGGGTATAGAGAAAAAATAATAATTATACATTTCAGAAGTTTGTTATTCATTTGCTTTTTTGCTAGCCTAAACTGCTTACAAATTATAGATTCAAACAAAAACAGATAGAACTCAGTTTTGAGGTAAAAATTATACTGAAATACTTTTATTAGTTGCAAACGTATTTGATAAGTGCAATAGATTGCAATCTAGTGTACAGCTTTTTTAAAATTATTATATTCCATTTCTAACCAATAGATTTATTTAGGAAATTACAAAAATATTGCTGGAGCTATGATTATCATACCACATTCACGGAAGCATATTCATTCATTGCAATACAAACCGATAACGTGATGAAACACAAAAAAAGAAAACGCAGTAGGGATGATTCATATTTCAAAGTACAGACAGAAGTGACGAAGTATAGATTTAATTACGACTTCGTCAATCTTTAAGTGAACACGCAACCAGAACTTACATGGCGCTGTCTATTTCGAAATGGAGAACAGTAAATATGTGTATCTGATATCCCACATCTCAATACAAAATAATTTCTACGAGTCTTATAGGCGTCAAGGAAATAATATCAGAATCCCATCATCTTTCACCAAGCGAGTGCCATGTTACTTAAAAATATTCTTTGAAAATCCTTATTATAAATTAACATGAAAGATGAAAACTCTCTCTCTTCTGTTATGCTCTTACTCTTTTCTGCTGTAAACAGAAAGGAGGATCTGTGATCCAGCTGTATGGATATTATATTGTCTCCCCCTTTCTGCAAAAGTGGAATAAACAACCATGAAATTTGAAATATTCGACACTTTATTTATTTTAATAATTAATTTTTAAATCATTATACACACACACACACACACACACACACACACACATATATATATATATATATATATATATATATATATATATATATATATATATATACATGAAAAGATTAATTACAAGAATTACAAGTACATGTTAATCCAGATAACTTGCTATTAATTTTTCAACTGTTCCATTTTCTTTTAATTTTATCTTTAGAACCTATTTTGATCCCCTAATTTTCTCTTGTTTAGGCCTTGAAACTGATGTCTATGCATTTTCTTCAATTAATGCGTCATGCTCTGCCTTCATAGTATCTTTCCAAGCTATTGGGTTGGGTCCAATGATAGCCTATTTAACGCTTGGACTTATTTCAAAATGATCCAAAATTGTAGGAAAACCTGTTTATAATCTTTTTTCTGGAGGACTTCTGCTTATCCGTAAAATCCTCGGTCTTCCAGGAGCCGGAGAAATGCAGCATAATACGGAGTTTTGATGTCACAGCTATCTGAAGCGTCAATTTTGGTTTAGGAATGCGATGTCATTGATTCTTCTTTTGGTGAATCACCAAGGTCAGATGACATATATCCACTTTGTACAATTTTATCTTTCACCAGGCAGTGTAATAAATTACCTTTCTAACGACAACACATATGATTTCGGTCCGAATATTTAGAAATATGACACACTTGTCTTAAATATAGAGTTAAATTCCAGATGCTCTGTTTCCTAGGTGAGCGAATACGAACGTAAAAAGAACAATTCATTGCTTCTGCCTGAAATGCAGATTGGATTGAAAGACATCTGGGCATTTCAACGACAGTACGATATGCTCGTTCTGCAACAACGTTTTGATGAGGGGTCATAACAGCAGATATTTCTCTTCGGATACCGTATTTTTTGCGAAAGGTTTCTATTTCTGAACGTATTCTAATCCAATATCAGAGCAAAGTGCTTATATTTTCTCTCCTGTTTGGTTTTCAGTTAAGCTTAGTAATTTGGGAAGGCTTTCTTCACTTTATCTTGAGTTTTCAGGAAATTTATTGCATCATATCATGATTTTTCAGCACTGAAAGTAACGAAGTAGCATGAACCTGCTAGAGACGGTACTCGCATAGGCTCACAGATGTCAGAATGCACAAATTCAAAAAGTTATTTGCTTTTGAATTTAGACTCTTTTGAAAAGTGGGAAACAGTTTGTTTCGACTGGATACAGAGTTTGGAATCTTTTACGGAATCATTAATATCGAAATTCGATCCTCGCGCATCATTCTCTCAGTCTTTAATTTCTTTACATTACTTTCGTTTACATGTCTAAATTTTTGTGCGCCTTTTCTGAAATTCGGTGACAATAGTTAACGTTTTAATTTTCGGTTTCACGAAGTACAAATCTCCTTTGAGGATTACTGCCTCTAGAACAGATTAGTTAGCTTGAGTTATTTTTATAAGGTTTTGGAAAAAATAACGAATTGATTGTTCAGTGTGGTCTTAGATGTTGATATTAATCTTCATTTTAGTTCTGATACTCACAATACATTCTTGAGAAGTAATGTTCAGAATTGTATTTTATTTTGAACAGTTATGTTAATAGAACATTTGCCGGTCACTTCAATAGCTTTATCAATAGTTATTTTGACGAAACAGTTTGCTTCTATATTCAATTCGTTGACAGGCTTTTCATTGTTGCACGTATGAGAGGTAGTTCCTCTGTCTAAACACCAGGAGTTTGATTTTCTCTCGTTGTGGCCATTATTGTAGAAAATAGTTGACAATACATATTAATAAGATTTCACTAACATGACGAGTTGTGAATACTGAAAATAAACTTTTTTTGTCGGTTAATTTCTTACAATACTCGGGTGCTTCATGTCCAGGTTTTGAGCAAAAAATATACTTCAGATTTCTGAAGTACGTCTGATTCGCTCTATTCTGCAATTCTCACGATTCATTTTTCAAACTCTGTTTATGCTTTCGATTAAATAGAGAAATAAGCATTGTGGTGCAGAATTTATCTTTCCTTTCCTTGCTTCAAATTATTCCAACTATTTTGTATTGAGTATTTGAAGATTCTGCAATTCATTTCCGGACTGAATTGCACATCTGAAGTTTTCGAAATAGTCAGCAATGCTGTATAGAAATATAATTAGCAAAATATTTTGGGCGATTTCCAGTTGCATATCTTTCAACTCCTTTTCTGTTTCGAAAAATTCTTTTAGATACTACAAAAACAGGTAAACACATAGTGTCTTTCTTTTTGCAGACGTGGTCATGGGAGCCTAAACAGTGTCAGTTTATTTATTTTTCGAGCAATTCTTAATCTAGATACTTTAACCATAAAAGAAATGAATTAATTCACTCATTTTCATTCTCGAAATATATATCTTACTGCTTTGTGCTTAGTGCTGCAATTTTTGTAACATTGTTTCGTTGCATATCAGCTGACCAAAAACCTCAACATTTTAGATGTCCTACTGGAGAAGAATCGAGGTGGTTTTACCAGACTGCAGTAGTTCGTGGTGATAAACCGGATCCCCATATAACGCATATGAAATGATCATTAAAAGAGACACATTTGACCAAAACTATGCCATTCGGTCAAAGATTTGAGTGAAATGAGCTTCTTCAAAGATGAATAAGATTCCTAACACCAAATGCAAATGAGAATCTTTGCAGTATTATTGGAAGTAAATACTCAAAGAAACATCAAGAAACTAGTGCGGTTTGCGATGCAGTTTGTAAATGCAATGTCGGAACAAAAATTCATTCGAAAATTTAAATAGAAAATGGACTTCTTTTAAATTAACAGTCTAAAATACTAGCCGTTTGGACGGATTACAGTAGAATTTACCCCAAAATAACCCTAACTTATCATCCTGGTCCTTTCAACAATATCTTTTATAAATTAAAGTTTTAAGAAGTGATATTAAAATCTTAAAATGTAAGCTTCATAAGTTCAGTAAGAAATTACTAAGGCATCTGATACCTTTTGTAATCTTTCATTCCATTTGATTTTTAACGTATTTACTTTCTTATATACAATAATTTAGAATGGAATTTTCTTTTAAAATACAGAGTTATAACTTGTTTTATTACATAAATTTGAAATAATACCATATTTTTAGTTCTTTCATTTATTTTATCAACCTTCAAAACATTAAATAGCTTTTTCCCATTTTCTTTTTATTTTTGATGACGTATTTGAAACACTGAAGATATATTTTTAATCAATATAAAACTCGCCATTTTTTTGTGGTTGCTATATATTGTATGTTTAACATTCTAGAATATGGAATAAGAAATTAGATTAATAGCTGTAATTTTAAAATCTACAAAATTAGATAAGGCTGTTTTTTTGCGGTTTTTCTTAATATCTGAGAGAAAAAATATCGTAAAAATATAAATATTAATTTTAAATTCCAGAAATAATACTCACAAAGCAATAAGAGGCTACAGCAAGTAAGAAATTTAAAAAAAAATTATGACAAAGAAGATACAATAACAAAAATTTAATTAAAGGAAATAATCTAGGACATAAAATTTTGCTAATGAAATTTAAAAATGCAAAGACACAGAATATTGCAATACCATCTATTAATTCATATCATAACTAAATCTAAAAAGAAAATATGTAAGATATATATATATATATATTCCTTATGAATCATTTAAATAGAAAAATATAAAATTAGAAATAAATAATAAATTCAAAAATAAAATGTTATAAATGTAGAAATTATCATACAGAAAGAAATTCAAAATTGATATAAAAAAATTAAGGAAAAGAAGGAAAAAAATTTAATAAGAATTCTTTAAAGAAATTAACAGAAAAATTAAGAATTATAACAAAAAATATCAGAAACAAATTTCATGGTTTTTATATTTTAAGTACCTCTTTAAGAAATTAATAGGATTTATAGAATATTGAAAAGAAATAATTTAGACGATTTGGAATATTGAAAGTAATATCAACTAATTTGATATTTCTAAGTAAAAAAAAATGTACATAATGTTTCTAAAAGTATTTAAATTTAAATTGCTATTTAAGAAAGGAACTTTATTAATATAGAGGCTATAACTATCTCTCTCGCCATAAATGTTACAAATAATCATATTATTCTCAATTTTTAAATCAACATCTAATAAAATCAGTTTTGAATGAGTTTATATTAGTTTCAATCAAAATTATGTAAGAATGATAAAAAGATAAATAAAGTTTTATTTCTTGAAAAATATTAATTTGAAAAATCATGAGAACGTCAATATATTTAAAAAAATATTGAGAAGAGTGAAAAATATTATTAAAATAAAGAACATTGCATTATGCGCAGTTTATTGACATATATATCGATTTAAATCAATATGTTGAGCTATTCAAACATTCATTCTTAAAATATCTGTTTCAAGAAGTTATTTGAAAACTTTAGGATTTAATAAGAAACGCTTAAAAACTCTTTTTCACTCAGACACTTTGAGTAACTTTAGAAGTAATTCTCGAAACTGAATAAGGAATTTATCCTTCTAGATGTTATATAATATGAATTCAGTAATAGTTAGAGTCATGCGTGGAAAGCATTTTTTGAATAAATTCATTTTAAAAGTCGATTGTTTTCCTCAAAAGAATATTTTTAATAACTTGTTTAATCAACTTCAATTCTTATTCAGATGATATATTCGTTATAAATTAAACGTTTACGTGGTTAAAATTTATTTTCTTACATCTTTTCTACGCAAAGATATTATCTGTTTATTAAATACATATTTCTAATTTTATTTCAATTACTTTGAGAAAGTTAATTATTCATTTTTAAATCTGTTTTACCTAAATAACAATATGTGTAAAATTATTATGGAATAACACAGGTTCTTGCAGTGTATAACCATCTGAAATTAGACTTATTTATAATTTTCTTAATCGTAGTTAACTTTGTTTTCTTTAGTACCAAAATAAATAAGTACACGTGATGCCTGTATGCTTAAGAATGGCAAAAAGTCCTTGAATAGAGTGACAAAATAGTCACTAATATAAAATGAAGACGATAGTAACATAGTTTTACACTCATATCTCTAAAAAGGTATCCTCGGTCGCATCCCTTCTAAACGTTTATACGTTTATTTTCTGCACTATTGTCTTCCGTAAACGACATGTAATTTGTTGACTATGTTCTGTTTATGAGATATTAAATTTAAGAGTAAATATAATTGCCGCCCTTTTATAACTATTCTAAAAAGAAAAACTTACAAGTCTAATAAATACGGCACGAAGAGCTTTTTCTTCAGTATTTCTCAGAAGTATATGCTGTCTCTTGACAAAGTAAGGTTTTATTTTATTTACTTATAGAAAAGATTTCAGATTATGTATAACTAATGTAGATAATGCTTATTCCTTGAAGCTGAATGTAAGTTAGATTTTCCGCAATTAATTATAATGGACTTTCTTCAATGTTAAACGAAATAAATGTTTTTTGAGTCGATTTTATAAGTAGAAAATCACATAAAAGTGATAATTTTTAGACAGTAGCTTATTATTTTGGAAGCAAACTGATAATTATTTGAATATTATGAATTTGGGATTATATATATTGTATTGATATAAAGCGTTGTTACCTTCGTAGTTACCTTCATTGGTCTTCATGGACATTTCTTGATTCAAACAACTCAATTTCCAATTTTCAAGAGCAAAGATGATGCATGAATTTAAGTGTCGTGAGAAAGAGAGGAAGGAGAGTTGGAAAAATAGATGAGAAATTAAGATTATGTTAATAAGAAAAATGTTAGTGTGATGTGTGTGAAAAAATTCTGACGGGTTTTACAGATTTTATGAGAATAGGACTAAAGGCTTTCGGAGGAACTGTTGGAGGTTCTTGCATGTTATTCCGGTAAGAGCATTCTTTGATAAATTACAGAAGTTGTTAGTACTCTTGAAGAAGGAAAGTAAACTGTTGAAGAGCCCCCCCCCCTCCTCATCTGGTTATAAGAAAATTGAATAAATATATAATTTAGATAAAATTGACTTTTTATATACTTAGTTTACTTGAGTTTGAGTTTTTTTTTATTTACATTTATTTACTTGTGCTTGAATCTAGAATGAAATTTAGATCTTTTAATTAGAGTAACATTTATGATGGCAGACGAGAAGGGTAACATGAAGCCTTCACCAAGATAATATCTTAGTGAAAATGATTCAAATATTAAAGTTAACCTGGTACGATTAAACTAACTTTTAAATGCTGTGAATATAATCCTTGTATAAATACTGTGAAAGGACTACAAGAATTAATGAAAATCCATTAAAATGACAATATTTTTTTAAGTCGGTGAAATATATACCAACCATCAAAAATTTTCAATAAATCCTGCTGCTCGTATTCTGTTCATATTTACTACTCTTATGTAGTGTTCAGTTCAATGTGACCATTTAAAAATAATTTAAGGAATAGTAAGGTAAGTGTAAACTTAGATCAAATAATATAAAGTATCTATAAAAATAACTCAAAAAATTTGAATGTGAAACCTACCTTTATTTACAATTTGGACTATATATTATTTTACGTGGGATTTACAAATATGTTTCTTACAACTGTAGCTCAACATATTAGTTTAGCTGCCATTGCTTGATGGCAGAACTTGTTCGTCTTTTACACAAGGAAGTATTTCCAGCAGATCCTAAGGACCATTTTCACTTTTTGTTTGTTTTCTTTTTACTAATTTGTTTGAGTCCTTACTTATTGTCTTTCTTCAATGTATAAAAATGTGAGCTATTTTTCTAATTTTTCCCAAAACTGCTTTCGTCTGGTCAATTTTTTTCATTCGATTTGTTTTATATCGAAGTCTATTAGATAAATTTATTGTAAGTAGAAGTATTAAGCATGTGATATAATACTATCACGGGCCATCGATTTGTTTTTCTTTTACTTGTTCAAAAGTTGATCATGAGTATCCACTGCCCATTTAGTTGCATTAGAGTGTAATATCATTTGCGGTTTTTTTTTTTTTTTTTTTTTTGGAAGGGGGGGGGATGTAGTTCACATATGTTATGACTTCTGTAACATAAGAAACTGAGCTTATGTTACAGAAGCACTTCTTTGACATTATTTCTGGAAGTTCTTTTTTATTTTTTTTAATGGTGGCATGGACCTTTTTCCGTTTTAGAAGTTGTCCGAAGTTGAAGAATGTGAAAAAGTTTTCAAGTGTAACATTGCGTCCTTTCAATGCCACTTGTCCTTGTTCATTTCCATTATAAACTTGTGCTTTCAGTACATAAGAAGTTTTACTGTCACATAAAATTTTTATTTTTATAGCATACATAGATGGTTTATTTGGTATACACTGTTTGAAAGGACATAGGCCACAATACCCTATTAATTGTACATCTACAGTAACGTCTTCATTTGGATAATACAAATTTGATAGAATTTCTACCCACTTTTCCGAGATATTTTTTACAGGAACTAATTTATCCACATATCTTCTTTCTTGACGAGGGGATTTATTACCAAAACGAATAACTCTCGATATAGTGCAAAAGGTTTCGAGGGACATTGTTGCACGAAATATGTTTCACCCAGTATCTTTATCCCACAGAGCGTTTCATTGGTTCTCCATATGATTTCTAAAAACCAGCTAATAATAATAATCCAATATATGATGTTTCAATAGGTTAGAGCATTGATATTCTTTTCTGTTGATTTATCCCAAATAAATATGAAAGTGTATAATTAAATTAAATACTCTTTTGATTCGGGTCATTATGACCTGAACGGTATATTAGGAATAAATTAAGAAAATATTCTTTGAAGTTACAAATAGACATGAGTCTTTCTAGAAGTGTATATTTACAATTACCATGAAATGAAGTCACGAAATTTCATGAAAACATCTCCACGCTATATTTTCTTTATAAACATATAATTTTTTTTTCATGTCAAATAGACCAGAATAGAACAACAAAGTTAAATAATTGTGTAATTAAATCCAACAATGTAACGAACATACGGAACAAGTTTTTCGACAAATCAGCATATTAAAAAATCCTTTATAAGACCTGCGATCATGTTTTATTGAAAAAAAATATCATGAACTAACAATAAATATGATGATTCTATTCTGATAAAAAAAAAAAAAACTTAGGAACACTTAATTGTCTCAACGCAATACTCAAACGGGTTCTGTATTGTTTATTAAAAATGGTTTTTCCAAAAAGAAAATATTTATCTTGTTAGAGAATATTGGGAAAACATTCCATTTTCATTCTTGTAATATGGTTCCGACATCATTCTGCTAGAGAACACTGCTTGAGCTCTGTGAGCTTAGTGACAGACAAGAAACCAAAAGTGTTGGTAGGAGGCATAGTAGACCTAAAAATATACATAGAAACTTTTCTGTTTTGTTATATTTGTTTCTAGTTATGACGTAAGGAATATTTTTCTCTTGCGCCATAACTAGACACTATTAGTCTATAATAATAATCTTATAGTTAAGAATTGGATTGTTGCTGCCGCTAATGGAATTTATTTCATTCGAAAATTTAAAGTTTTGTTTCTAGTAATAACTTGAATTCATACTTCGTATAACGCACATGACGTTTTCAAATTGAACAATCATTTCCTTGTCATCATTTCCCTACGTAGGTGCAAATATGCCTGAAAATTGTACCCAAATTTTATCAGGCACTTTTGATTTGTGGAAGAGGATACTCGTATACAAATCAACTGAACGTGAAAGACGAGGGTACACCCCAAAAAATTCCGAAATAATTTCACAAGCAAGGAAAAGGAAGCACGCCACAGCCTAAGCAGCTACCGACCTAGTCCTTTACAAACATATGCTGTAAAATGGATGAAAGTAGAATCAGGGAATTTCTTGAATTATTTAGCGTCTCAGAGCTTAAAGTTTCTTGAATCATCTAGAGTTAACTCAATTAATTTTAAATTTGAGTGATATCTGTTCTTATGAACGAAATTTGTAAACACATTTTATTCAATCAACTTAACATAATTTTTGCACGAAAATTTTTATTCGATATGTGGAAATTCTGTTCAATATACAAAAACCGTTTTTTAATGGTGAAAAACGATCGAACCAGGATCGTGAAAAATGATCGATATTGTAAAAATTTTCAGTTCATAGAAGATTCAAAATACAGATGTTTGAATGCATTTATATATATCCTGAAATAGTGTAAAATTATTTTAATAATATGCAATGGTTTGAAGGAAAATATATTTAAAAATTATTTCTTTCAGTAATATGACTTTACATTACGATTATTTTATTGTATAAATCAATACACACATTGATTAAAAAATAGCCATTTCAATACTTCTTTAGTTTTTAATATCACATGTTGTCTTTTCCCAGTAATTATTAATTTTTCAGACCTGTCAACATGCATAGATTTACGCAACCTGAATTCAAAGTACGGACTTTTCTTGAAGATGACATCCCTGGTGTTATAAAAATAGCTCGTCAAAGCACATTTCAATACTCTGAAGAAATCTTGAAATCCTGGCTTAAATATGATCCTGAAGGAATTAATGTTGCAGTCTTAGATTCTGGTAGATATTATGAAATATATTCAAAAATTTATTTTCTTTATTTTTTCTAAAAGTTCATATAGCGTATAAATATTTTTATATTTTTGAACGTGTTTCTTGGTAACTCAATTTATAATTAAATCATCTTGTTTTTCTTATTACAATGAATTAACATTTGAAACATTTATTTTCATCATACATCACGCACACTCAACTTATTACATGACATTATACACCAAGAGTATCATGCACATTTACAGTCACAGACCATTTTCTAAGAAGTAAATTTCATTAGGGCTGCACCAAATGTAGTTTTTCTTTACTTAAATTACTTTGGATTGCAGGAGTACTGCTCCCTGTGAATGTATCAGCTTATATTTTCAGTGATGTCCATGTTACTCATACATAACTTGAGTAAACTAATAACCAAATTACATATCAAGCTATTTATTTTTTACTTCACTGCAAAAATATTACAATTCTTTTTTTCCTTGGAAATGCAGATGTTCATGAACAATTTTTCATGTTGTTTTACTTGACTTGTATAAAGTCATAATGCATACAAGGGTCTTAAATTGCTGAATATTAATTAACATTAAATAATAAAGAAATTAATAAAAATCAATAAATTTTCTTGAAAATTAACTTACTAGTCACCACCCTTTTCAAAAGGGCGGAGAAATATATGAGGAAATCTTAGCAATGTAAGAACATGAAATTATAGCATTAAATATCATGCATGTGATAAAATGTTCAAATTGATGGTAAAAATTCTTTTATTGGAAATGCTTACACATAAGAGGTCTTGGGGGGGGGAAGAGGTTTAATTAGAATAAATCAAGGGTTGTAGAAATGGTTAAAACAGGATATTTCGGTACTTATTATTTTAGTTAACAGTGCATTTCACTTTATGAAAAAGGAAGGACTTTTCACACTAAGTAAATCGGTGAGAATAGTTTCTCCTTCTGTTACAGTCAGACTTATTATAAATATATTCCTAGATTTAGGAAAGTCTAATTGTTAAAAACGTCTATGAAATACTGACCCATAATGCCAAATTTACAAAAATTAAGGACTAGACTTTAATTCTCGAAAACAAAAAGATATATTGTAAGATAATAATAAAAAGAAAAACAAATACCTGTTCTAATAAAAATTGAAAATGGCAGTAAAAGTTTAAATTAACAAGATGTTTAGAAAATTTTTTACCAATTTTAATTAATTTGCCAAAAAATAAAATGTTTGCTTAAAACTGTTGAATATGGAAAAATAAACATGCTTTAGAAAATAAATAATACGCAAATATACATACAACATACGACAAGAAAACACTCAATAATACATAACGTTTTTGTCAGCATGATAAAATTAGATTATCGCAGCAAAATTAAAAGCCGTTATTAAAGTAAGAAAAAAAAATATTTGTAATGCTTAAAAAAAGAGTAAATCTGTTCATAATGTTTTTTTCCCCTTTTTTATAAGTTTCCTAAAATTGTTTTAAACAGAATTTACATAATAATTACATAATTTTTTTTATTATAATTCTGCATTATCTAATTAAAGTAGTGTTTTAATCACTTTTTTATGAATTTAAATCTTAATAGTTACATCAATATTTTTCATTGAATTAAAATTCAATGTCTTCGGAGAAAAGTTTTAAAATTTTATTTCTAGGAGAAGTTATCGGATTATGTTCAAGTATTAATCACAGCAATGATTTCTCATTCGGGGGAGCTTTCTGCGTGCTAGAAAAATATCGATATCTAGAAATAGGTCATGAGGTAAGATTGAGCAACTATGAAAAAAGCTTTTTTGTAAAGTTGTGATTATTTCCTGAAGTTGGAATAATGATAAATCTGTAATTATCAAGTCTAATGGTAGATGAAAATATTCAGATGAAAATTGCTGTAATTTTGCTTTGAATATCCAGTAATCATATTCTTAATTAATGATAAAATAATTTAAATTAACCAGTCAATAAAAGGGAAAATAATAGGATTAGATATAAAGATTTAAGTGCTAATTTTGCTGTAATATACCATAAATAAAATATAAAACAATAAACTTCATGAATAATACTTAGAAATGAATCAATCAGAGAAAATTAATTTATAAAGAATATTTTTTGTTAGGAATATAACTGAGATACTTGAGATTTTAATTTCAAAACAAATAATTTTTGCTACTCAATTTTCTTATCATTTTGAATGTTATTTTATTATGAAGTTAAATGCGAACTGATAATTATTCAACTATGCTTTTATTTCCAAATACATATAATAAATGCCTAATTATTAATTATAAGTAAACAAGCAAAGAAATTAACATTTCTCTCTTAAAAATCCACAGAAAGAGAGTATAAATAAGAAATTCAAGGAAAATTTTAGTGGTAAATCAAGAAAAGTAAACAAAAATTTCAATTATAAAACCAATCCCCCTTTTTTGTGATTGAAATCAAAATTTTATTTTGACTTAGATTAAATGTAATTAGAAAAATAAGAACTTGATTTTTCTAAAACTAAAATCTCGTGTTTTTCAGATTTTCCAACGCTGTTTCGTACACACAGGAGGACGTAACATTGGTTTAAATAGCACCACTGAACTAGTAAACTCTTATAAAAGGAGAGGATTCCCTATACTTGAAGATTCTTTTTCTTCTCTAGAATACGAATACTTTGGTAAACCTTTAAGCACAGAACCATTATCAGAAAAACTTCCAGACGGAGTAGAAATCAAGAAATTGGAGGACGCTTACTTTGATGACATATTTGCATATGATCGATCTTTGATGGGTTACGATCGGAAGGATATCATTAAAGCCAGTTGTAAAGAGACTAATGCAAAAACATTTGTAGCTTTCAAAAATAGCATTTGTGTAGGTTACGGATGCGTGAAACTGAATATGTTTGAGGCATCTCGTGTTGGACCTTTGTATGCCAATGACTCAGCTGTAGCTGAAGTTATGCTCAGAAGACTTATAGAAAATATGCCTGAAGCTAAAGGCTTTGTTATGACATCTGTAAGCAATAACATGGTAGCAAATGGTTTCATGAGGAAATTAGGAATACCGGTACACGATAGTCTGTTTAGAATGTATACCAAAGAAAAGATGATGGTTAATACAAGCAAAATTTTTGCTCAATTTGACATTGACTTTTCACCATTTTAATCGGCATAGATTGTTTTAAAAATATATAGAATTTTTTTTCTTTGTACAGAGTGTTATAGTAAGGCATTTCTATAAAAATGACTTTCGTACTTCTGTTAAGGATTCAAAGTATTTGCGTTTTAATTTCTTCCGAAAAAAATCTTAGTAGCATTTGTTTTACTTCATTTTAACTTTTCTTGAATTGTATGCACAAGAACTTGTTTAACAATTAAGGAAGAAGAGTTTTACATATTAAAATATTTTGTTTTCTTTTCAGATTGAATAGGAGTGTTATTAATATGCTTAAAATGGATATCGTTCAATAAATATTTTCCAAGAAAGCGATTTTGTGAATTAAAAAAACATTCTTTCTGTATATCGTTTAGACAGGAAGATCCTATTAAGAGTTAATATAAAAATTTAATATATTTAAAAAAAAATCAGATCATTAGATATTTCGTCTGTTAATTACATATGTAATTCAATTGAGCTCATAATACATGATAATTTCATTCATGAATAATTTGTCATGTTTAAAGAAAAAATTTAAAGTTTGTCACTGTTCATTAAAACGATAACTTTAATTTTCTTGTTAATTCTTGGCTTGCTTAAATTTCTACTAGAGTTCTTTGTAAGCTAATGTTCTTTGAGTTTCATGACTTTTGAAACTTATTAAAGAATCAATAACATTCAATATTATATCAAGTATATTTGTCTCATTAAATTTGAACATAACATATTGCAGTTCATTCAGATAGTTTCTATCTTTTTAATGAAACAGCTTTACTATTGTATTTTACAAATATTGTTATTGTTTGTAAATCACAAATAAAATAGTAATAGGCCTATTTCTATTTTTTCGCTTAATTATTATTTCTTATTTACTTTACATATAAGAAATTATTTGATAAATTTGTATTCTATCAGAATTTCAAATTAGTTCTTTAATTATCATCTGATTTGCAACTTCATAAATTATCTGTTGTGTTCTTACAAAGTGTAACTCATTTCTATTGAGCAACAATATTTTGCAAATATTTGGATGTGACAGAAATTGAAGCTTAATGTTGATTAATAAATGTTTTGTCGTATATGTTAGGTCTGCTGCACAAAATGTCCATCTAAATAAAATTGTTAAATGGTTTTCGTTTCAGTGTCAATAAATTCTTTATCCACTCTGACATTCCATATAAGGAAATTAATAATATTCATAACTTTTTTTCTTGAATTTTGATGTTGAATTATACAATCAATTATATCAGTTCCCAAGGCATGCGCCTGGGTTTTCTGGATAGACAGAAATTAGAATCCAATATTATGCTCAGATGTGGAAGAAGAAAGTAAGACAGAAAAAACTATCAGAAAAGCCAGAAGGTAATTAAAAGACAGTCCGAAAAATTTCAAATATTAAACAATTAGAGATAAAAACTGCGAAAAATTGCAAAAAGACCTAGAATTCAAATACAATTCATGCAAATGCATGTAAAAAATGTATTTATATGTGATTGACCTAAATGCTACGACATTTTAAAGACGTTTGTGGGGTACAAAGACCAGTTTGTAATTTTATAAGTAAAATTGAATTTGGATTGGCGATAAATGAAAATAATTTGTGTTTGAATAAAAGGATTTTGGAGAACACCAACTGAAGCGGAAACATTTCTTAATAATCTGTTTAAAAAGGTTTTAAAAGGGGGTCACTTCACGCAGCCTTTTCCCTATCTCTGTAATGTTAAAAATGACCAATTTTAAGGAACATTTTTAAAAAATTGACTGGTTGTAGAGTTACCAATTTTTTTGTGTTCATTTATTGAATAGTTGTTATTATTTTAATGAGAGCTTTTTTTGAAATTTTGATTAGTTTTTTTTAAAAAAATTATTATGTGTTTTTACACGTGAAAAGTTAAAAAACAAAGAAAATTTGTTTACATTTCAACCTCTAAAATTTTTTTGAAGACTTTTTTTGACAAAAGCTCTCATTAAAATATTTCTTTATGTACTAGTAATACATGCACCAAATTTCAAAGCTATAAGATGAGTAGGTTTTTTAAAAATGTTCCTTTTGTGTTGAAATTTACAGTTTTGAGATAATGCAATTTAAAGTACAAACTTACCATTCACTAATAGGTATCAATACCAAAGCTTGAATTGCTTACATCATCTGCCAGATCATCTTTTTGTCTACATTTTAATAGTCTGTTTTTAACTCTAGCTTTATTGGTTCTTTGTAAAACTGCCTTTTTTGCTTTCTTTATGTGAACATGATCTGCTTCTTGTAATGCTCGACATGTATAAAATCCAGGTTGAACATTTAATAAACTTGAAACTTTTAATTTTGTAATGAATCCTTGATTAAATAGAGATATTGTTTCATACTTTCCAGTTTTTAAAGTTCATAATTCCATATATATTTATTGGGATTATGTACCAGATGATGATATTTAAATTTTTAATTTTGCCATGTAGGCATCTAGAAAGTAGTTCAGGACTTGAAAAATCTCTAACTATTGTTTAATACAATTTATAATAACATCAGGTAAGTTATGTTTCTGTTTGTATTGTTTTCCTTTAATTATGGACCTATTATATGCACACCACTTGTCGTCACCAGTGGGGCAAAGACTGAAATACTGAGTATATCGCAGCTTGTGCAATGACTCTGAGTGATTGAAGATCCAGAGTGCCCCTTCAACTTCCAGTTCTCCACTATTTCCAAAGTAATTTGCGAAATACTTCTCTCTGTGTGTATTTCCATTCCTCAAATTGCACGAATATCTGGAAAATACTTTAACATCAACAATCTTTCCAGTTTCGACACTAACTGTTGTCACGACACCATTTAGTGAAACAAGCCCTCCTTTTGCCAGGTGCCATCAGTAGCCACAGGTACATTTGGACTTCCATCATTTTTAAATATTTTGTTAGCAGCTATTGCCATAGAAGCTTTTGTGATTTCCTCTATCGCATCATGTAATGATAACTCATAAAAGCGCTTAGTAATGGGAGGTAAATCCATCACTCCGCAAAACCCTTTCGCAGCAGCATACCTTTGCCAATTGATCTCATAGCATATGAAAGTCTCGTATTAACTTAATGCACATTAGTATATCCTTTATTAGTTTAACTCTGAGTGATTCTAGTATTAAGGACTGGTTGTTTGAAACCACACCTGTCACAACATATAAATTGTTCTGTAGCCAAACCTTGGTTTTGACAACCAAAATTAATATGGATACCATGTTTCTTGCATTTTATGCATAACACACATAATTTTAAGCAATAAGAAAACAGAGATATGTCAATTATTTCCTTCAATTTATCAGAACAGTTTACAAAAAGCTTCATACTCAACAGCATACTTACATAATGTTGATACTTACCATACCAGCATACTTACCATATTTATTAACATTTGTTTTTATAAAGTTTATATAACTTCAAAAGAACTTTTATTTAAGAAAAAAACATCTCTCTCAAACTTCTATTTCTTAAATGTTTGAGCATTAAACCGAGACATAATGAAAAATATAAATGAAAAAAGTTTTCTACATTAGGCGAGTCTAAAATAGCACGTTGCATTCGATAACAAACGTTGAAATGTAAACAAACTGCTATTACTATTCACTTCAATTCTTTCCTCAACAAGTTGCTGATCGACGAAAATTGTTTTCATGAATTTAAAATAATTTGATAAGGCTGGAAAGAAGCATGTATAATATGTTTTGGTTTAAAAGTGGGCGTGTCAATCAGCTGTTTTGGATCTTGACACATGTAAACAACTTTTTAAAAAAATATTTAAAATACTTCTAATTTACTTAGAACAAAAATTTAAATTGCATTTGACGCAGAAAGATTTGTAGTTTCTTTTTCAAAAAAAATTGAAAAATCGATTTTTTGACCGATTTGCGTGAAGTGACCCCCTTAAACGCCCAATTACAAAAATTTGTTAGTTACCTTGTATTGAGTAATACTTGAATTTTGTGCTTTTTTCATTTGTGTATTATTTATGTGGAGATTTTCAGTGTATTGAACTGTGAAGTTTTATATTTTGTGTATTTGTGTTGACAACAATTTTTCAAGGCGGTCAGTATGTTCTGACCAGCCATTCATTGTGAATAACCGTCTGGTGGCGAAATGTAAAACGAATCAGTGTTATTTGTGCTGCGAGAGAGTACAGTAGCATGAAGAGCAACTGGTGTTTTGCGAATATTGAGAAATAAAAATATAAAAACAGACAAGTGAAATTTAATGGCGAGTGAAAGAAATAAACTGTCCGTCGAATCGCGAGAGCATGTGTGCATGGGAACTAGGTCGTATGACTAGATTGAAAGAGGTTGAGCAAATCGGAGAATTGCTCATCATATGGGCCGAAGCGAAGCGGCGATTAGGAGATGCTGGCAAGAATGGGGGGACAATGGCATATTTCAGTGTCAAGATGGTAGCGCTCAACCTAGAGCCACAGCAGATCGGGAGGACAGAGTGATTATCAGATCAGCTGTTACAGCACTTGATTCATCGTTATCAATCGTCAGACGTACGACTTGCACACGAGTGTCCACCATGACCATTCACAGACGGCTGTTAAAGCAAAATCCACTCTCGCACCGAGCACTACGCCACCTGCCTATCACGCCTGCACACTGTCGATCCAGATTACAGAGGTGCTAGGCTCGAACAGGTTGTAATGATGTCTTACTGAGGAAGTATAGTGTATAGCGTCACATATTGCTGGTAACTGTGTCCTGCGATCATCGAAGTCGTGCCTGGAGAAGTCCAGGGCAGCCTGCCGATCCAGCCTTCACTATTGTATTCCACACAGGCCATCAACCAGGAGCTATTGTCTGGGATACCATTTCCCTTGATAGCCGGACCTTTTGATCGTCATTAGAGGTGCACTTCAGTAAGATAATACCTGACCTCATACGGCACGTGTTGCTATGATCTGTCTTACAGCTTGTTAAAAGCATCCTTGGCCAGCCAGATCACTCTCCTATCGAGCATGTCTGGGATGTGATGGGAAGGCGACTGCATCTACTAGGGAATGCTGATGACCCAGTCCTACAATTGAAGCAAATTGGGCAAA
>BMAW01002491.1:0-19249 GCA_019974015.1 Nephila pilipes | reverse complement strand
AAATAATGACATTGTCTTTTCCATTCATCAAACTCCCTGCCAGAGTAAGAAAAATATATTTCAAATTTAAATTTGTATCTTCATAAGATTGTTTGATCAAATCTCTCATAAGATTAAGTTTTATACTGCTCGTTCTTGAATACACACAACATCAACTGTGTAATACGAATAATATGATGGATGAAATTTCTTTAAGTGGACATTATAGCTCCCTTTCTGTGAAAATGTGAGATGGCATATTTCACAAAGCCCTATTAAAGGGCTGCTTTTGCCAAATTGCTGGATCAGACATACTTACTTAAAAATCTCTAATTATAAAAAATTGAGTAGGTAGTACTCCTGATGATTATCTGATACTAAAGATTTTCTTCATGTATTACGAATGAGCCTAACTGAGCTATTGTAAGTCTAAGAAGAACAATTTATTTTTAATTCTACTAATGGCACCAACAAATACAGCTTTCCACTTTGATTGTTAATGATGAAAACGATGAGATTCCCAGTTACCGTCTGTTACTCGAACAATATATATTCTGAAATTAATAATACAACTTGTTTTTGAAAAAATTTAAAAAAAAGTGCTGACTTTAATATTAAAAGTATTTATGACCCATGATCATGCCTTATTTATATATATAAAATGCATGGTTAAAAGTTTATGGGGAAATAATTTTGTTTACTATGCAGTAGGCATATCTTGTGTGACTGGAAAAGACAAATAAATGTTAACTTCAAAAATTGAAGAATGACATTGGAAATTAATTTATTCAAATTTTTCATGAAATGAACTAAGTAACTTTCTAATGCATGTACAAATAATTTGTTTAAGTATATAAAGATGAAGAAATCAAAACAATAATTGATTATTTTAAAAAAATCTGTGGAAGATGACAATTTGGACCAATTACTAGTTCTCTTTGAGTTATTAACATTAACTACTCTAATATGAAGAAGCTAGTGGTACAGTTATAGGGTAAATAATTCTTTTTCAATTGTTCTTAGTGCCATTGCAAAAAATAATAATGGATAGAATTATCTCATGGAATGAGGGAAATTAATTTAAAAAATATTAGTTACAACAGTGACACGATAAAAGTTTCTCTAAAACGAAAGAATATTTTGCAATTGAAAAAACACCTATTGTGATTGCAGCATTATATGTTACAATTATAATATATGCATCCATTCCCTCACTTGTACTTATATTGATTATTCCATAAGATTTCTTATTTATAAACATATACATTTTGTTTGTCAAAAATTTAAGGACAATATCATTTCTTTTAACAATACTGATACAACTGATGAAAATTTGCTTGTAATAAATGAGGATGCAAATCATTTAAGACAAGAAAAGGAGGCAATCTTTAAAAAAACTGAAAAATCTGTTGTTAATGATAAACTGGATGAACAAGTCTCTTTTTCAGTTAAGATACAGACAATGCGGAATCAGTTTGCTAGTGTTAAAACTGATAAAGAAAAATTATACAATAGAAACTATGAATTCTTTTATAAATGGTATACATCTTTTAATCCTGGAATGTCTCGAAACGTTATTAAAAATTTCCAGCAAATAAAAATATTACATGTCAGAAGTAACAGCAAGAAATCCCAAGACCATCTAAAAAGCAAAGAAATTTATTGTAAAATCTTTTTTTAACCAGATAACCAATAATATTAAGTAAGAATACCTGTAGTTATAATCAGTATTATTAATATGTATTGAGAAATTAAATCATGACTATCTGTTTTTCAGTGACCAGCTATATGCAGGAACAACTTATATTTCTTTCAGATCTCAAGCACAATCAAATATACAACATAATTTGAAATAGGTTGGCCACACTGGCTGGTTAGAAAGAGGCAATCATTAGAAAAGAATGCAAAAATGAGTCAAGTAAATTAATACCATTCTCACTTTTATTCACTTTATAATATAATTTTTCATTCAGTATTTTCAATATTCATGATGATATGAAATAATTCTGTGTTATTCAATGGCCAGTTATATACAGGAACATTGTATTTATTTATTTCAGAATTTGAACGAAATAAAATTCACAAAAACCATCAATTGTACTCTTATACATAATTTTTTTTTAGTTTTTATTAAAAATAGAAATACGTGTGGAGATATATCCATTTGCTTAAGTTTAGCTTTTTCCTTTGATTTGATGTCAAAATAATTTTCATTTCTTTGAGCAATTTTAACTAGAACATAAACAATGCAAGTTTCACTTTTCAATTGTGATAATCTTTTTTAAATTCATTTAAGCTTATATAAGAATTAGATCATGTTTCAGAAGTAAATAGTGTTCTATATAAGCACCATTTTATTTAGAGAATTTCTTTTTAAATTCCTATTATAGTTCACACTCTCCCTATACATATTTATACATCTTGTTCAAATTTTCAATCGATAATAAAATACTTTTTATTCATTTGCATTTAAAATGCTACTCCTCCCACAAATATAAGTCAATCACTTCCATTTTTTTCTGTGTAATACATATAATACATGTAACAAATTAGGGATCCATTTTACAAAGAAATGTTTGCTTTTTTCTAAAAAAAATTTAAATATTGAAGATATCTGTTTTTTCTGGATTTTAGCATGCTAACCCACATTTTATTTTTTCCCCCACCAAAACTAAACAAGCTATTACAAAATAGGTCCCTAAAGTTATTTAAATATCCTTAAAAACATTACAAAAAAATTTCATAGTAAAAAATTAATAAATAAAAGAGGAGTAGGAGTTTAAAATTTTTTTAAAAAAAATCAATTTTTAATTTAAAAAAAAAATTTAAATTGTATTTACAATGTATTCCAATTTTCATGTAAAATCATTATCTTGAATAGAAACACTACATAACTTGCAAAAACAAAAATTGTAAATGCATTAATAAAAAAAATAGTCCAAGGGTATCAAGTCTCTTTAAAGGAAATCAGGTTGATTAAATCTGAATGTGTATGTCACAAGTGTAATTCTCAAATGAAGTTTGCTGCCAAAAATCTTTGTCTGACTGCTATTCCTTGAATTGCATGAATTCTACCGATACTAATTAATACAAGTAATAACCAATAATAATTTTCTTTTTTTAGTGATAATTACTTTTTATGTAATTATTTAAGGCAATTATATCAATAAAAAGATATTTAGTCCAGAAAATTATTGTATACTTTTTAAAATTATTTAATCCAGAAATATACTATATGAATTGATGTTTAACCCTGAAAACAACTTCATATATTTTGAAATTTATATTTAATTGTTAACCTTATTTAAATTTTATAGAAATTTTTGATAAAATTTGGTTTATTAAAAATAGTATGAATCATAAACAATGGTGGATCCAGAAAAAATCTACAGGTGGAGGGGGACACATTTGTTTTTTTCTTCAAAAAGTTGATAAGACTTAACTGTGATTATTTCATAATTTATTTATGTTTTCTTAATCTAAAAATTAACTCTAAATATGAATTCAAAGATCAAATTCCAATTAAGAACTGAAATCTTACAGTACA
The DNA here is from genome assembly GCA_019974015.1 of Nephila pilipes. Lineage (NCBI taxonomy): Eukaryota > Metazoa > Arthropoda > Arachnida > Araneae > Nephilidae > Nephila > Nephila pilipes. The sequence goes on along the minus strand of BMAW01002491.1, from coordinate 15,723 downwards.
ATAAATTGCTCAATCCTGTGCTTGGATACAACAATCAACTCTGAAGTAAAACAACAAAATAAATACTTTTAAATTCGGTTGGAATTTCCTATTCAGGTATGTTATTTTGTCTGGATGTGAAATTATAATAGGAGCCTGTACCCACCACATGGATTCACCACTGTGTATAAAAAATATAGAATTACTGAGGAACTTACCTTTACTATTTGGATAAAAGGGGTAATGTATTCTTGACTCAAATTCTGAATGGCACAATATATCCTTAAGGTAACATGGGAAAATGTGCTCATTGAATAATATATAACCTTAATATTATTCAATGAGATTAATATGAGAATTTCCCATTGAATAATATATAACCTTTTCATTGAATATGTGTATTAACAAAGATGCTGTTTTCTTATACAGTGATGCATCTTTCTCCAACATGTAATGAAGTATCACTCTTTGTAAAAAAAATTTTTTGTGAATTTACAGGCTTTTACTTATGTTGTTTTTCGATAGATTACGTATATGATAGTGCAGATGTTGAAAGTTTTCTGAAGCAATCAAAATTTTAATGAGTCGGAAGTTGTATTTATGACAATGAATGCTACTTAAACTTATAATTAGTTATAATAGCATTTTGCTTCATTTGTCTACTTTAAGATTACATTTGCTGTAAAAGAAAAACAATAATTCTTTTTCCATTTTTTTTTTTGTAACGGTTTCTTTTATCTTTTTTTGGAAAATCTTATTTTTTAAATAAAGTTATTTTGTAATCTAGTCATTTCTACTTCATGCTAGAGAAAACTGCATTCGGAAGAATAAAATTTAAACAAGATGAATAAAATATCATTAAGTAGTGTTTTATTCAAGATATAATTGATAGATGAAAAAAGGGCTTGAAAAACTCTCACTGCTTCAAGAGGGTGGAGCACATTTCACTAAATATCTTATCAATTGTTTCCTTCCCGAAATTCATCTTTGGGGAATTTTTGAAAAACCTTTCAGCATCCTAACAGTATTCAATAACTAATACTGCTCTAAGTTATTTAATAATAAATGGTTACTATTCAAATTGTTTTACTGTATTTAATTAGTATAATTAACACTGATGTGTGTATCATTATTTCTGTTGTTTAATATTTAGTTAATAAATTCATTTAATTTGTAAAATAAAGTATCCTTTCTTTTGACAACCTGCACAATCAAAACAATATCTTGCATTTCTTAAAGTTATTCCTAAAATTTCTTTTCAGTTCAGATATGTTTGCCTATCTAATATTAAAACTACATAATTATCAAATAAAAAATTACTACATACAGTTGACAAAAAAAAGTATTAAAACACAATGAAAATTTGAATTTGAAATAGCTTGTTTACATGATAGTAACATGCTCATGTAATGCAATTACAACATTTCTATATTGATTTCATAGTTGTCTCTACAAGTTTGCGATTAGTTTCTTTAGAATATAAATGCAAACACACCTTTTAAATACATAATTAAAAGTTAGAGCTGTGGATTCAGCAGTCAGTTTCATTATTTGGTGGTATAAATTCTAGATAACAAGATAGAATAAGCTAAATTATACATATATCCAATGTTTATAAAGCATTTAAATATCAATTCCACTTTAGAATGGATATTTCAATCCTAAAAATTCCATGAGATGCATTAATAAACAACCCAAAGTTTTTTTTTCAATGATAAAACTTTACGTATGCATTTACAAAATGAGATAAATTGCATCCAAGAATATAAACAAAAATTTTTTTTCCTCGATATTTAAAACATTATGAAAACATTGTTTGTTAACAACTTTTATTCATTCCTAAGGCAACTTATTCAAAACAGAAAAACAAAGGTCAGTCAAACGAAAACTGTTTCAAAAGCAGATAAATTTCCTCAATTATCAAATATTATTAAATACTGGTTGAATATATTAAACAATTGATGAAAATCACACATATAATTCAAAAACAAAATATTACTACATTATTTGCCCTGAATTGGATAAATCAATTAAAACTGCAAGCATAAAATTAATCCTTCAGCTTTTTGTAACAATTGCATTTAATTACACATTCATTTTGCAAAGTAGTATGCAGAAATGTTTTTTAAATTGCATTGTACATATTTGATTTCTTTAGTTCTTAATAAAGAGCCAAAGCCTGCTTTATAAATAAATCATGGATTGCCTTTAAGATTTTTTTTTGTTTACAAAGTACTTGTACAATAACAGAATCAATCTACGTATAGAATGCATAAGTTCTTTGTTTTAAAGCTTTGTGGAAATATCTCAGTCAGACAAAAATGTTTTCTGCACGTTTTCATCTATCTTGAAAATTTAAAATTATTCCAAGTAGAGTAATTCACAATGAATTAAAAAAAAAATTCTAGCTAATTAAATAAAGGAAATATTAAAATAAACAGCCTAGCAACTACATTTAGGAAAAATTAGCATTTTCCAAATGTATAAGAGTTCTTTGTTATATATATATTGCTTTCATTATTTTCAAAGTTTACAAATGAGTGTGTTTTAAGATTCGACTGCATCTTTTTTTAAATACGTGTATTATACATCATATGCATGCATATGTTTTATACTCTTTATATACAAATATTATTATAAAGCAGCCAACTCATTATATAAATAAACTTGCTAAGGAAGCTTTTCCAGGCAATAGGTAATTCAAAAACAAATAGAAATAATTTCTTTCCAAAACATTTATTCAATTGAAGAATTACTCAAGAGTTTCAAATATCCAATTTGTTTCTTACAGACACTTACTAAACTTCCCAAACTTGGATTTTTTTAAAAAAAAATTAAATACACTTTTCATCACGAAATTCAGATTTTTTTAGTTCAAATAAATTAATAAAAACATGAAAATCTATTTTCAAAATTAATGTTTATAGTCTGATGTGATTCTTTTCTTACAGGAAAAAAATAATTTCAAAACCTTTCCAAGCATTATTCTTACACTAGTATTGCTTCACAGTTTTTGAAATCACAACAGCTAAAAAACTACCGAACAATTTAGAAATGCCGTTGCAACTAATTGCCCAAATCATTTTGTGTGCGCCTTGGTGCTATTAATTCCTATTAAGGCACTGCTTCATTCGTCCAGCTTTCGGTCTCCCATACGATGCATGGCTGTTTGACGCCAGGAAAATCCCCTCAACACCTCAGCAAAATTCCTCTAATCCCTGCGATTTAAGTAGACTCGTCCAGCAAAATTCCTCTAATCCCTGCGATTTAAGTAGACTCGTCCAGTTTTCGGTCTCCCATAGGGATGCAGATTTGCGAACAGACGCTAGTAGCCAGCTGCCTCCCTCACTTTGAACTTTGACCTTTGAGGAGGAAAGTTAAACTGATTTGTCCTTAACTGTGGTGTACAAACACGACGCAGCGGTTGAAAAAAAATGTTGCTTGTGGTGAATCGTTCGTTGGCATCGTAGTGGGGTTCGTAGTGAGTAGCTTCTCTGGAGCACCTGACCCAATTGGGCCTTATCTCCATATCTGCCTGATAAATGTATCTATTGCCCATGTTTAAAGAGGATGCTTCTTTAATAAAATAATAATAATAAGTTTAAAGAATTAAAAGTGAGATTAAAAGTAAATGCTTGAGTTTAAATATATGAAAAGTTAAAGGCATTAAAATGATAAATTTAGAGTTAGCTTAGGAATCATGAGAACGAGCGATCTTGAAGGGGTGGGGGAGAACAGGGTGTTTGCGCTTGTCCAATCGGAAGGCAGCTGCGTGGTTAGGGACTTGTTTACATTTTCAGAGTGAAATTGGAGGGGTAGGGGAGAACAGGGTTTTTGCTCTTAACCAATCGGATGGTAGTTAAGTGAATTTGAGCTGTGCATCAACAAGAGTGGAGATGTTAGTAATTAATCAAAGTTGCTAGCTGTTCTGTAGGTTCTTTTATAATTTTTAATTTCTTGAATTGAAGGGTTTGGGTGGCTTAATAGATTGCTATTGAAAATATTTGCTATTGAGTTGTTATAATTTTGAATAGTGGGGATATTAAGTGAGGTTCTGATATCTTCGTTTCGCACAAACCATATGGCTCGTGCGATCGTTTTTATAATGCTATTTTGAAGTAGTTCGATTTTATTGTGAGGAATTTGGGCAGTTGTAATCCAGATTGGACAAGCGTAAGTAATGATAGGTCGCAGATACAGTGCATAGACAAGCATCTTATATTTAATAGGTAACGATGAACTCCGACAGATGAGGGGGATTAATTTGTTCGCGGCTAGTCGGAATTTTTCTTGAATCTGTGTAATGTGATGTATGAAAGTGAGACTTTTATCAAGAACAACGCCAAAGTACTTGACTTTTTGAGACCAGGGGATTTGTTCGTTTTTCATGTAAATTTTAGGAGTGTTTAGGTTGCTTCTAGTAAAATAAATGGCTTCAGTTTTTGAAATATTTAATGCGATTTTCCATTTGGAAAACCAAGTTTCCAGATCAGCAATGTGTCTGTTTAGGTGATGAGCGATTACTTTGTAGTTTCTGTGTTTAGCGAGTATCGCAGTGTCATCTGCATACATGCAGATAATTGTGTTGGCGTGTTTAGGGATATCGTTCACGAATAATTGGAATAATATTGGCCCGAGGTGCGAGCCCTGAGGGATTCCTGAGTTAATTTCTCTTTGAATTGAGAAGGTTTTATTAATTTTGACTATGAAATTTCTATTATTTAAGTAGGAATTTATTAGGTAGGGGGGTATCATATTTGATTAGTTTGTAAATCAGTCCTTCGTGCCAGACTCGGTCGAAAGCTTTCTGGATATCGAAAAAGACAGCAGCTGTTTTTCCCCCCCATTTTTCTGACCAGACTTGACGAAATTAATAACTCTGGAAAGTTGATGGGTGGTGGAGAGGTGTGGCATGAACCCGTGCTGTTCTAGGATGATTATTTTATTTTCATAAAGGTGTTTATTTAGTCTATTTAGAATGATTTTCTCTGCTATTTTACCGATAATCGGTAGCAGAGAGATCGGTCGATGGGTCACAAATAATCCAAGATGAACTCTGCAGGGAGGGAAGGGAAAAGTTCCCGTTGATTTAATTTGATTCTAATCGGGGTTGCTAGCGTTGTAAAGAAGTGAATTATGTTTGCATTCCCCCACTTACAATTTTTGTTTAGCTTTAAACAGTTCTTAAGTGATGACCGAGACAATCAAAACACATATTAAGGGATCTCACTCTATTATTTCTATCTGAAATAGACATATGAAATTTTTCACATTTAAAAACTGGGTGTGGTTCTGATAAACATAGAGCACAGTTTTTTTTAATCACTATTTACAACAAAGGTTTTGAATTTTTGGAGGATTTTCGTTCTTTTGTTTCAACGAGGAATTTCTCTGCACGTTTTCTAAAGCTTGGCTTCTTTTAATTAAAAAGTCTAAAAATTTATCCCATTCAGGCAAATCATTGCTATGTAATTAAATTTCAAATTGTTTACGAGACTTAGAGTGATTACAAAAATTAGCATTGTTTCACTCAAAGCGTTAGGCTCTAATTGTTTTAAAGCTCTAAAATGACACTGAATGCAGTAAATTAAATTTCTATGGTGAAATGCAGATTCAAATTTGATTTTGTTAGGATTCAACAGTTCAGCTATGTGACTATTTAAGTTTAATCCTTTGTTTTCATATCTTCGTTTCATGCATCGAATAAAGATGCGTATGAATCATTAACTGTTTGCAACTGTTTTACATTGCCTTTGAGGGCAGAATGTAAATAATTCATTTTTTTTTGTGAATTTCGATAAAAAGTATTATCATCAATTAGTGTTACAAACTGAGATTTAAGTTGTAACCAATCAACATACTGTCCCGAAAATTCAGGTAAATTAATGGATGGCAGTTTTACGGTACAATTAGCAAAATCATTGTTTACAGATAATCTAGAGGTATTCAAATCAGAAGATTCAAGTAAAGTATTGAGAATCACCACTAAATTATTTGCGTCTGCCTCTATTTTATCCAAACTGATTTCAAAATTAGGAAGTTCTTTATCCAAAAGAATACTGTAAATTTCGTTTCATAAAACGTAGATTTTCGCTTTTACCTGGGAAAGCGAGGCTAGTTTATTTTTTAATTCCACTTGATTCAATGGTGAATCTGCGCTTTTTAAAAGGTTTTTATTCTGAGTAATTAAACCGAGCAAAAATGATGTTTTTTAAAACGTTTTTCTGAATTTCACTTGGTGTGTGTGTGTGTGAGTGTGTCATCAAATTTTCGATCGTTAATTTAACCAACTTCCCATCAAGCTACAGCTCTGAAATTTTGCGAATCGTTCGTACTCGCCTAACAATGCAATATTTAGACGTTTGCGACAAGTTTTAACTAATATTTCAATAATTTTAATAAGTCAAAATATTCTTTTCTCTCGGCACTTTTAGGATTGAGGGAAAAATTTCGTTCCCCCTCTGGGAACACCGGGCACTCCCCACGTCGTATGAGGTATTGTAAAACTTTTGTATCTCCCCTTTACTATCTCCGAGATAGTACGGGTTGCTGACTTTTTGTCAGTAATCATTGGCAAGAAAGAAAGATTCCAATATTTGGCGCAATGTGTTATCACAATAATTTTTTCTGAATTCTGGTTCCCATTTCTTTTAATAGAATGACTTACAAATTTTCAAATGCATGTTTTGATTTTATGAGTATTATGAATTTTTTAATATGCTCACAAATGTCTCTTTTTAAGTAAATTTTAAAGTTAAAAATAACTAACTGTTTTAACTAATATTTCAATAATTTTCTTTAATAAACTTTGCCACCATATAAAAATGTTGTTTTTAAAAACGTTGGTTTTTATATCGAAATATTTCTGCTTAACATGAAGAGATCTGATAGTTCCTTTGAAACCATGTTATCAATTTTCGGTTCTGGGTCTCGTACGACCACAAATGTAATGAGAGGTTTATTCTCTAAGTCGGGCAACGCAGGGTGTAATGAGAGGTTTATTGATAGACTTTGAGTTATTTAAAACTTGTCTATTCAAACAAAGAGCTGTGGACTGCATACTAAAAATGAATATTTATTTGAGCGACGGTTGGTACGTCGTGCTCCTTGGCTGACGTCTGCAGGAATAATGATAAAAATTGTAAACAAGAAGTATGACTACTAGCGCCATCTGCACTCGCTGCTCTTATCAAAGGGGAAGAGGAGGAAAGTCCAGTTTAATGCAGATAATGAATATAAAAATATAAAAATCCAGGATCATATTGAAATTAAAATTAAATGGGAATGTATAAAATAAAAAAATTTACTCTTTTTAATACTCTCAAGATGATTTTGATATTGGATATGGGGAATTATTGGGAGGAGTTAAGTAGTTCTCTAAATTTAGCAGCATTATTGATAAAAATAGCTTGAGTTTGTAAAACGTGAAAAGTCCGGAGTAGTTATGAAAATTGATTTCTTTATATATTTGTTGATGTTCTTCAGTTTCATAAAACGACCTACGTCGGATACTTTCGTACACATTAACAACGATTTATATAATATACTTTCTTTCAGACGAATTTTTTTTTATAATTTTTAAGCAATATTATTTCCAGTGTGGTTAAAAATTTCTTAAATATATTCCGAATTAAATCTCTGGATGTTCTTCCAAATGTAAGAATATTTGAAGTATTTAAAGAATCTTACCGTTGATAACATAAAAAATAAAGAGAATCAAGTAGTACCAAACGCTTAAAATCAAAATAAACTTGAATTTAAAGAAGACATGCAAAAGCTCATCAGCTTTGCTCTTGGAATAATTCAAAAAATATAAAACAAGAGATGCTTCTGCATTTTAATTCCTATACATATATACACAACAACATACCATAAAATATATTGGTAAATGCAATCACGTTGTGATGCATTCAGTAATGGGAGGAATGTTTGCTCTAAAATATGTTTTCGTTCTTTCTCAATCTTTGTATTTATAAAAGTTAACTAACATTCCAATGAATTTCAAGCTCATTTTATTCCTATTTTGTTAAATATTTCGAAACTGAATTGTCCGGTGATATCGCTAGAAGAAGCATCAGGCGTAGGAGAACAGAACAATATTTTTGTACAGAGAGAGAGACACCATTGACCCTATACGTCGAGTGTAAGATTGCTCTTAAATTTTATTGCAAATCACAAAAAAGAGAAATGTTTGGAGTATGTATGTGTTTAGAAACCACTAAATCCAAACTTTAATGCTTTTATCTTTGACACATCTGTGGCCGGGATAGCCCAATTGTCATTGTCACGGACTCGTGATCGTCGTTGTTTTCGTCATGTCTTGAGTTTGAGCCCTGATGCCGATAAAGACCCGACGAGTAACCGGTTTGATGATTCTTACTCATTTCAAATCTAAGAAAACATTTTTCATGTGCTGGAATTTTGAAAGATATTGATAACGCTAGATGCGCCATTTATATAAGGGTAATTCTTTAGTGTTCTGCGAGAAGCCGCCGTCAGAGTTGACGTAATATCCAGCTCGACTGATAACAATGAACCTCTCAGTTGATTATAGACATATATCATCAAAACAAAAACTCTAAATCAGTGGACTGTATAATAATATTTATTCACATTGCGACAGCCGAGATTACCTTAACACTCACGGCGGATTCACGTAAAGCTCTAATGAATTACACTTATATAGATGGCGCTTCTAGCAACAACAGATACGATTGGGAAAACATCTATTTGAATTGAAACGGGAGCGAGAAAGGAGGTAAAGAATTTATAAGACAGTTCTAACTTTTATTATAACTGGCAGCTTGAGAGGCAAGGATGAACCGAAAAACCTACTTCTATACATTCTTGTTTCTAACAAAAAGAAGCAAATAGTAAAATACTACTTCAAACAAAATTAACTGAAAGAATTGTTTATTGCTGTTTATATGTATATATATGATAATAATTTAATGAAACTTAATTGTTTGATAGTGGAAATTATACATTTATTAATTTAATAGGAGAGAGAGGCGAACATCGTTTCGCTAAAGTGAAAGAGAGCGAAATGGTTATTTTTTGGAATTATATTCAAGAATTTCTTCAGATCATGTGGTATCAGATTTAATGATCGTTCGTTATTTTGATTGCATGAAAAAATCTATAGTGCAATCTCTCTACGGATGTGAAACCATGAGAGACCGTTGCTTCTTGTAAATTTACAGCGCGTAATCACATAAATAAGAAGCTCAAAAGTATTTGTATCAGAAAGTAAGATGAACGTCCTTCTAGAATCGTTAATGTATAGGAAAAAATTTCAAATTAAATGAAATTTAAAGGAAATCATTACAAATTGCCCCTCCTCTGCACAAGACTTTGGTTTGCGTTAAGACTTTAGACTGAAACCTTATAGGAGCCTCTAAATAGAAAATTTAAGCTCAAAATAAAGATCAAGATTTATACCCCCCAAAAATTGTTCTTAAAATTCCTTCAACTTAAGAAAAACATTTAAACAATTTTAACAAAGAGATCGGAAATATTAAATAGCAAGGCAAATAAAAATTTTATGTTGTTTACTTTTTAAAATTATAAAACTTAAATTTATACAATGTTGTGTGGCATTTCTATTAAAATCTAACACCAATTAATGTTCAGTAATATATTTTGCTTCTTGACATAAATTCCAGAACTTATGAAAAGTACACAATAGAAAAATATGTGGCTGACATTTTAAAGATAAACAGACAAATTTCTAACAAACATAAAATTTGAAATAATTAAGTAAGATCTATCCTTTCTAGCTTACAATAATTTCTCGACCAATCCATATTCCATATTAGCTGAAGAAGTGCGGATTGTTGTGACAAAACTTTGTCTGGGTTGCTATTCAAACCTGATACAGTTAATGTCTATAATATTATGTATCATTAATATTAAACATCATTTATATATTCACTTTTCGTTTAAAACAGTTCTCCAGAGAAATAGCTTAAACCACGCATTCCTTCATTTCAATAAAAACGAATTTTAAAACTTAAATTATCATTGAGAATTAAACACCTACATTTATATCCCCTTTCTAAACAAAACACATAGTTGATATTCGTTTCAAAAACAACATATTACTTATCATTGTTGTATATTCACTTCAAAACAATATAAAAAGCATTCAAATCAATACAATATTTATCATTTAAGAATTATTATTATAAAAGAATATGTTTCCTTTGACTCAAGAAAGCATAAAGTCAAAATATTTTTTATAACATTAATTTTAAAACCTCTTCTTTACATATCAAAATAAAATATTTTAAAATTCATTTCCTAAAGGGTACAATAAAATTAAAAATTAAATCATCTTCATTTATATATTACGTAATATTAAATTTCTTGTTTGTTCTGTTTATGTACTTTAACATTGAAGTTTGATTTTATATATATTTAAAAATGTTTTATTAAAAAGATTCTTAAGCATTTTTATTAATATATATTCATTAATTATAGTCTTTATTTTCGCATTCATATCAAAATTAAGTTCTGGAATTATTTTCCGAACTTTGCACACATTTTTAAATTAAATTAGAACTCATTCCAAAACTATTTGAACTAATTTTCATACATCAAATACATATAAAATAGTTTCTTCAATCAGAACTGATAAAATTTCATTTGTGAACATTAATATAAAAGAAATCATTTTCATTTTTGTTGCTGGCATCAACTTTTAATCCAACTTTACCTGAAAATGGCAATACGTTTATCAATTCCGGGACTTCTACCTCTTTCCATTAAAATAATCTTTTTATATTTTCTCATCACATTTATGTGATATAAACAACCTGAATATTGACTTCGAAAATACTCTTTTTTAATTCATGTCCAAACTCAGAATCACTATCATCAAAATTTTACTCCATCTAAATCTTTCATAAATTCTCGATCTCTATTTGTGTGAGAAATTTTCAAGGCATTCTAAAAATCGAAGAAGAAAAACAGGAAAGACAAATCTGTCCTTCATAGACAACGTAAACTCATCGAATTGAGTATTTTTTTCATTCGAAACTGGTTGTTCCTAAAGCTCGCCAATGATAGGGAATTCGCACACAACTGATAAAGTTGGCGAAATATATCCTCTTCCAAGTACGGACAAAGAAGCAAAGTCATAAAAAAAGGTCAGGGAAATTCGTAAAAGTGTCTGATTGAAAAAATGAGGGAAATGACTGTCTCTAGGTAACTAGTATTGCAGTTGTACAGCAGCCGAAGCAAGTGACTAAAAAAAATAAAAAAAGATGCAGCAAGTAGTATCAACCGCTTAAAATCAATATTGGAAACAAATCTGAATTTAAAGAAGACGTGCAAAGGCTCATTGGCTTTGCAATTGGAATAGTTCAAAAAAAAAAAAAATTAAAGACAAAAGATACTTCCACATTTTAATTCCGATACACATATATACAACAACATACCATATAATATATTGGTAAATGCACTCACGTAATGATGCATTCAGTAATGGGAGGAATGTTTGCTCTAAAATATGTTTTCATTCGTTCTCAATATTTGTATTTACAAAAGTTAACGAACATTCCAATGAATTTCAAGCTCATTTTATTCCTATTTTGTTAAATATTTCAAAACTGAATTGTCTGGTGATATCGCTAGAAGAAGCATCAGGCGTAGGAGAACAGAAAAATATTTTTGTACAGAGAGAGAGACACTATTGACCCTATACGTCGAGTGTAGGATATCGCTCAGATTTTATTGCAAATCACAAAAAAGAGAAATGTTTGGAGTATGTAACATATGTGTATAGAAACCACTAAATCCAAACTTTAATGCTTTTAACTGTTATATATATGTGTGTGTGTGTGTAATGCATTAACGTAAGTTAAATTTTTTAATTAATTTGTAATTCATTAGAGGCATAATGAAGAAGCGTCACGTTGTTGAAATTATATATTTATTAATTTAATACGAGAGAGAGGCGAACATCGTGTTCACGGTTGTCGCAGTACAATTTACGTCCATTTGCTTCCATGATTAAAGTAGAATTAAGCCAATAATTACATCATGAAAATGGAGGATGCCAGATGCGTCGTTTCGCCTTCGAGGCTAAAGTGAAAGAGAACAAAATTTTCTGTTTTGGAATTATATTCAAGAATTTCTTCAGATCACTTATTATCAGAATTAAGGATCGTTCGTTATTTTGGTTGTATACAAAAAATCTATAGAGGAATCTCTCTACGGATGTAAAATCATGAGAGACCGTTGATTCATGCAAATTTATAGCGCGTAATCACATAATCAAATAGCTCTAAACTATTTGTATCAGAAAGTAAGATGAACGTTCCTCTAGAATCGTTAATGTATGGGAAATATTAGAAAATTAAATTAAATTTAAAGGAAAATCATTACAAACTGCCCCTTCCCCTCCATAGGACTCGGGAGTCCATCAAGCCTTCTGACTCAACCGTACTTTATTTGCGCTTTTAATTAGAAAATTTAAGTTTAAAATAAAGATTAAGAGTTACACACCAAAAAGTTATGCCTAAAATCCTTCAATTTTAACAGAAACATGTAAACAATTTTACCAAATAGATCAAAATATTAAATGACAAGGAAAATAAAATGTTTATATTGATTGTATTTAAATTTATACGTTGTTGTGTGGCATTGTGTTTAAAACGTTACGTGAATTAGTGTTTAGTAATATAATTTGTTTCTTGATATAAATCCTAGAACCCCCATAAAAAGTACACAAATAAGAAATATGCGTTGCTGACCTTTTGTAAACCAATATAAAAATTTGCAACAAATATAAAATTTGGGGTAATTAAGTAAGATCTTTTTGTTCTAGCTTACACCATTTTCTCGACCAATCCATTTTTTATATTAGCTGAAGAAGTGTGGTTTGTTGTGACAAAATATTGTCACACTTGTTCGTAAATCGAATCTAATACAGTTAACCTTATATTATTTATTTATTTATTATTAATATTACATTTCATTTATATTCGCTTTTCTTTTAAAACAGTTCTCCATAGAAATCACCTAAACCACACAATCATTCATTTCAATAAAAAAGCATATTTTAAAACTTAAATTATCGTTGATCTGTATTTTTCCTAATTCTAAACAAATGCATTTTTGATATTCGTTTCAAAAACAGCATATTACTTATCATTGTTGTATATTCATTTCAAAACAATTGTATAATCATTCAAATCAATACAATTTTTATCATTTAAGAATTGTTATTACAAAAGAATATGTTTCCTTTGACTCAAGAAAGCATAAAGTCAAAATATTTTTTATAACATTAATTTTAAAAACTCTTCTTTACATATCAAAATAAAATATTTTAAAATTCATTTCCTAAAGAGTACAATAAAATTAAAAATTAAATCATCTTCATTTATATATTACGTAATATTAAATTTCTTGTTTGTTCTGTTTATTTACTTTAACAATGAAGTTTGATTTTATACATATTTAAAAATGTTTTATTAAAAAAATTAATAAGCATTTTTATTAATATATTATCATTAATTATAGTCTTTATTTTCCCATTCATATCAAAATTTATTTCTTGAATTATTTTCCGAACTTTGCACACATTTTTAAATTAAATTAGAACTCATTCCAAAACTATTTGAACTAATTTTCATACATCAAATGCATATAAAATAGTTTCTTCAATCAGAACTGATAAAATTTCATTTCTGAACATTAATATAAAAAAAATCATTTTCATTTTTGTTGCTGGCATCAACTTTTAATCCAACTTTACCTGAAAATGGCTATACGTTTATCACTTCCGGAACTTCTACCTCTTTCCATTAAAATAATCTTTTTATACTTTCTCATCAGAATTATGTGATACATCTTAATCAACCTGATAATTGACTTCGAAAACACTATTTTCTAATTATTGTCCAAACTCAGAATCACTATCATCAAAATTTTCTTCATCTAAATCTTTCATGAAATTATCGATCTCTATTTGTGTGAGAAATTTTCGAGGCATTCTAAAAATCGAAGAAGAAAAACAGAAAAGTGATACGTAGTCCCCTCGATCATGGATAGGGTTTTAATTTGAGATGGTTCTGCTTAAATTCTTTGAATTAATTAATAAATGAAAACCCCAAGAAAGGGTCATTGACCACAAGAATTTTACTTGTCCAATTGAGAAGAAAGGGCGCTATTTTTTTCTTTGTTGCAACCCTTTACTCCTCCCGGCGACGCGTTTAAATAAGGATTTCGCCAAGATTGACACAGAAACCTTCACGATTTCATCGAACACTCCTCACACATGCGACACACACAAACTCTCATAAATATGTTACTTGTTTAGTTTACAGTATGTACCGTATTCAAATCACCAGAATCTGCGTTGGAACACCACGTATCGCATCTCTGAGGTTCGTCAGTTTCATTTACGTAATCGTTAACTTTAAATCTATTTGTTTTATTAAGTTCAGTGAATGACCAAAATAACGGTTTCTCGTTAAGTGATTCGTGATTCATTTTTTTTTAATTGTCATCTGTGAACGTAGCTTTTTCTCTAACATTGCACGATCATTCGGCTTCCTAATATAATTACTAAATGTGATTAATCTCCAAATTCATCGTTTAAATTAAATAATTAATTCTGAGAGACGGAAGCTCCGTATCACAACCACAAGATCAAGCTATCTGTCGCACAATAAGTTTTTATTTCTCTATTTGAATTTGATTTCCGAAGTTAATATTTAGTCTCTTTTTAGGTCAAGGACTAAACTAAACGTGAATAATAAAAGAACAGAGTTAAGTGTTACGAACTTTTGAAGATAAAAAAAGAAATTCACGGGATTTCAGCAGTGTTCCTAATTCAGTGCTGGATAGATGTTTTATTTATTTATTTATTTTTAAATAAAATATTGAATAATGGACGATATGCGAATGTTTGAATTCCAAGTTTTTAATTGTTTGGGAAGCAAATAGAGCAGTTTTCTGACAACTTGTTAATAAAAGTAAATAACAGTAAAAACAAATGTAGCGGGTAAAAACCGGAAGATTATCAAAGACTAAAAAGATAAGACGCAATGAAAGTAGACAATGTTAAAAAACTTATCTTTCCTATAAGTAAAGAGAGCTCTAACGTAAGATTTTATGCGTGCTTTGAAGAACTTTTTTTTACCATAATTCATTTATCAATTACCGTGGTGGTAGAAACAGAATGTTAAAAAAACTTCAAAAAAGTACAACTAAGTTACTATCGAAACAGGGATGATTTACTTAAACTTGTGTGGGAAAATTGTCAAAAGAAGTCAAAGGTATGCAAGAAAGGACTTGTTGCTAGGCCAATGGTCTTTCAAGGGATGAACGCAAGATATCAGGTGGATTTAATTGACAGGCAATTACAACCAAATGATGAATTCAAATTTATATTTGTTTATCAAGACCACCTGACAAAGTTCCTACAGTTCAGTACTCTAAAAAGCATCTTGCGTACATCCCTGGGGAATGTAATGAATAATCTAAAATTATTACATTCCGCATTAAGAGTTGGGAATTCTATAAACTTACGGTTAAATGTGATAAATATTCAATAATTTATCATATTTACCAAGTTCAGTGGTGATTATGAATAATCACCAAATTAATCACTTTTATCATAATATATCTATACTGTAACGTCGTGATCCCTGAATGCGTAGAATGAAGTGGTAAACAAGGGATCACACAGCTTAAGAGGCGATAATTCTTTATTTAACAAAGTTAAGATTA
>BMAW01002469.1:0-14430 GCA_019974015.1 Nephila pilipes | reverse complement strand
CAGAACACGAAACTCGGTTTTTTCCATTTTTTAAACAAACTACAAAACGACTTTACTCCAACCTCGATAACTCAGCTGTTTCTGGTCTGATCGACTTAAAATTTTGACACGTTTCAAGCAAAGGTTAGTACTCTAGAAAGACCTGGTTACTGGTTTACTACGAGCGCCATCTCTGGGTTAGTCTCGGGAGTTATTGATTGATGTGTTATGTGTAGCTGCAAAGAGGCTGGATGTAAATGTAGTCTGAGCATTTTTTTAAGGAAAAATGTCCATTGATTGCTAAAAATGAAGATGGGGCAGGGCTGTTATATTAGAAGAGGGATATTCTTACTTGGACTGGAGATATGTATAATATTAGTGCGGGGAGAGGTGAGATTTAAAATTAAAAAAAAATGCATGCATAATTTCGGGTATAATTAAAATGGCCGCGAATATGTGCCGAGTGGTCATGGTCGTGAGCTTTTAGCAGTCGTTGTTCCGTCGAGTTGTGGGCTCGAATCCGGATGCCCTGAAGAAACAGCGTGAAGTGTAGTTGATGCATGTTAAATCTGCTGGGGCTCCCGTTGGGATGATGTAGAGGTTTAGAGAGGGTGGATGCCAGCTCAGATGTCTCCACTTGAAGGAAATTCAGGGATTACGTTGTCGGTCGCATACCCTAGTATTGCTTCTAAAGTACGACGTTAATAAAGCAATCAATTCATCAATCAATCAGCTATAGTGTGCCAACGACGGACAGTGCATCCATTGGATAGAAAAAGTAATATGTGTATATTTGTATCTCTTTATGCGTGCGTTTCTCTGATTGGCAAATAAACGGATGTCGTATAACTGTTGAATATTAAATATTGTATATGAAAAATTATTCAAAAAATTAATTTAATACAAAGTTATTTTTATAGTATATTTTCTATATACAAATTCATGTTTATTGCACGCGACATTTGTAATGCTATGCAACATGATTGGGGAGGTGCTAATTACATTCTGGATAGTTGTTTACTGTTCTTAACAATGTCCGTAAATTTATCCATACTTGTGAAGATAAGAGATCTCTCTCAGTGTGTTCCCTGCGCCTTAAATTTCTGGTGAGGTAAATTTGGCTACACCTGTAGTGATGAGAGATCTGTTACGAAATAGTGTTTTAAGTTCTCATGAGTCTCGACTTTTGTGTTCTAAGGTTTGACCATGAAGTTTGTGCACCTCAAAATGCCCCTTAACTGTTTCAAATGTCTCGTATGCGTCTAAGCCTAACTTTTGGTCGGAATGTAAGGGGCACCATGAACTAAACGGATCGCAACAGTTACAGTCTGACCCACCATATCTGTCCTTATTTGAAGACAAATAAAAGGGTAAGCCAAAATGAAAGACATTGTTTAAATCGTAAGATGATGTGGAATCACTGGCTCAGAGTAATGGTCTGAGGAAGTCTGCATCAACTTTGAAGAGTACCATGAGCCTGAAGATTCTCGGCACTTGAACCGCGACTTACGTAAGACGGGACGGGAACAATTCAGTCTTTCAAGAATAACCGAGATAAAAATAGCATCAGGGTCACAAGAAAACTGTTTGTTGATGCACATGCATCCAACCAGTTCTTATCGCTGAGAAACGATGAAGCAATCGATGTTGTTAGGGAGACTTTCATTCGTGCTCAGTGGTGTGACCATAACAGAATATGGATTGGCTGCTCCGTGAAAAGATACGTTCAAAGAAAAAAATTATCTGTTGATGGAGGGGTTTGCGTAGATTATTATATCAGATACATATATTATTACATACCATTTACATATATGTTTTTATCTGCAGTTCCTTCAAAATATTTGACATGTTGAGTGACCTTGATTGGAATTGAAAAATGAATGTTTAAAGAGATTATACTTGATTTTTTTGTAGATATATTTAATTTAAAATTATTCTATGCATTTTGTCATACTTTGAGCGGGTTTTCTACTGGTAATTGTTAAAAAGCTCTTTCTCCCATTATACAGTGTAATATATATAATAGTCCTAATCATGTAAGTGTAATTTTCAGTATTTACTCCATCTATTGTAGTAAAAAAAACCAAGGCTACATTTGATTATTAAATCTACAGAATCTTAAAATCTTCATACACTTCTGTGTTAGCTAATTTTTTAGCAACAATTATTGGATACGTGCATTAATTCCTTGTTCAATACATAAATTTTATTGAGAGTTTTTAAATTGGGAAATTCAAAAATATTTTTGCTTTTTTACAGGACTTATTATGCTTTAAAATTCATTAATGTCGTTAAGTATTCTAATTTTCTCCTTAAACCTCAAGTTCGAGTCTGGTGTAAAATGCGTCATCTCCAAATATTTCTTAAGAATTCGGGATCTCAGGTTTGTTTAACCAGTTGGTCAAACATGCGAAAATGATACACGTATAAATATTCAAGTATAAAATAGCTTTTTCTTTGCTTTCCGAAGTATGAATCTTTCATTTTGACTGTTTACACAACCACATGTTTATATGATCACCTTTGAAAATTTTGATCCGTGTATTAAAAAAAAATCATACGAACCGTGCAGTGTGATCCGGCCACAAAGCAAACTTGTTAACATATGCATATAAAGTAACATCGCTTTGGAATGTCTTTGCGTTTTATACGTTTGCAGATGTGGATGATGTAGCATTCTTTCATTTGTGTTGCAAAATGATACGAATGCAATAATCTTCGAATATATAAACCCCATTATCAAGTTTTCAATTTTATACTTCATTATTATTTTATCTAACTT
Organism: Nephila pilipes; assembly: GCA_019974015.1. NCBI lineage: Eukaryota > Metazoa > Arthropoda > Arachnida > Araneae > Nephilidae > Nephila > Nephila pilipes. The sequence continues at coordinate 11,669 of BMAW01002469.1, read as the reverse complement.
AACTTTTAATTTTTGTGCTTACTGGTTCATAGAGTACGAGAAGCTATCGTAAGTTTCAATCATCACTAAGATATAATAGAGACGCCAGGATAAAATTTTTCTTGCATTTTCATTGATCCTTATGTGTATAATGTTGTAAAATACAGGTATTCATGTTGATTTTGTTAGGTTTCAAGAAGCGGTAGATTAAAGTAACCAGCAGTATGAAGAGAAGGTAGAATTCAATCTTCTGAATTCTACAATGACAGCCTTCGGAAAGACGAGAAACTCTGAATATTACTCTAGAGAGTGATTTGTGTGTGAAGTCTTAAGTAAATCAAAATAATAATAAATCACACAAAATTAAGTTTAAATTTTGATTATTTTTAGTAATAATTAAAATTTTGCGATATTCTGTCGCATTTTTTTTTAAAATTTTGTTTCGTCTTTTCTTTGAGTATTCAAACATTTCTGTCAGCTTGCACAGTGCATCAATTATAGTGCATTTGCGAGCACGATTCATTTCGCAAATGTATTTACGTAAGACAATTGCGAGCACGATTTAGTTGGTGTGGAAGTTTGGAGAGAGAGTTTGCAGCTCATATGTCGTCCTCGTCATTTGATCTTGAATCGAAATGATTTGGCCCGTCGTCAATAGCCCTCTAGAAACTGGGTTCGCCATGCGTGTCTTCCACCAGGGTTTCTAAATAGGGTCTACATGTTTAAACCGAATTCTTATAATTTTGTTTTCCAGGCCGAGCTTTCGGCAATCGGATTTACCCTTTTGCAGGCAGTATTTAAATTGCTTTAACTTCAAAAATACAAATTTATGTCCTTGTCTCTTTGTTGGAGATGCTGGCCACTGCGTTTTCTCTTGTCCTTTTACCAGGGATTCTCATTTAAACTGCCTTGTCGTTGAAGCTAAACCTGTTTGGCTGAAGTCCGTGTGTGAAAATCCTTACTTGCATTTCAAGCTTAAATCTTGTATTCTTACGGCTCTTAAAATTACCCAACACATATCTTAATTGTTTCAACCTTGTATTACAGCTCTTAATATTGCAATTTTCCTTATTGTGGAGTTATAATTGTATATATGTTCATATTTTTGTCTAACACCTCATTTTTGTTCACGAGTTTGAAGATACTTTTGTATTGTGCCATCTAGCCTGCTAAGCATTTCATCTCTACACGAAAAAATTCCTATTGTTAGTGTTTTGTTTCACTTTATTTACTTCTGATTTCAAAATTATGTAATATCTCATGTTATTTTGTTAATAAATGCTGAGTGTGGGAGTGATTGTCTTCCGGGTGGTGGTGGTTTGTAGCTCTAATCCCGTTGGGCGAGCTCTGTCCCCTTGGGTATTCTACCAATAGCCTTCTTGTTGTTTATCACTGCGACGGCCTTAGTGACAACTTCTTTAGGGGTGGGTACAGTAATAATTTCTCTGAGGCTCTTCAATGATATTTCTTTCCCAAGGGATTTACCGTTAGTGATTACCATGCGTGATGCGTCACCAGGATGCCCAGTGATCCTTTTAAATTTTCGGCTTTCCTTCATGTCAACCATTTTCAATTTTTTTAAAAAAATTTCTAACGTTCAGATTACAGTTGTACCTTATTATCTAGATTATTATCTAGATTACAGTTAATATTGTACCTTATTATCTAGATTACAGTTGTACCTTATTTGGAGCAGTTGTACCTTATTTGGAGCCAGTTATAGCATAGCTACATCTGGTTCTTGCACCATTTAATCGCCTCATCACTCATTCGCACACTTCTCAGTGTGGCGCGAATCAATCACCAATCGTTTGCCGCGATCAGTCCCTGTCGAATTTTTAAGAAAACGATGGGAATTCACTCCTCTGATTGGGAGGGAATCGTTCGTTTTCTTTCTGCTTGCAAACACCCAGGAGTCACTGTCTAATTTATTCTGTAAGTTTAATGGATCGTGGATGGTTAATCATTTCCCATGGACTGCTGGAAGCGTGTAGTGAAAATATTTTCTATGAGTGGCTCGGGAGAAGATCAGCTTTCAAGTGTATGTGTACCTTCAGAGACGTAACACTTGATGTAAATGTAATAACATTCATTCAGTACAACTATTAAAACGTGATATCTTGAGCACTCGAACAAAATTTAGCTAATCAAAATTTGGATATCACGAACAGTGTAAAAATAAGTCATCTGTCAGTTTTTGTGTAGTTCATTAAAATTCTTACCCTCCGTGAACTTGCCAACAAATTCGAGAAAATTACAGTCTACTTTCTCTTGACTTACCGCTTTATTCACCGTTAACTGGACTGGCAGTCAAAGGAAATGCACTCGGGGATTTCCCTAAGGTGTATTTCACCATCACAGATTCATTCCTTAACTCAAGTTCAAGTTAAAAAATTTTGACCGGGCTGAAAGCTGAGACACTGTGTGGTCAAGTCACTTTACCAATAAATCCAGATTAAAACGTTATTTAACACAGTACTCGCAGAAATGAAACTGGATAATAATTAAATTTTATTCAACACTTTTAACCGTTATGAGTAAAACAGTTCCAATGAGAAATAATTTCTACGGCTCTTATCAATCATAAAATATAAGCAAATTCTCATTAAAATCTTTACGCTGGCATATAATATGCGCCTTTTAACAAAAATGTCAAAAATCGGATGCATTTCCTTTGACTGCAGGCCCAGTTCACGGTTAGAAGCAGACTTGTAGATGTATGACGTAAGTGAGAGGGAAAATAACGCTCTCATCTATGGCCTCAGTAGCCTTGTGGTAATAGTCGCGGACCTTCTGACGGCTTTTCGTGGAGTCGTGGTTTCAAGCCCTGATGACACAGAAGACCCACTGTGTAGCGGGCTAATGCATGTTAAAGCTGTCCAGGTTTCAAATCCTCTCGTTGACGAGTTGTGGAAGTTAGGAGAGGGAACTGCCAGTTCAGGTGTCGTCCTCATTATTTGACAGAGACTTGGTATTTCGAAGTCCATTCCCCATAGCCTTCGTGTTTCTCCTCAATACGACGTTCATAAACAATCCCAATCACTTATCATTTTGGGTGACAAAACATAGCTTTTTTAGAACAGCAGACTTTTTATTTTGAAATTAAAATTGTTTCATTTCTGAATTTTCATTTACTTTTACACTCTTAATATTAATGTTTCTTGACACTACATATTCTGAAGTTTTATGTACCTACTTATTTTAACAAAACCAATAAAAAATATAAGATGGGGAAAAAATTACTAATACAAAAAATTGCAAGATTTTTAAATATAATCTTTATATAATAAAATAAATAATAAATTCTCATTCATCTACTAGCAATGCTCGCAATACTCTTTTTTTCACCCCTAGTGTTCCTTGATACAATGCCATCTGCAGTTTCTTCCATTTCTTCGCATAATAATTCATCTTCGAGTTCTACACTTTCATCTGATTCTGAATCAGAGCATATTTAAATTGGTTACCCTTTCCAACAAGCTAATTTTTCTTTGCTTATTGGTTAATTTCATGGTAATAAACAATATATGAAATATCAGTACTTTATTCTTGAACAAATTACGGCGCATAACAAAATGAAGCCAGACATAAATTATATGTTTGTATTGAATTTTTTTTATACAGCTATTCATTCGCATAATCTACTTGTAATCCTTTCTTATTATTTAATATTAGTCATTATACATAACATTGTGAATGATTATATAGATAAATTCCAAGACTCAAGACCATCTATCTCGCTTTATCTAAGGTAGATAAGAAATCGTAAAAACGGCACAAAATACGTATGATATCTACCTAGTTTTAAGTCAGTACATTTGTACTAATCATTTGAGATTTCTAAGAAACATAGAAAATAACTCTAAAATGTATTTAGATACATCCAAATTTTCTAGCCTGTCAAAATGACTGGTCCTCGTATACGTAGGTGTAATTGCATACATATCTGGAAAGGAAAAAGAATGAGAGGATATATATATATATATATAATTTATCCCTTTTATGATTGATTTTATTAATGTCGTGCTAGAAGCAAGACGAGGACTATTGGCGATGATCTCGTAATTTTGAACCTTTTGAACCTCGGTCAAGTGACGAGAACGAAACCTGACCTGCACCTCCCTCTCCTAACTTCCACACCACGTCAACGGTAGAACCTTGACAGTGCATCCGGCCCCGACCACATGGAGGGTCTTTTGTAGCATGAAGGCTCGAACCCACGATTCGACGAAAACCCGCCGGCCACTATCTATTTTATAAAAAGCTACCAAAAAACAAGGATATTGGATCCTTTTAACTTTGATTTTTTCTTAAAATATGAAATCTCTCTCTCTCTCCGGTCACTTTAAGTTACCTGGTAAATCTGTATTGTTAAGGAACTCCATTATTTTATTTTGCAAAAAGTGTCTCTTTCTACAATTAGTACTAGTATAAAATAAAGAGAAGTCGTCAATCGACAGACTTGACCAGCCTTTTCTTAGCTTCTAAATTTGAAATGTAACTTTTTACGATAGATTTCTTCACTACTTTGACATTATATTCTTGTATTTGAGTTGAATAGTATGCAAATTTGCATATCACCGGATTTTTTGGAATATAAGACTTAGTTTTTTTACACAGAAAAATCGACTTAAAATTAGAGTACATCTTTATGATCCGAAGGTAACATAAAAATATGATAAGAAAATATTTTTCAACGTCTCTTAAAAAACAAAAATAAACATTACTTATCGAATCAGGTTATTTATTGTAATCAGTGGAACCTTTTCACTCCTATCTTGCTTTTCATAGATGAATAATAAGTTTATTAAACTTAGTAAATTATTTTCTAAAAATTGTCCCTTACATTGGGTGCTTCTTAGGATTCGGGAAACGTGGTAATTAAAAATTGTACAGGATGCATATGTACGGCGCATAATCCTTACATATATACATAATACCTAATTTCGTTTTATATCCAATCTTAATTCAAAGGAAAGTGTCTTTATTTTTAATCAGTGGAAGAAATCTCGTTTTGCTCAGCGTGCTCTATAGGAAATGAAAAATTATGGATTCAACTTTTACACGATTTTCAAATATGAGGGTCGTTCAATAAGTCCTTAGAAATTCAAAGAGATGACGTTCATAGCATCGAAAATGGCCTTTTTTTCAGTAATCACCAAGACTCACTAGACAGCAGTCTCAGTTACTCATATTCTTGATCATCTTGCTTTTCACTCCTCAAAAATTCTTTCTCATAATTTTTCCTGCCGATGAGACCATCTTCGCCTTTTTTGGAAAATATTCACCAATAGCAGCCCAACGTTTTGATTTTTATTTGATTTCCGGTGCATGATGATGAATCCAGGTCTCACCGACTGAGACAACTCGACGCGGCAGCAATCATAATTTATGAATCAATGTCAAATTTGTTTCGGCTCCGTTTTATAGATGGCAACATCCAATAGTAACAATTTACCTTAATGATGCCATCTGTCTTCAAACACAATTACTATTTGCACCACCTTCGTAGCACATTCTAAGGGGGAAAAAAACTTGCGTTTCTATTATTTTCTCTTCTGATTTACGTGAAAACGAACTTATACGATTTTTGGATAACATGGAATGTACCCTCTTTTTACTATACAAATTATATCTTAGCACGGTTTTTCGAGGAACGTATCGGATGTGTAAAAAAGTGAGCTATACTCTTAAAGTTCAACATATAGGAATTTCAACGTGTAATATTCTTTCTGAAAAAAAAAGGGGGGGGGGTTCCCCTTTTGGTGAAATTTGAATTCGGATATTTTGAATCCGATTATAAACTCCCATGATTCATCTTCGTGTTCGTTCGAGTGTTTGCGCAAGTGAGTGTATACAGGCGGTAATAGTGGGTGTTTACTGTGCATTTCATTAAGTGTTTACGGTACACCTGCTGTAAAACCTTACAGCAGGTGAGCATAAATGTGTTTCGTTTTTAATGCAAATAAGAATGGGCTGATACAACAGGATACAAAGAAGCAGCTGCTCTTATGACGTGCTTGAAATTTGTTTTACACATTTGGTATTCAAAATTATGTATAACTGCTCATGCTTTTCGTGTGATCTAAATTTGTTTAGTGATTAACATAGATCAACTATAAAGCTACTGCATTTTTGGAACATTTTCCTCCTTACTCTTCACAAACCTTGTGATAGCTATTGATGCTAAAAGGAAGAAGTAATCATTCATGTATTTACGAATAATTTATTTTTTGAAGGTTTTTTACCAATTTTAATCTTTTCTTGGATAAGGATGTATTTTCCGTAAAATCATTTTTCCTTATAGAAGTAGCTAATTGAAAAGGAGTTAAAAATATTAAGCAAAAATGATTAGTGATGCACATAGAAGCAACATGAGCGCTATTGGCAACGGACCCTTTAATTATGAGTTACTGTCAAGTGACGAAGTTAACATCTGAATTGCATTCCATTCTTCTGATTTCCATATTACGAAAACATGTAGATTTGGAGCCTCGACATATTTAAAGTACACCAACCCCGCTACACGACGGGTTTTAAGTGTTAACGAGACTTGAGCCTACGACTGAATTGATACGTCGCTAGTCATTAGATTGCGACCATGGCCATTCGGCTACCACAGTCATTATTATTGATAATTATTAATGATAATTGCTAATGACAATTAAAAAGGATAATTTTGAATTTCGTAAGGTCACAGAATAATGAGAATCAAAGAATTTATGATTCTAAAAGTTCCCGAATTGTGCGTTTTGTGAATAATTAACTGAGGGACGCGATAGCCTATTCGGTCATAGTCTCGGACTCGCGGCCGGCGTTGTTTTCGTCGTGTCGGTGGTTCGATGCCTCTGAAGAAACGCCGTATGGCGGGCCTGATACACATCAAATCTGGTCGAGGTGCCTTCTCTTCCTGTTGGCGTGATGGGGAAGTTTGGAGAGAGAGGTGGCAGCTCAGGTATCGTCATCGTCACTTGACTTAGGTTCAAAATGACGAGATCCGCCAGCAATAGCCCTTGTGTTGCTTCTCGCTGCGACGCTAATAAATAATCACACTATATAATTACATAAAATATGATATTCTTTAAGTTGCATTGCAAGTTTCATATACGTCAGTCTGTTTCAAAAACAATTTTAAATTTCTTTAATGGATTGGAAAACAAATGATTTGATAAATTTTGTGCAAGTTACTTTCTTTTTGCTTGAAATGAACTTTCGTAACAGTTATTTTTGGCTTTATAGAAAGCTCTTTCCTTGCAATCATCAAAGCCTTTTAAAAGATCTTAAACACTTCAATTAAGTAGTTTTTCTGCGTTGATGTCTATTCGTGCCTAAAATAGAAAAACGAACACGTGGAACTACACATTACCAACCGCAAAAGCAAACGCTATTCTTTTTTTCGAACCATTGTTTTCTCCGATTCAAAGAGGGAGTTTTTTTTTTGGTATGTTTTTTCCCGGCATACATTTAGAGGACAATGCCTATGGGCGTTTCACGGCTTGTCGCTGTGTAGGACATCGCTATTATCCTTGACTTTAACGACTCATTTTTAACCTTGAAATGTAACTAGCTATTATGTGGTATCTATTATTTAAGTCTCTTTTGCGGTGCGGAAACAAGTTTGAAATGTTTCCTCCTTCACAGTGATTTCAGTGGTCGCAGTAGCTTTTCTGGTCATGGTCACCGACTCGCAGTCGGTTCAGTTATCATCGAGTCGTCTGTTCGAGACCTGACGTCTCTAAAGACCCACCGTGTAGCGGGCAGATGCGCATTAAATCTGGTCATAGTCCTAACTACTGCTGCTGGCGTGTTGTGGAAATTTGGAAAGGAATCTGCCAGATCAGGTGTCAACTTCTTCCCTTGACCGAGGTTCAACATTACGAGTTTCGAAGCCAGTAGCCCTCGTGTTGCTTCTCAGTGCGATATTAATAGACAATCACCTCACATCAGTAAAAGTTATTTGTAAAAATTTCCGTTTTTCATTATGCATTTATGGACTCGAAACTCGAAAACCTAAATTTTTTCGGTTATGATTTTTTTATCCATGAAGTGTATGAATATTCTTTTGAAGGGAGAGAATTTCCGATATTCTCGATTACTTTTATTTCTTAAAATATGGTATTCCACTACGATTATGTTACCATATAGGCGCTATGAGTGGGATCTCTTTTCGCCAAGATCATCGATTTATTTAAGCTGTTTAAGCTGTTTTCTTTTCTTTTCTTTAAGTCTATTTTATTTAAGTAACTATAAGCTTTTCAGGTGAATTCCATTTGGATGTGGAAACGGATGATTCCTAGAAATTTAGAAAAGTCTATTACTTAAAACTACTAAAAGTCTATTACTTAAAAATCCATTACTTAAAACAAATCCTGAATGTTGGACCACACGCGGGCAAACAACCTTATTTTCAACACATGATTTAAAATGAACACACAACATGATTTAAATGCTTTATGAAAACATATTTAGTTATTGCGTTCCTTTAGTTATTGCGTGGAATAGTTTAAAACATGTATATAAATACTTTGAAAAAAAAAAAAACTTGTAAAAGAAACACACTATGAGTAAAATGTACATCGGTCAAGCCTATTGCAATGTTGTATATAAATTAATACGTTATAAATGTATTTCATCTCATTATTTGGAATTTCATAGTATTTGTACTTTTTCCATCATTATTCATAAATAAAGATTTTTCCCTCAGTGAAGAGTCGAAGGAATCAGTTTTCTCTCCAAATAAAAAAAAATCATTTTATGAGTTTCGGAAATTTCCTTGTCAAGCGCTTCAGTTTCTCAGTTCAGTGGACAAGGTTACAAGCTCGGGGCAGATAGTGTTTCTTTGAATTATGGATTTGAGCTTTGATGCGACTGAAAACTCGCCGTATAGAGGGGCTGATATGTTGGGACTGGCCGCGGTAGCCTAGTGGTCAAGGTCGTGGACTCGCGGCCGGAAGTTTTCGTTCAGTCGTGGGTTCGATCCTTGGCCGCCAAAGACCCGCCGTGTAGCCGAGGCTGATGCACGTTAAATCTGTTCGGGGCCCAAAGTCCTCCTGTTGGCGTGGTGTGGATGTTAGGAGAGGGGGTGCCATCTCAGGTGTCGTCCTCGTCACTTGACCGAGGTTCAAAATTACGAGGTTCGTCGCCAATAGCCCTCGTGTTGCTTCTAGTGCGACGTTAATAAAAAAACTAAACTAATGTGTTGGGACTCTATGTCCGGAGTTATATGAAACCTTGGAGAGGGAGGAGTGTAGACATTTAATTGAGATTCAAAATGAAGAGGTCAGTCACCAATAGCCTTTGTGTTGCTTTTAAGTGAACACAATGCTATAAAACAATAAATTAAAAAAAATCATTTTCACACACGCACGCACGCACGCACGCACGCACGCACTCTCTCTCTCACACACACACATCATCAATGTTTTTTCACATTTCACCGCTTATAGAATTCGGACAAAGAAATATTTTTTAAGAAAGAAACTGCAGAAGCATTTATTCACGAAATGTTTTAAGACGTAATGTAACAATAAAATGTTTCCGTTTTTGTATCAAATGACATTTTGTGTATTTCCATGCGTCACACTCTTTGGAATTTTTGTTTTTTGGTGATAACTTTAATCTGAACAATGGATACAAGTGTCTCTTAAACATACTGAGGCTATTTTCAAAATGAAAAATAAATAAGATGAATAAGATATGCTATTTTGCTCCCCATTTTTCGTTTTATTTCATATACTGACTTTCTTTTCTCCGTTTTTCTTTGAAAGTCAATATTTTTTTCTAAATATTTTTTGACAGTTCGCTGAATTTTTATGTATAATAGTATACTTTTTGAATCAGATTTATATATATAGTTCATTTATATATAGAGAGCTATTAGTGACGGACCTCATCATTTTGCCTCTCGATCGAGTGACGAGAGCAACACCTGAGCTGGCATAGCCTTCTACAAACTTTCACACAACACGAACGGGACTTTCAACAGATTCAGCGTACATCAACCCCGCTACATGGCGAGTTTTTAGTGGCACCAGAGATGGAATCCACAACTTAACGAAAACCGTCTGCCACGAGTCTGCGACCGTGACCTTTAGGTCGCCACGGCCACATCCCAACTCTACAGAACTAATATCACAAACTAAAGAAGTTGTAGCAATTTTGTGCCAATTAAATTAAAAACGATTCTTTAAAGTTTATAATTATCAATCATCTATATGAGAGATCAGCACTAGAAACACGAAAGACATCCAGATCATAATAGAACTCATCCCATTCCTTTTTAGCATGTTCGGTGTTACAGTCCGAATGGCTGCTGTTCTTCCGTTTTATTTAGTTCATTAATTAATTTCAACTTTAGACGTTGGTCAACAGATTTACTAAATTATCGAAATTTCGTTATTTCTTGGACCTAACTCTCTTTTATTTAAAAATATTCTGTTACCTATTTTAAACTATATTTTACAGAAAATCTAGTTTAAGACTGGTATTGTTTTGAAGCTAAAGTGGTCGCTTAGTAAGTTGAAAATTTGAGGGCTGCCGCTAACATAATTTATGGAATACGGTAGTTCTCACAATATGTGCCTAATTTTGCTCTTATAATTTATACTGGAAAGAAATGAATCACACAAAAATTATGTACTTTTTTATTTATTGATTCATGTATAATATATTTCAGCCTTTAACACTCGAAAGGTCCGAAATCGGAAGACACTGTCATGGAGAAATCTCTGTTATCTCTTACACATAATAAATAATCAAACCATTTTTATAATGTAAAAAAAGGTACTCCGTACCTAAGTTTATGGTCCCAAATGACAATGATGGATACAAACGGCCTTTTGGAATATGTGCAGTGAATGATTATGTTCTGTATAAAGAATTAATAAAACAACAACGAACACATTAAAATAGTTCTAAATTTGTAAAATGGTTGGTTGTCCGACTGAGAAGAAGTTTTCGAATGATAAAGAAATCACAGGGTCAGTACGCTGCGTTTGAATAGGGAAAACGACGACGGAACATTTTACATTCTGAGAATTAGAAAATTTTTTGAGTGTATTTCAAAATAGACTAGTCGTTGGAGAATACAAACATCGACATAGTGATCTACATGTCCTAGAAATTCTTCGCTACATTTAGGGGACAGTGAAATATTTCATACTCTAAAAGATTATAAAAATTAGTAAAGAATCATAACTTCAATTTTCGGGAATCTTTTTTTACTTTATTCCTTTAATTCAGGTTTTTATGTACGCAGTGTAATGATTTAAGCTTTTCCTACTAGATCTATTGGTATATATTATAACAATCTCGGTTGTTAAGAGTTAAAAGGATTTTCATATCTCTAAAAATGATTGGGCTAATGTTTTGAGGTTTTATTTTTGATGAGACGTCTCTCAATGTAGTTTATAATTTTCTTACTTTATAAAATGAATTGCCTTTATAAATCTAACATGGCACTTTTGAAATATGAAGTATATTAACACTGAAAATGTATGGATTTTAACAGTTAAAGTTTCAATTGAGACTTAATGTTCGTGGGAAAGGACATCCGAAGAGACAGGTAATTTGTAGATATTACAAACCGCTGTGTTTTCTTTTACATCAGACAATTGTTTTACGTTCATAATGATGTATCAGTTCATAGAAGTGTGTGCAATATTTGATTATCTCTATCGGATATTAGGAAG
>BMAW01002466.1:0-10949 GCA_019974015.1 Nephila pilipes | reverse complement strand
TGTGTGTGTGTGTGGTGTGTGTGTGTGTATGTATGTATATATATGTATATATATATATGTATGTATATATATATATATATGTATGTATGTATATATATTTATATATGTATATATATGTGGGTGTACACAGTGAGTTTCAAAATCAAGAAGTAGTTTTCCGTAGATAGATTTGTAATATAGAGTTTGTATGAAAAAGAAACTTGGTAAATTATATAAATCTCTTCATTTTTGCGTTTGGATGTTTTTTTTCTCAAATACTTGACAAATTTCTAACCAAGTACAGCATTTTATGTGAATTCATGAAAAATTCTATACATCCATTATATAATAAATATTTTTTTTATATATCACAGGTTATAAGATTCACTGTTTTTTAACAAAATCGTCTGAGAAAATGCTTGAAAGCAGCCGTAAACATTATAGGAATATAAAAAGAAGCTGAGCAGACCTGATAAACAGACGAATAAAAAAAAAACATTTTTCTCTGTAAATAATTGACTAGATATGTCTGTGTTGCAAAAGGTTCTTTCTAAGTTGAATTCTGTCTGAGCTATCAAAAAGCTTCTAAAATATTCATTGAACTTAAGTGGCTTCAATACACAGGAGCAAACAAGAGGGAGGCCTCTGTCGAAAAAATTATTTCTTCTTCCTGGAATTTGAAAAATTACATGCGATTCATAACTTATTAGGATAAAAAAAAAATTTCCAAGCTATGTTTTTTTGATAAACTTCGAATATTAGCAATAAGATGCTACAATCTATGTTTTTTGTATTTCCTTTTTAAAATACTATGTGTGAATGCGTTCCCTTCAGTGAATCTAAATGATTTTAAAACTAGCATTGTTACAAGGCTAATATGCTACAATTTATCTTTTATATTTCAGAGAATCTAATTCTAAACTACTGATGCAACAATTAATATTATTTTTAAGGCAAACTTCCTCGTTTATTATTTTCCTATATCTTGTTCTTACTCCGTATAAAGCCTTGACCTCTTAAAGTCAATTTAAAAATAGTATGGATTAAATTTTACAGTCTATCTCTTAATTGGTTCTTGAATTTCGACCTTTGCTTTTGGTTTACCTCAAAACTGCTGCGGAAGTAAAAAAAAAATTTAATGAAAATAGTTCTTTTTTTTTTCAGACAAATTTTTCCCCCCATCAGCTTCTTTTAAAAGTGTTTATGGTAAAACATCCTCTAAAAGTTTACCATAATGCTTACTTATGATTTGTATGCATATGGAAAAAAATTGTATGCCCAGATGCCAATGTGTCTATGAAACTCAACGGACTCTTTCCTATCTAATGATACAGGGATTTCCATCTCTCTATTACGTGTCACTTAATCGTTTCATTAGATCTTATTTTAAAATTCAAGTTAAATAAGAAATGTCAATGAAATGGACAAAATGATAGTGGTTTGTACATGATTGATCTAAGAGAGAAGAGAGATCCCTGTTACATGAAATAGAGTTAAAAACATTTATGGGTACCAGGGCATGAAGAGGAAAACAAAATTTTGAAGGAGACATGAGGGGGAAATTGTGACATTTATTGCTTTAAATATTACTCATAAAGCTTTGGACTTTTGTGTACTTAATAATGATATTTTTATCATTTTATTAAACTATAAAAGTATTTTTTTGGCCAAAAAGTTTTTCTTACCCTTTGAGTTGACCCGCCGCGTAGCCGGGGCTGATGCACGTTAAATCTGCCGGGGCTTAAAGTCCTCCCTTTGGCGTGGTGTGAAAGTTAGGAGAGGGGGTGCCAGCTCAGGTGTCGTCCTCGTCACTTGACCGAGGTTCAAAATTAAGAGGTCCGTCGCCAATAGCACTCGTGTTGCTTCAAGTGCGACGTTAATAAGAACTAAACTAAACTAAAATCCTCTTTGAGTTGAATATGGACATGACTTTTCAGATATATTTGCATTTAGGCTCTATTTTCAAAAATAACATTCCATACATTAGCAAAATACTTTACTCCTAACTTTTTTAATGACAAAACTATATATTTTCATTAAAAAATTATAGAACTTTGTAATTTTTGTTTTGAAAAATTCTTTTTTTCATTCACATAATTATTTCTTAAAACTTAGGTATTACTTAGAGAAGAAAAATATTTTAGGTTTACTATAAGCGTAAGTGCCCTTTATAGAAGCTCAGAAAATTTGGAACCATATAGGGAAATGGTTTTTCTTTAAAACTGTACTTGAATGTAAATATATCTAAAAAATCATGTCCATATTCAACTACGAGAGATAAAAAAATCTTTTTGTCAAAAAAAAGTTATTTGTATAGTTCTATAGAATGACTAAGATATCATTATTAGCTACACAAAAATATCTAAGCTCTGCTAATAATTTGAAAAGATATGTATCACAAAAAACAAGAAGTCTTAGATTTGGGATTCCATGATTTCCTCTCCTGGTACCTTAAAGTATTAGGCTATCTGTTATTCTTCTTTTTCAGTCTTAATTAATGAGACTATAATGAGATTGCAATTACATTAACAATTATTCTCAATTTAACTTCTTAATTATACTGGTAATCAATTCCTCATGCTGCTTTCCTAACGCTGTTTTACAGCTATGAGCTATATTTTTAATTTTTATCTCTCAAGTGGTTTACGAACCTAAAAAGTTTAGGTGATTGAAAAGAATGGGTGAAGCTAATGTCAATGGCGTTCTTAAATTTTGAAAAAATCAAATTAAGAATGTAGAGTACATCCAATTAAATCTCTTTTTCTTTAATTTCCATGCAAGCTTAAATCCCTCTGAAAAGATGTGAATTGTAGTAGGTCTGTAAACCAATTAAAATGTGCTTGTGCTTTAGAATAGTAAATTTGAAACCGTTCTGCCTCTTCCAAAATTTTAGTTACTCACAGAAATTAAAAATTCTTAGAAGAAAATTCTAAAAGCTTAAAAATAGAAATGTAAAAATTCAGGAAAAAAAGAGAGATAAAGGATCTTGATTTTTCTTTTTTTCTTTTTTCTTTTTTTTCAATTTCAGCTGTAGATAAAAATGAAGCCTAGTAATCAATATGTCAAAACTATTCAAGATAGGTTGAAATTTATTAATAAAATATTTATTTTTTTAAGTGGTTTGGATTACTTATAATTCTACATAGAACGTACCGTGTGCGATTTTAAAGGTATTAATATATGTTTATTTATTTATTTTTTTTTTTTTTGATAAAACAAGCCAGAAATTTTTTAAAAGGTACATCTAATTAAATCAAATAAAACTTTATAATTTTCATAATCGTATTAAACTAGGTAAAAAAACAACAGAAACTTTCCAGTTTTACTTTTATATAATTAACTAATTTTTACGATGAATAAAATTTTATGAAGGAAGTTTTCCGTTCTATAGAAGAGAAAAAAAAAAAAACAGGCTTTTAATTATCAAAAATATATTAGTTCAAACCCATTCATCTATATTTTTTTTTATCATATTCGTCGTTAAGAATTAGGATTTATCACTAAATATTTAGTTTAATAGTCTTAGTTTATTCATTAATTATTCCTGTTGTAATTAAATTGTGTTTAATTTATTAAACTAAGAATTAATTATATACGTGTCACACTTCACGTTCATTGAGATCGTTATTTTCCTAGTAAATGATTTAAATTTATTCCTCACGGATACGAACAAGCAATTAAATTCAATTTTTCTCCAGCATTAAAAATTTAACTAGAAGACTAAAATTAATCAGAAATTCCTTTCCCCTCGCTGCACACAAAAAAATCTTAATTAAATGATCGTAGAATGTATTTTCAAACAGGTTATTAAATATTTCAAGGATTAAAAGCTCTAGTTATACTACCCTCACTACCCCCTTCCCTCTGTTTTTTTTTTTTTTTTTTTTAATTCTATTGCTTTTTGTATTTTTAATCAATTTAGTCATATACATTATATGAAGAAAAAGTTTCAATGAGTTTGTGAGTTTTAAGTGATCTTTCATGTCAACAGATGGCAGTACAAGCTGGATACAAATTTTTGAAGACAGAGAGGAACCATCTTGTACACAAGCGTTCATGTCCCTGGAAAGAAAGGAAAATTTGGGGATGGAGTGGTGTGTGTCCAATGTTAAAAATAGCTAATGTAAGGATTATACTAGCAATTTACAACATTTATTAATTCTTAATTAATTTGCAAATTTTCACACGACATATATTGAATTTTAATTAGTATTAACATTACCCCTCACTCCCCCTTCCCCCCGGTTTTTTTTTTTTTTTTTTTAATTCTATTGCTTTTTGTATTTTTAGTCATATACATTATATGAAGAAAAAGTTTTAATGAGTTTTAAGTGATCTTTCATGTCAACAGATGGCAGTACAAGCTGAATACAAACGTGATACAAATTTTTGAAGACGGAAAGGAACCATCTTGTACTCAGCGTTCATGTCCCTGGAAAGAAAGGAAAATTAGGGGATGTAGTGTTGTGTGTCCAATGTTAAAAATAGCTAATGTAACGATTATACTGACAATTTACAACATTTATTAATTCTTAATTAATTTGTAAATTTACACAAATTAATTAAGTTATATCGACATATATTGAATTTTAATTAGTATTAGCATTAATTTACGCGATTAAATTACACATACCAATTTTTAAAAAAATGCTTTAATTACATTAATTCCGTTTCACAAAAAATAACGCGCATAATCATGTGCTCCAATTCAAGAGTATGTGGTTTCAAAAAAGAAAAGAAAATTAAAAGTTCAAAATTTTATTTAAGTTTTAAAAAAATATCTCAGGTATCTGAAAACAGAGAAAAAAAAACTATTGATATAGTATTTGGATTTTATTCTTGAAATTTTATTCATACTGAAAATCTATTTTAGCAATCTCGTTCACTGCTTCTAAGAATACTGAATTGAAGCGAAGCATGTTTCTTCAGAGAAATGTATGAGTCAATCCTAAAAAAAATTATCAAGGCTCTCCAAAACTAGGTTCGCATCGCTAACCAATAAAGAATTGTATCCTAATTTCTTGCTGCACGTAATTTTTTGATTTATTAGACTGATTGATAGCGTGCTAGAAAAGACTTTTTAATTATTATTTTTTTTTTTTCTTCTATTCAATACAAGTGATTGAAAATTGTTTAGTATTACAAAGAACTTAAAAAATCTGAAATGCTGCTCTTTTTATAACAATTATCAAATTTTTTTTATTAAGTCCTGATAGGGAAAAGGAAAGACAAGAAATTGAATACTTTGGGTAAATGATCAGACACATAAAAGAAAATATTCTAAGATTTTTGCCCAATTGTAATTTTCGATCAGTTAAATGTTTTATTTAAAATAATATGACAGAATCAGATCTTTCATAAATGAAAATATTGTAAAATAATTAAAATTTTTAGAAATACTTATACATTTTAAAGTCTATCATTTTAGTAATATGGCTTTCAAAATATCAGGACTGTTTTTTAATTTGTTGTCCAAATTATTTTTTCTCAGTTAATACTTGAATCAGATCATATTGCTCATGTATATAGTAATCGGAGAAAACATGTGTAGATCATTAATATAATACGATAATGTAAGATTAATTCTAAAAGTATTCTAAATGACTCATTTTTATTAACTTCTAACTTTAGGCATAAGTTTCAAGATTTTTACTTTTGTCAAAAAAGAACTATTTATCTGCTCATGAGAGAAAGCATTTACTTTACTAAGTTAAAAGATTGAGAAAAATTTTCATTTCATTCGCATTATTTTTATTCTAAAAGAATTTGGTTTCAAAAAAGGATGGATATCTCTCAGTTTTCATTTGTTATAGGTGATTGAAGAAGATCAATCGTCAGTTCATAATTTAAATTCCTTTCGATGCATATAAAAAAAAGGAAGTTTAGTATTGAACAGTAAAATCATAAGCGTTGTCGTAAAGTAATTATAATCACCTTGAGCAGAAAATAATTCGAGATAAAAACCAACTTTTTAAAAACAACATTTTTATATGGTGGCAAAGTTTATTAAAGAAAATTATTGAAATATTAGTTAAAATTGGTCGCAAATATCTAAATATTGCTTTGTTTGGCTAGTACGAACGGTTCCCAAAATCCCAGAGCTCTAGCTTGATGGAAAGTTGGTTAAATTAATGATAGAAAATTTGATGACTTACTGATACACACACAGACAGATACACACCAAGTGAAATACATAAAAAAGTTAAAACTAACTAAAATTAATTAATTCATCCGGTAAATTAAATGGTTGGAATGCAGTTTAACCCAACCACCCTTGGCGACAAGAATTATTTGGAGGTATTTTGCCAAATGTGGCTACCCTGGTCCGTTTTATGGACTTAACTACAGCCAAAAAAAATCGCCAAGTTTGGTGCCAATTTTTGAAATCGCGTCAAGTGGTTGGGCTAAACTGCATTATTAAAGAAATATTAGTTAAAATTTGTCGCAAATGTCTAAATATTGCATTGTTAGGCGAGTAAGAACGATTCCCAAAGTTTCAGAGCTCTAGCTTGATGGGAAGTTGGTTAAATTAACAATCGAAAATTTGATGACACACACACCAAGTGAAATACATAAAAACGTTTTAAAAAGTCCTAATCCGAAATAACTTTAAATTTCAAAACCTGGCTTGTGTAACAATAATAATAATAACTTAAAAAGAGAATAGTCACTGATGAAAGTAGAGAATACAAAGAAGAAAAATATCCTCTGCAAAAAGTGGAAAAGCAATTATTACTTGGGAACCAATAGCAATGTAAATTATATTTGGATTTTTATTCGATTGTAAACATTTTCAATTATTAAAAATCAAACTGAGTAAACGCAAAATGTCTCCTCAATCTCAAATTTCAATCTGAATCTATTTGCTTCTAATACATATTGAAATTTTGTGAATCAAAATCCATCATTGCGTGTGTATGTAACTGGCGATTATAAAAGAAAATAAACAATCAAAGAACTCTTGAGAATTCACTGAAGACATATAATTTTATTACTTTTATAATTTTATTTCTTAAGAAATTACTTTTCGGTAGAATGGCTAGAAAAATAACAAAAACTGTTTATTCATGCAGTCCTTTCAAATAAAGCTTATTAAACGTTTTTTTTTTTTTTTTACTTAAAGGGTGTCTGTGTGTGTCACTGTAATACACTCTTTCTTTCCCTTCTTTTTTTCTGTTAGAATAAGCTATGTGAATACTGGAAAAAAATTGTCAAGGAATATTATTCGGAAAATTTTTAGCAGTATCTCAAAACGTGATAACAAGCATAAAAAGTATGAAATGCATTCGAATGAGATGAGTATTTCCTTATTAATATTGAATGCATCAGAAAGTTTTTTAAATTGTAGCTTTTTATCATTCATTTCATAACCGTATCAATATTTTTTCGATAAAAGTAATATTAAACTTAATCCATAGCTAATTCTAATTTACTTATTATTTTATAATTCTTTATTAATTAAAGTAGGAATGAATGATGTTACTGGCATAGGACGCTATGTCACACATATTTGTCATCTATTACTATCCGACAAAATTTAACTTTTTATTTAGATTTATGTAAGATTATATAATTTGAATAAAATATATTACTTTGGTTTCAAAAATAATATATGTCTGTGATTTGTTTCTTTGTTATAATTGTGAAAAATCTCATCTTGGAAGTTCTCACTTAAAAAAAACTGCTTCCAGTACAAAACATACAGACCTTTAGCTCTTAGACATTTAAGAATTTTAGTTTTTGGTCATATAGATAAAATTATATTATTTACAGAAAAACACAAAATTTAAAACATGTGGAGTAAACTGTATCACTGGAAATGAGCTGCTGAAAATAGAGCTTTTATAAGTTTAATGTTTTAGTCCTAGTACTATTGAAAAAATAGTACCATTCTACTGGTAAATATTCCGAACAAAAGTAAGAAATTTTGTTGTTCATTCAGTGTTTCTATTTTATTTAACAATTAAGGCTCTATATTGAGAATTATAAGTAGAATTCTGTCTCAAATTTATAAATTATTGATCCAAAAATGTATACGTATTATTAGTAATTATAAATTTCTGTATGTTAAAGGGGAAAAAATAATAGATAAATAATCTTCCTTTCAGCAAGCGGGATATACTACGGACTTCCACAAATTCTGAAAACCTAAGATTTGAGTAACGTGATCAAAGCAGCTGTAAAAACATGCTCGAAATTGAAAGACAGATTAAAGAAATACAAGACATGATCTAAATCTTATACAAATTCTAAATATCATAAATAAACAAGGGGCAAGAATAATGTTTAAAATATTAAACAAAATTATATATGTATTTTGATTCAAAGTGTATATAAATCAATGATTCATTGTTTAATTATTGTGATTTTTGCGAAATTTTTTCAAGTTAATTAATTTATACAGCATAATATTTATTTTTTGTTAAATACTATACACACACACTCTCGCATATCTATACGTAATTATATAGTTAGTAATGTTGCTAATTAGACATAATTTTTAGCATGTAAATAAATTACAAAGCATATCTAATAAAAACCAAAATCAAAATTTATAAATATTAAAACTATTAAATTGCAAATATCCCAAATTTAAAAAAGTACATATAGTACAATAAAATCAATATCACATGATATTAAAGTTAAATTTAGAGTATTTGTAATCATCTATAATTTAAAACATACAAAGTTATAATGTAAAAAGTCATAAATTACAGAAAATATAATATTACATAATATTCAAAAATGCATATTAAACATGTAAATAATTAAAATTTTTAAAAAAGTATAAAACCAGTAATTTAAAAAATTCCAACAGAGTACAGTACTTCAAAACCTTACCAAGATCTACAAAACACATCTCAAAATAAAAGAATTAAAAATGTTAATTCAAAAATAGAGGTTAAATAATCCTAAACCGTCTCAAACTTAGTACTAGAAGCGTTATATATACATATATTTGTATACCCAACTCTTTTTTTACACATTTTTGAAATAACACGGTTCACAGATATACTCTTTTACACGAATTTTTTTTCAAGCACGAATCTCCCACGCCCCGCCCCCCCCCCCATTTTTTTTAAAAAATTCTAGTTTTGCCAGTGTCATCAGGACACATGAACTGACATTTGTGTCACACACATGTGTGTGTGACTTGGTCTACTTCACGGCTTGTTTAATTTGTGTTCTGGAATTACGGGGAATACCCGAATTTTGTAATTTCTCTTTTCTTTATTTCGTTGTACTTCAACTTCAACACAGCATTTCGGCTTCCACCCAAACTGGAAATCCATCACTTCACTGTTTCGAATATATTCATTCGCAGAAATTAAAAATATTATTTTAACATGTTATTAACTTGAAAAATATCCTTGAAAACACAATTTCTGTCATGTGTGATATTTTTTTTAACAAATTTCTATGTATTTTTTCATTTCTATAATTCAAGTCAATAATGACGAAGTCGAAGGTGAAGTTCATCTATTAGCGGCTGAATGCAATTCGCGAGGGCTTGAAATTCGCTACAAGTATGGAACAACATTTTGGATTTTGACGTGGAGCGTGCATTAAAATTTCAACGTAATCTTTAGTTTTGTATAGCGGGATATCAAGATTTTATATAAGCAATATGAGAATCAAAAAAAAAAAAAAAAAAATCCGCGCGATTTTAAGAAACAAAAGAAACTTAAATTCAAGAAAAGTTCTATGCAAAGTCTTGCAAAGAGCATATTTAGACACCTAAGGTGTACATTTTTATAATTATTATTAAATTACTCAATTAAATATCAGAATTAAAGTAAACGAGATGAAATATCGAGAAAAGGATATTAGTTACCTTTTCCGATATTAAAATTAAAGCAAACGATAAATTATTAAACTGGATATATTTAAGCTAAATGTAATTAAAATTAAAGCAAACGATAAAAAATTGAAAAGTGCCAAAAGTGATCTGGTATGCCCAAAAGCCCCTCCTAAAACAATAGCCCATTAGATGGCTAAAAAACCGCCGCTAATAACTGATCTTGTAACAAAAAAAAAAAAAAAAAAAGCCGTTGATAACGAACGAAATTCTTCATTTGAATCAAAGCCGACAGTTGTGCTAAACATATCTGACACCCCTCCTGATGATAGCATTTTTGATCCAGTTCGTAATAAAAGTGAAAGCTTGTTATCAAGTAGCGATGAGTAGTTGTTAGTAGTTTTATTCCTAATTTCAATTTGAATTTTTATATGTTGTATGTACTTATAGGCTAATTTTTCACTGTACACTAATTTTAATTTTTTTGTAATAAAAATGAATTGTTTTTGTTTTATAAATATGTAATATGGATTTCAATATAACTTTTTTTTCACGATTTTTGGGAAAATATTTAATTTTTTTCATCTTACAAGGTTTTTTAAAGTTGTGGAACATATCCCCAAATTTAAAATATGTCCCATGTATTTTTATCCGAATTTTATTTGCACGGTTTTCTAAGGAACGTATCTACCACGTAAAAAAAAAAAAAAAAAAAGAATTGGGTGTACATATATATATATATATATATATATACTCGAAGCATGAGCCTACTTTCTCTGTTATTGTCTCTCTTTCGTGTGAAAAGCTAAGTTTAACTCTCTTTCTCTCTCTCTCACACACACATATATATATGTGTGTGTGTGTGTGTTTAAAAACTCTATACATTTAAGAGCAAGGTTGGAAAAAATATTGAGACATTTCTGCATGAATATATGTCTCAAAAAGTATTCCAACATTCAGGCTTCCCTGTCAAGTAGTTATGTTAAATTTACAGTTTATGAAAGGTGTACAAAAATGATTGGTTATTAAAAATAGCATTCTGCTCTGAAAAATATCTCCACTTGCATCCTATATCTCGCCCACTTTCACAATACTTTTCTAAAGCATATTTAAATTCAAATTTAATTGAAATTAATCTTATTTTCCATTATTAAAAATAAAAGAAAAAAAA
>BMAW01002464.1:0-11859 GCA_019974015.1 Nephila pilipes | reverse complement strand
AGATTAATACATATTTTATCAATTTCGAAAATATAGATTTTATGTTCATGCTAGGTATATTTTAATCATATTGATGGAGAATTATGTTACTGATCCTTGAGTATATTTATTTCTTATAAAAATACAAAATATGTATTAACTTTTGAGTTTCATTAGTAATATATACTTACATATTTTTAATTTTAATTCAAAGTTTGAACAAAACTTAACCAGAAAAGCAATTAGTGACAAATATTATTGTAAAATAATTCGAAGTTTTCTTTTGATTTTCTGCCAGCAAGTATATGTTTATACCCGGACGTTGTGCGAGAGTTCAATATTTTCAAAAGAACTTATATTTAAGTATTAAAAGTTCCAGTTTTTCTAATTCTGAACGATAGAAAGATTCTCTATCAATACAGCCAATTTTCGTACCTCTTTAGAGGAGGAGGATTACTCCTGAGATTGTGTCCAACTCCCCATACAAAGTTGAAGGTTTTGAGGTTTTCAGTTTCGTCATATTTAACATTCATCAGCTCCTTACACATACTCAGTGAGTCTATAGAGTAATCAGGGTATGTATTTTAGAGATTTAGATACAAGTTCAGGCGTTCATCCCGACAATTTTTAAGATATATTGAAGTCCGTGGCCCAAAAAAAAACTTTTATGTATAGATCTACTATTATTTTAATCAAACAAAATCCAACCAAATCTTGATTAGCCAAAGAAAATTTGCTTTGTATTGCCTAAAATAAGTCTTCTGTTGTGAGTGTTCGTCGTATTCTATTTCCTTAGATTATTAAACTTAGGCTTTTACTTCGAATCGTCGTCAAAAGCTTTCGCGTCGCATCTAAATGCAACATTAATAAATTTTATTAATGGATGCTTTCATCTGTCTATTTCTGTCCGACTTAAAGTGGCCGCGGTAACAGAGTGGTAAATAAAGAGTGCTTTATGTTGCCTTGATAGCAAAATGCTCAGTAGAATTCAATATTCTCACTAATATCAAGTGGCCGTGGTAGCCTAGTAGATAAGGTCACGAACTCGTGG
Organism: Nephila pilipes; assembly: GCA_019974015.1. NCBI lineage: Eukaryota > Metazoa > Arthropoda > Arachnida > Araneae > Nephilidae > Nephila > Nephila pilipes. The sequence continues at coordinate 10,829 of BMAW01002464.1, read as the reverse complement.
CCGAAATCGTCGACTCGACTCCTGATGCCATTAATGATCCGCCGTAAAAGGGGATAATGCAAGTTAAGCCTGGCGAGGCTCACATTGGAGTGGTACAAAAGTTTGGAGAGGGAGATGTTAGATCATTCGTTGTCTTTGTCACTTGACCGAGGTTCAAAATTATGAAGTCCATCGCCAATAGTCCTCATGAGTCTTCTGAGGGCGACGTTCCTAGACAATAAACCCAACCAAAGTTCTTCCAACCACAGCCGATGCGACTTATAGATTTCAATCATGGTTATATGACGAGGGTGATTCCTGAGCTGGCCCTCTATTCTCTACATCCACGCGAAGAATTTAAGCTCTGGCAGATTTAACGTGCTTTTGATTGATTGATTGTTTTAATAACTTCCCTTATAATAGCATAACGAGGGCTTTTTACGACACACGTCGTGATTTTGAGCCTCGATCAAGTGACGAAGATGACACTTACACTGGCACCTCCTTCTTAAAACTTCCACACTATGTCAATGAGATGATGAGGAGTCCTGTGTAAGATACATCAGCCCTTGCAAGTGTAAGGTACACTTCAGCCCTATACAAGGCAGGCAGTTAATAGAAACAGAACTCTAACACGCAGCGTGATTAAAACAACGCCCACCAGGTGCTCAATGCCAAGACATAGTGTGAATGTTATTTAATCCTCCCATGAGTAGTGTATGATAGAAAAGAATACAATCGCTAAATTTTAAAAAAAATTAATGTAAACTTTTATATATTATTATAAAAAGTTGCTGAACTGAATAATATTTATTGAGAAAATTAGCTCGAATAAAAATTATTATACTTGATTAAACAATCAAGCCATTATCAAAACTAATTTGAAATTGAGAACATTAAGCATTAGATATTAATGAAAAATACTCGACTAGTGTATTTACTTTTACTGCAACAAAAAAAAACAAATTACAAACATGAACATAGTATAATAGCCTTTGTTTCTCTATATCATAAAAAGAATCAACCAATCAATTAATCAATCAATGCATAAAAACTGGTATTGAGCTCATTTATTTATTAGTTTTCATACATGACAAATATTTTTTCCTAAAATGCTTTTAAAATTTTTGACGAATTACTTTAACTTTATTTTTTTTCAAATCGTACCTGTATGACACAAAGAATAGCAAGTGGGTACAGCATAATTTTTGTAACGTGTTATAATTAAGCATATTTCATTTATAATTTAAAACATTTCAGTGTGAATTTTTACAGAAACATTTAAACTGAACTGATGTAATCAGTTTAATTTTGTACAATCCATACAAACAAATTCACTTATTTGAAAAATAAATTCATGAAATTATTTAGTGTATACGATTAATGCATTAATTGTTATAAGGCCTTATAGCAAACGCAAATTATCTAAACCTTTGTTAGGCTCGCTAGTTACTTAAATCTTCGTCAGATGTCGTCACCTATACCCCTCAAGCGAAATTCAAACTATGTAACTATTTTTTACACTCATGTGAATTTCTATTAGTACTGAGAAGAAATATAACTGTGGAATAAGTAAAGTGTAATTGAAAGCTAATAATTTTAATGATTTTTGTGTTTTACTGTGTAATCACTAATGTCCTGTTGTAGTCAATAATAGTATTTTGATTTAAAACGGACTAAGATTTCTTCAACGAGTAATTAAAAACAAATAAATTATATGATGAATCACCATGCAACGTCATAGCTTATTGTAATTGTAAAGATAAAAGGTAATTAAACTTCTTCAAATAGAGCTGTTTGATTCAGACTAGAATTGAAACTAATTAGAGATAGAAAGTAAATTGTATAATTTTGTTATTACAACATTATTTACAGCACACTTTGTTCCACAGTTCAAAATAATTTTAAAGTATAATAAAAAATATAAATTTCAATAACATTAATTTTTAGTCAATTTTATAATAAAATTAATACCTTAGCTATTTTTCTTTGCTATTAATATTCTTATTCCATCCAATATAATCCACGGATAATTTATAAAACTGGTACAAATGTTCAACCAAATGCATCATAGTCACATTCTCATCGTTAATTAAAGGATCCGTTTAGAATAGGATGAGAGCCAACATTTCTCCACCTGTTGTGTACCAAGCGATGTAGTAACACAGGAATTTATCATAAAGCAGAATTGAGTAAATTTTGCGAAAGTTATTTATTATTAGGATTTTTATGTATTTTCTATCTTGCATGATATTCTAACGATGTTCTATGCATATTTTGCAAATTTTACATTGTTCGTTCGTAAATGGGAACATAAATTGACCAATAAAAACATTTCTCCAGAAATTAAGCATCTTGCCTCTCAAGGCTTCGAAAGCCATGAACTATTCAAATAGTCCTGTTATGGCTTTATTTTCATTTTAATTACTTTTGCTGCAAGGAAGTAAAATTTTATTCTATGAATTTCAGCTTTGGATAAAATGTTTAAAGGTGTATGGGAAGGGAAAGAGAATATGAAAATTCGATTTATCATTTTTTTAAATTAATGCTTATCTAAATTAATTTCAATCGATCTTGTAGCGTAAAAACTTCTTTTCTTACTCTCTAGTCGCGCAAAGCAACCAAGTTTCGTGAACTTCGGTGCCGATATATCAATTTGCGGTTTTCTCATCAACGCTTTCTTTTGCTTCTTCTCATTTTGCTACTTCTCAATTTCTCGTTTATAGTGCATGCAATAATTACATGAAGTTCCGTAATAAATTAATTACTTCAAAATAAAAGAATTAATGAAATAGCTCTACCAAGTCCCATTATTCTCAGATCTCGGAAGGCAACATTTTCTACCTAATATTGTCCATGAGGAATGAATGTGAATAAAAAACAAATAAATAAAAAGGTACATTTTTACAAATGTTGTTTTAAAATGAAATTTTATTTTTTTGACTTGATATGAAACGAAAATCATTTTACTTGCAAACAGAATGATCAAAGATGAAACTGTGATCTCTAAGCTGATGTTGACAGTTCTGAATGCAGGACTAATATGCATAAATTTCATTTCACTGTTCAAACCCTTATTCATATGACTAACATATATATATGTGTGTGTGTCCGTGCGTGCGTGCGTGCGTGCGTGTGTGTGTGTGTGTGTGTGTGTGTGTGTGTGTGTGTGTGTGTGTGTGTTCAATGTTTCGCAATTTTCAGTTTCGTATGGTTCCCGCCCTATTGCAATGCTAAATTACTTTGACACGGCCCCACTGCCACTGTGTTTTAAATATTTTAAACTGTAGAAGTGGTAAATGTAGCAGAGTGCTCAAGGTTACGAGTTCATGACCAACGTTGTTTCCACTAAGAGCCGAATTTGAATAATGATGTCAATGAAGATCTGCCATGTAGAGGCAGTGATACGATTGAATCTGCTGAGGCTTTAAAATCTTTTCATTGAGCATGGTGCGGAAGTTTGGAGGAAGTACTAATTATCTTCCCATCACTTGAAATAGAATCAACAAAATTACGAAGTCCATCGCCAATATTCCTCTTCCTGCTTTTTAAAGTGCTTGTCAACAGTCAGTAATCAAAATTTCAATGTAATATATGGATCATGACTCCATTTTAAAGACAGCAAAGGGTCAAATGAGTTTAAATGGTCATTGTTTATCAAAATTCAGTGAACTTGTTGTCAGAAGTGAGTGCTGATATATTATCAACGAAGATCACATTAAGAAACAGGTCCTGAATTTATGTTTGTGCATTATTAGTCTAATTTCAGTCAGTTGTAATGAGCAGCTGAAACTCACAGTGGCAAACCTCGAAGCAATGTTAAATTTCTTAAAGCACACAGTGCATGATGTCCAGTTACGATACCTAGTATATTTGCACATGTTTGTAAGAGTGCAAAAATTAATTGTAACCCCTGAATTTATTACTTAACATTCAATTTAATGAGACACTTTATTCGTTACTTATCAAAGTCGTTTGTAATTATCAACCCTAGAACACGAGCACTCCCAAACCATTAAGATTAGGATATATTTTAAATGTTTCATTAAAGTGGGAGTTTCTTATCCAGGTGGGGCTGGAAGGGATGCCAGGAGATAATCTGGAGGGAACCTTCGTGAAGGGATGGTAATGAGGAAGAGCGACGTTATCCTTGTTTTAATTTTCTTATAGTACGTCTAATCCTAAATTCGTTCAGTTTTAATCATCTCGTAAACAACTACTACTTTATATCTAAGAGTTGTGTGAAATGGGCTGCTGGCCTTCAATTCCCAAAACTTCATGCTTATACATGAACTCGATGGTTTGACCACTCCCTATTTTGCAATCTTGTCTCTCAGCTATCTCTGGGAAGCGGAGCTATTAATTGATGGAAAATTAATAACAAAAATATTTAATTAAGATAGATTTTAAAAGGGTAAGCTTGTAAGAAGAGTGGACGATAAACAATGACGGAGTCTCTACACCAAATTGGCTCACTGGAATACATAAAACCTCGTTTTAAATCTCTTACCATCAGCAGGTGAAGAAAAGATTTCAGCCCTTTCACTTTACATCTAAATTATTTGAAAAATTAGAATATAAGATATTGCTTGGTAAAAATTAAAATTAAAATGTTTAAATTTTAAAGAAAGAACTAGTTATTAAATGTGTGTGTGGTAAGTAGTATTGTGTGTGTGTGTGTGTGTGTGTGTGTGTGTGTCCATTGGTGGATGTGGATTTTAGCATAATCAAAGCTTCGCCTATCAAGCGTGAATTATTTTATTTTAAAACCAATCATTGGCTTGTTTACTGTTAGAGAGTGTGAATGGATGCTTATCAGGAAATAAAAGTCGCTTCTCTAGTGAGAACAAAATGGCCACGGTAGCTTTGTGATTATGGTCATGGGGTATGTATTTATTTAAGAGCAATATAAAGGACATCCGGAAAAGCAAAAAATAACTAGAAACGAGAGCTATTTCATGATATCAAAATTACTAGAGACTGGAGCCTTAAGAAAATTGAGAAACATATGATTAATATATCATTGGAAAATACTCGGACTATTGCAAAGGTCGAATGGAACTTTATAATACTCATAATATTCATCATAAGCTAAAAATGAAATAATGTTTTTATTATCTTGATCCATTTCAACACGGAAAAATCCATTTGTAAAAATGACGGTTGAAAATCATTTTCTGGAGAGAAATTGATCTAGGAAGTGACTTAACCAGTAATTTATTTGGCAGTCAAATTTTTTTGTTTTTCCGAAGAAGTCAATCGTTTATTCCAGTGAAGCACAGGTATGTCATCCTTTTATTTTAATGCAATATTCATTTTTAACTTAGAATCTTTAAGTTTACTGGGTAAATAGTTATTAATCAATAATCATAGTTTCTTTATAATAAATACAGAGAAAGTGCAAAGAAATGAAATTTTCTTGTACTTGTATCAACGTGGGGCTAGGTGAAGAAACCAATGGGAGCAAAATTCTGGCGAAATTTGTAGGTACCAAGCTCTAATAGTAGCTTTCACCTCCCCGTCAAAAGGAAAGTATGTCCCTTATTGCAGTTTCATCTTTGAGAAAAGACGAAAGAATTACATATATAGCTTTCAGACAAAAGAATTTTGAAATTACGTGAAAAATAAAAATGTATGGCCATGAAGGCAATACAATTCATTTTTTTTGTGCGTGTATATATATATATACATATAGTTTCAATCATACTATTTTTATAGTAAAAAAATTGAAGATATTAGAGGAATTATAGGTAAAGGTATTAATTGAAAAAACATAGTCAACAGCTTTTTGTGAAGTTTGTTCTACACTCTGATTAGAATGAATCTGTACGAAAAATAAATTTGATAAAATTCTCAAACTCTTACTTTTAAATAAACAGGGATTTTAACATATCATGTAATTGAAATAATTATACTTAAGAATAAATAACTCTCAGATTATCTATTCCTTATTATTTACTAGCCGTTTATTTTAGTGCCATAAATAAAAACTACTTTTCGATATTTTCGCTATTTATTTTCAACGATAAACTTAATAAAAACAATTAATATTCTGCAGCTTATTTTCATTTAAAAAATTTGAATTACGCAAGACAAATTCCTAGAAACATCTATCTGCTGCAGACCTAGAGCTCTCGATCGCGAAAAACACCAAAACAATGGGCTCCGGGAAAGCTAGAGTCTATCTATCAGTCTGAAAAAAAAAAGAACTTAACTTCTTTATATATCGGTAACCACGTGGGTTTGACATATGAGGGGCAGCTAGATCCACCCACGAAACTCACGTGATTACCATCCAAGTAGACCACAGATTCTCAACGGTAACTTTAAACCAATATTTTTATAAACTTTTTCTATTTATTATATTCATTTTTAGTAAAGGGAAGGCCGTGAATTTCTCAGACTTCAGACAGACTCCAGGTCTCTCCTTTATAGAAAACCATTTCGATTAACGAGAGCAATTATGGAACGAATTACCTTTGCTAGTTGAAATATTTGCATGCAAACTATCAGCTGTCTTAATAATCAATTCTATTTCTCTTTAAATGTATTATTCAAAGATATGTACACTTGAACGTATTTATTTGTTGGTCAGAAAGAACACTACGAAATTTTAATAAAAGTCTAACTTATGGGAATTTTATATTTTGATGACCGGAACTCGACGTTTATTTTAAAACTTTGGGCTACTCTAAAAACTTTGAATCCTGGATCTTTTCGCTATAGCAAATAATAAGGATTTTGTAAATAATTGATAATTGGTTTTATATTTTATATTAAATTACATGTATTTAATTCATATGTATGTAATGAAGTGAAATTCCTAAACTAAAAGAAAATATAAATTACTATTGTTTATTTTGAACTCTTAAGCAATATATTAAGGTATACAAGAATACAGATTTAATTAATACTATTGTATCGTATCGCAAACGATTTTCATATCATTTGGTTTTTTGTTTAAGTTTTTATTTCAGTGTGTGTGTGTGGCAATATTGTTTTTTTTTTTTTTTTCGATGAGTCAATTTTTAAAAATGTTGTTCTTTGGTTGATAAAAACTTAAAAAGAAAAAGTCAATATTTCTATTAGAGTTTTTTCATTCATCTGGAGATCTTATTTAGATCATTTGAATAATTATATGTGATTATTTCAAAATAGCTTCCGCTAAATTAATTTAATTTTTTCTATTTATTTACATTTCTGGCGTCCGCGACAGGACAATTTCGAATTCGAATCAGAAGATTGCAGGATCTTTAACCGTGAATCCAAACATGTTTAGAACTACTAAAGGCTTTATAAAAGAGGATTTGTTGTTTGTGGCGTAAGAAATTGGTGAGATACTACCTGAAAAGGTAAGAATTTCTGAATTAAAAGATATTATTTTAAAGAGCAAAGCGTATCTGGATGATCCAGAATTCGTGACAAGTATCTTAGTAACAGCTGTGAGTGAACGAAAACAAAAAGAAGAAGAAAAACAAAAACAAAAGGAATATAAAGAAAGAGAAAATATAAGAAAACACGAACTGGAGTTGGCGAGAATCAACACAACAGTGCCAAGTGTAGCTGAGTTTCAAAATACTATTATATCGGGTGCTAAAAAGATATTTAATGTGCCAAAATTGGAATTTAGACAGTTTAATGGCGATAATAAGGATTGGCTACAATTTTGGAGCCAATTTCAACATATTCATAATGAGGACGAAATCGCGCCAGAGAATAAATTTCAGTACCTTGTTCAAGCGACTGTAAGTGGCTCGAGAGCCAGAGAAGTAGTAGAAAGCTTTCCGGCAACAGCAGCAAATTATTCAAAAGCAGTGGATTGTATAAAAGCACGATTTGGTAGAGATGAATTATTAGTAGAAGTTTATGTAAGAGAGTTATTATAAAATTGATAATCTCGGTTCAGAAACATGAGAAAATTTCGATGACTTCTCTCTATGATAAACTCGAGTCATATCTAAGATCTTTAGAGACTTTAGGAGCGACTACTGACAAGTGCTCTTCAATTCTTTATCCCATGGTTGAATCTTGTTTTCAAGAAGATTTCTTAAAGGCGTGGAATAGAAGCACTTCTTCAGCAGCCTCAACTGATGCTAAAGAACGACTAACCAATTTGGTGACATTCCTTAAAGCAGAAACTGAAGGGGAAGAGAGAATAAATTTGGCTATGGCTGGTTTTGGCTTGTGTGCAGAGGAAAATCGACAATCATTTAAGAAAAAGGTAAGAGATTTTCCCAAAAATGAAAGAATACCAACAGCTGCCAATTTATTGACTACAACTTCAAAAGAAGTGAAGAAAGAATGTGTTTTCTGTTCTGGGAAACACTTGAGCTCGGACTGTTTTTTTTGCTCAGAAGATGAGTTTGTCGGAGAGGCAAAATATTTTAAGAGACAAACAATGCTGTTATGCTTGTTTAAAGCCAAACCATACAGCTCGTTCTTGCAAAGCATTTTTAAAGTGCATAGCGTGTGGAAAGAAACATGTTCCTCTTATGTGTGAAAATCTGGCGGCTATAAATAAAGAACCAGACAAGAACGAGAGTAGAAGTTCAAATCTTGAAATCAACATGTCTAACAACACTTCCAACACCAGGGTTTTCCTCCAAACTTTGAAATTAAAAATTGTATGCGGAAGTAAAGAAGTCTCGGTTAGAGCAATACTAGGTTCTGGGTCACAAAAGACATACGTTCTGAAAAATCTAGTTGAACAAATAGGATACATTCCAATCAAAAAGGAAATCCTCAAGCACTCTTTGTTTGGTGGTGTTGAATTAGAAAAATATGAAAACACTTATTATAGAATCAAATTACGAAACCCTGAGAACAATATCACTTGCAACATGGAAGCATTGGACCAGATATCTATATATGCAATAACATTGCATCTGTTAGTCCAGGTTCATGGATTACAGAGCTTCGTGAAATGAAGATCAGGTTGTCGAATGTAGGTAAGGAAGCACAACCTGTTCAAGTGCTTCTTGGATCTGATGTAACCGGGAAGCTCATGACTGGCCAGCGTAAAGTTTTATCCTGTGGGTTAATTGCCATGGAAACATTACTGGGTTGGACACTATCAAGTAAAGTTCCTGAGAGTGATATATCTTCACATAGTACTATGCTGATAACCTCCCTTTTTGTAAAAGAAATGGATATCTCTCAGTTATGGAGATTAGATGCCTTAGGGGTTCTTGATCCTTCAGAACAAAAAACTAATGAGGAACGTCATAATGCTTCGATGGAATATTTTTAAGGACTGTCTCGGTCGATGAAGATGGACGATTTCTTGTCTGCCTACCGTGGCTTGATGGACATTTTCCTTTACCAGATTATTTTGATTTGGCAAGAAAAGGGTTGCAAATGACAGCCCATAGTCTCAAACGGGAAAATTTATTTAAAGAATACGGCGAGATATTTAAGGAATGGGAACACGAAGGCATAATTGAAAAGGTTCCTAAAGAAGAAATCAAGTCTTCTTGTCATTACTTGCCCTATCGACATATAGTAAAGGAAAACAGCACTACAAAGATTAGACCTGTCTTTAATGCTCCGTCTAAACGAAAAGGAACGGTCAGTCTGAATGATTGTGTGGAAAGGGGATTAAATTTGATTGAATTAATCCCTTCTATAATAACAAGGTTTCGAATGTATAAATATGGCGTAACAGCTGATATAAGAAAAGCCTTCCTGCAGATAAGCATCTGTAAAAAGGACAGAAATTTCCTACGATTTTTGTGGTTCAGTAAAGAAGGAGAATTAGTACATTATCGTCATCGCAGAGTCGTATTTGGTGTTTCCTGTAGTCCTTTCTTGCTTGGGTCAACAATCCAATACCTTTTGAACAAAAAATTAAAAGAAACCAATCAAGGAAGTGGAAGATACCCTGTTGTTACTATACAGAAATTAATGAACAGTTTTTATGTAGACAATTGTTTGACTAGCCTAGAAAACCTGTCAGAGCTAAAACAATTCATTAAAGTAGCCACTGAAATCATGGCTGAAAGGAAGTTTGATTTACGAGGGTGGGAGCACTCTAACCCATTTGTTCCCATACTAAATCCTACAAACATCTTAGGCATGATTTGGGACAGACACTATGATACTCTTTCAATAAATATTTACGATTTGGGAGAAATAAAGGAAAAAATCACAAAAAGAAATATTCTTTCTGCTTCACACAAAGTCTTTGACCCATTGGGCATCACTAATCCAGTGTTGTTGCAACCAAAACTCTGGTTACAAAATTTATGGAAATCTAAAATTGATTGGGATGAAGAAGTTGATCCCAAAACACGTAAAGATTTCCTAAAATGGCTGAGTGAGCTTCAATATTTGAAGCATGTAAAAATACAAAGATGGTTACACTGTGATAATGGATTTGAACACATTTCGTTGCATTTATTTAGCGACGCAAGCAAATTTGCCTATTCTACTGTTGCATTCCTACGAGTGGATACTGGAAGTGCCGTACATATTCAACTAGTACAAAGTAAAGATAGGATTGCCCCTTGTGGGAAAAAGGAAACAACGATTGCAAAGTTAGAGCTTCTTGGTGCTACTATATCGGCTCGCCTTTCTTCTACTCTCTTGAAAGAATTTCACACGGACAACGTTTATTTCTGGACTGACTCAACCACAGTACTGGCTTGGCTAAAAAGAGAAGAATCTTGGAGTATATTTGTTCATAACCGTATTCAAGAAATTCGACAGCTGACCTCAGTCAAATCCTGGAGACATGTACCTGGATCTTTGAATCCTGCAGATCGTCCTAGCAGAGGGTGTTTAGCGAAGCAACTATACAGTTCAAAATGGTGGGAAGGTCCCAGCTGGTTGTATCTTTCGCCTAATGAATG
>BMAW01002461.1:0-75312 GCA_019974015.1 Nephila pilipes | reverse complement strand
AATTTGCAGCGAAGATCTAGCTATCATTTGAACATTGTAAGGATTTACATCTGCGAATTGAAATGAGGGGAATTTTAAGAGGAGAATTCAGGTAGTAAAGGGCTTCAAGTGCACAAAACGCCTGCATTATGACGATATTGTATCATCACATACGATAATAATGTACTGTCTCATAGTGCGTTTGACTAAACAATGGATGCCAAATAAGCAATTTCTGATAATTTAGAGTAATTTATTTGAAAATAGCACCAAAGGTAGGTATTTTTATGATCCAAATTTTTAATCAAGACCCTCAGCCCTCCGTCAATGGTGTCCGGCTTTTCAAAAGTTGAAATCTTGTCATCTTACCTTAGGGCCAATTTTGGTACATGCCCGACCGCGAACCTTAAGTTTTTTCCCACCAAATCGGGCGATTGTTGTTTTTAGTGGTGACCGAACATTTCCCATTCTTGGTACGTTGTTTATGACAACCCTAGATTTTCTCGATATCTAGAGTTTTCTAGTATAATCTTCTTCTTATTTTAAAAACTTTTGAGGTTTTAATTGTTTGAAATAAATGATGTAAATGAATAAATGATATTTAAAAAATAATTATTTCTAATTATATTCATTAGTTTATTTAATTATTTTAATTTTTCCTAATTATATATATTAGTTTATTTAATTATGTGGGAATTGTCCCGCTGCGCGGCAGCAGCGCCACCTTCAACTTAGATTAGATGGTTAGATCTCGAGGTGTAAGCACGCAGAAATGCGTGTCCGTCTTTTTCTTTAATTTTTCATATGTAAATAAACATTTTTCCTCCTTAAATGAGCGTGGTTCTTGACAATATACCGACGCCAACCTCCACAATGGGGGCTCGGGCTCGGCAAATGAACCACTGTTTAAAGTTAAATTAAAATTTAAAATGAAATCTTGCAACTAGAACGCGAACAGGCTAACGGTTTGGCTGACGCCCAAAAAATGGACGCTAGTGTGCAGACTACGTTGGAAGTAATTTTGTCGGAGTACAGACGGTACGCCTAAGAAGAAAAAAAGTTTTGGACTTGAGTATATGAAGTGCAAGCGGCACTTACATCACTACCAAGTTACGAAAAATTCATAATTTGTGCGAAACTGGAAGTGCAGACGGCACTTATTGTTGAGTATTATTGTTATGCCACCATTCCGTTGGACTTGTTACAGAATTTAAAAAAATCAACGCTAAAAGAATAATAACAGACGGTTTTGTGTTCCCAATTTGGATATACCATTGTTGGATATACCACTGCTGAAAAGAGGGGTAAGTACCTCCTCTCTTTACCTTTCAATTTATATATGAAAATAAGTTTTATTCAGTGACTGTGCTACTTGAACTATATAAAGATGATCACCCTTAATGATATTCCTGTTGTGTCAAATTTTCTTAAAAGAGGAAATATTAAAACAATTAAGTTGTTAAACAGTATATTACTTAACGATGCATTTGATCGTAATTCAAGAAAAAAATTGAGAAGCTTTTCCTCATTTTCCAATGATTTCAATATTGAAGATCGTAAGAAATTAATATTCGATTCTTTTTCTTTAAATGATTTGGTTTGTGTAATAAATGTGTTAGGTCTGGATACTAATGGTAGTAAAGAAGAACTCCTTAATAGACTTTTTCAATCTTTATCGAATCTAAATGAATTGCAAGCTTTAAGCTGTAAATCGTTAAACAGCGACCCTGAAATTTCTGATGACGAAGCAGAAAAAAGTCCTACTTCATTCTTTCCCCCTTCTGTAATGTCTCCGGCTTTGAATCATAACATGTCTGCTAATACTTTCGACCCTTCCCTTTATTTCGTTTTGAAAGATCTCGGAAATTCACATCGAAAGTTTACTGGTTCTGATTCATATGATATAAAGTGTTTTATTCAAGACTGTGAGGAATCCTTTCATTTTTTCCCATCGTTGAATGAACAGCAAAAAATAATATTCGCTAAAACTTTGATTGAAGGTCAGGCAAAGAGTTTTTTATATACGCAACGTAATCTTACCACATGGTTTTCATTTAAAAATCCTTTATTAGAAGAATTCCGTCATCAATTAAATTCTGCTGAGATTCATAGACAGTTAAGTAGACGTAAATTACGTCAAAACGAATCCCTTTCCGAATATTTTATTGCCATTAGAGAACTCGCTAGTACTTCCAGTGAAATTATTGATGAATCTTCATTATTTGAATACTGTATGAACGGCATACATGATTACCCACCAAATAAAGCTATTTTATACGGTGCTAAATCTATTCCAGAATTTAAAGAGAAACTTCGTATTTATGAAAAAATAGTCAGTGATAAAAATAAAAAATCCTTTCCAAGAACAAATTCCCAATTCAGCCAAGGACGCGGCATGAACTCAAAACATAATTTTCATAGGTCTGAAATGCAAAATGATAATGCACATAATAAACCCAAAACTTGTTTTAATTGTAATATGTCTGGTCCTATTTCTCGTTTCTGCCCCGACAAACATAAAGGTTTAAAATGTAGTATTTGTAAAAGTTTTGGTCATATTTCTGCAAAGTGTACTAATAAACTTATTCCAAATCGAACTGATAATGCTGTGTCAACTGTAAATAATTCTCCTCCTTTGATATATAAAACTGTTACTATTAATGATAATTCCTTTACTGCATTAGTAGATACTGGTAGTCAGAAAACAATTTTAACGAAAAATACATATAAAAAAATCGGTTCATCTCCTTTAACTACTTTTCATGGATCTCTTACAGCTTTTGGTAATGGACACATTACACCTATCGGTAGCTGTATACAAGAACTTACAATAGATAATCAGAAATTTATCACCAACTTTTGTGTTGTCAATAATGACACTATGACGTCAGATGCTATTATTGGCATGGATATTTTAGCACAGGCCGAAATAAAAATCAACACAGACGGTGTTAGATTAACAAAAATTTCGAATACTGAAACGGAAAATACCGAACAATTTTCGATTTCTATTTCTCAACAAATGATAAATTAGAACTTGAAATCGGATCAGATGTCACAAAAGTTCAACGAAACATTCTTCATAATTTGGTTTCAAGCTATAAGCCAAATAAGACTGAAACTACTGATATTCAGATGTCTATTAATTTAAAGAATGATACACCAATAACTCATAAACCACGACGATTACCTTTTGTTGAAAGAAAAATTGTAGACGACCAAGTGATGAAATGGCTGAAGGTATTGTTGAGCCATGCTCTTCTGATTTTTCTAGCCCAGTAGTTGTTGTCAGGAAAAAAGACGGATCCCCGAGAGTTTGTATCGATTATAGAAAACTTAATAAAAACATTGTAAAAGATAATTATCCCTTACCATTAATAGATGATCTGCTTGATAACCTCCAAGATGCAAATACGTTCAGTACAATTGATCTACGTAACGCCTTTTTTCATTTAGGAATAGAACCAAATAGCCGACGATTTACATCATTTGTGACTCAAAATGGACAATTTCAGTTTCTACGTGCTCCTTTCGGTCTTTGTACATCACCAACAGTGTTTCAGCGGTACATAAACACAATATTTAAGGATTTGATTATTAAAGGTCATGTTTTAATTTACATGGACGATGTCATTATAAAATTTAAAATTACTGAAGAAGGTCTCGAAAGACTTGCTTCAGTGTTTCCACTCGCTTCCTCTTACGGATTAGACATAAATTTTCAAAAATGCAAATTTTTAAGTAAACAAATAGAATTTCTTGGTCATGTTATTAAAAATGGTAAATTGTACCCGTCACCACAGAAAGTCAAAGCTGTTATTAATTTCCCTGAACCGAAATGCCAAAAGGACTTACAATCTTTTCTTGGTCTTGCTGGATATTTTCGGAAATTCATTTTAAATTTCTCCATCATTGCACATCCTCTAACAGAACTTCTGAAGAAAAATCGTGAATTTAAATTTGCTGATAGAGAAATACAAGCATTCAATTGTCTCAAACAATGTTTATCTTCTCCACCTGTTCTAAACATTTACAATCAGAACGCTGATACCGAAATTCATTGTGATGCTAGTATTCATGGTTATGGATGTATTTTACTCCAAAAATCAATGACTGATAATGCGCTCCACCCAATATATTTTATGAGTAAGAAAACGACAGACGCCGAAACAAAATATAGCAGCTATGAACTTGAAGTTTTAGTTATTGTCCAAGCATTAAAAAAGTTTAGAGTATACTTGTAAGGAACATTTCAAAATAGTTACTGACTGCAACGCGTTCGTAATGACTCTAAAGAAAAAAGATTTGTGTACTCGAATAGCGCGGTGGGCATTGCAACTACAAGATTTTGATTATGAAATAGAACATCGCTCTAGTTCTAAAATGAATCATGTAGACGCACTAAGTAGATACCCAGTTATGGTCGTACAAGACAGTCTCTTAGCAAAAATCAAAACGGCTCAAGAACAAGACACTGAAATCCAAACTATCAGAGAACTTTTAAAAATTAAACCGTACAAAGATTACCTTCTGAAATCCGATATACTCTACAAGTTTGTAGATGGTGAAGAACTACTCGTTGTTCCTAAAAATATGCAGAATGACATTATACGCAGCTCTCACGAGAGTGGACACTATGCTTCTAAAAGAACAGAAGAAGCTCTCAAGCATCAATTCTATATCCCTAAAGTTAAAGAAAAAATATACTGTGTAATTCAAAATTGTGTTCCATTTATTTTGGTTAATCGCAAACGAGGCAAACAAGATGGTCTACTACATCCTATCGAAAAAGACGCCATTCCTCTACACACATATCATGTTGATCATTTAGGCCCATTTCCTACTACAAATAAGAATTATAAACATATTTTTGCCGTCATTGACTCCTTCACAAAATTTGTATGGCTGTACCCAACGAAGTCAACAGATGCTGCAGAAGTTATTGCAAAGTTAGAAAATCAAAAATACATATTTGGCAATCCATCTCGAATTATTTCTGATCGTGGTACCGCATTCACTTCTAAACAGTTTCAAGATTATTGCAGTACCGAAAACATTGAACATTTCCTAATCACCACCGGATTACCTAGAGCAAATGGACAAGTAGAACGTTTAAATTCTACAATCGAAACAGTTATATCTAAACTTTCCATAGACAATCCAGAAAAATGGTTTAGGCACGTCAAAGAGTTATAAATTCAACATTTCAACGAAGCATTCAAACAACTCCCTTCGAATTACTGTTTGGTACTAAAATGAAGACGCCACAAGATCTCAATATCACAAATTTACTTAATGAAGAAATCCAAGCTAATTTTGTCAACAACCGTGACGAGTTAAGGAAAAAAGCTAAACAACAAATCCTGAAAGTTCAAGATGAAAATAGAAAAAATTACAATCTCCGGCGAAAACCAGCAACTATTTTCAAGCTTCATGATCTTGTCGCCATCAAACGTACTCAAATTGGACCAGGACTCAAACTAAAACCCAAATATTTAGGTCCATACAAGATAACGAAAATCAAACCGAACGATACTTACGATGTTCAAAAGTGTGGTTTTTTTGAAGGTCCAGCGAAAACTAGTACGTGTGCTGAATATTTCAAGCATTGGACTAATGACGCTATTACCTGATGAACTAATGAAATGACATTTTCATTCGAACTTTGAAAAGACATTTTTTCCCCCTTATTATTATTATTATGATTATTATTATTATTTTGTATTATAACAGAGTGAATTTCATTTTTTTTTTCATTATTTTGTGTTTTTCTAGTGTATTAATTTTTCTTTTCAATTTTTCAGATATTGTGAATTAGCTTAAATTTTTTGAATTTTCCTAATTGTTAATATTCAACCATAGATTAATAAACTTTTAAGTGAGTATGTTCTTTAATTTTCAATTGTGTTATTATTTTGTTAATATTGTATGCATATATATTATTATTTTAATTGTACTTTTACTGGCTCACCTGGGGTCAGGTGAGGTTGTCGGATGGCCGATTGTGGGAATTGTCCCGCTGCGCTGCAGCAGCGCCACCTTCAACTTAGATTAGATGGTTAGATCTCGAGGTGTAAGCACGCAGAAATGCGTGTCCGTCTTTTTCTTTAATTTTTCATATGTAAATAAACATTTTTCCTCCTTAAATGAGCGTGGTTCTTGACAATATACCGACGCCAACCTCCACAATTATTTTAATTTTTTCTAATTATATTAATTAGTTTATTAATTTATTATATTTATCTAACCTTCTGTTAACTGTACTCCTAGCATCTTCAATTTTAGTTGAAGTAGGAATTAATATTTCAACGACAGAAGCAGTAGGTCAAAATGTCCGTCTTAAAAGTTTTTGAAAATAATCAATAAATGTATTGGTTTCTTCATCCTCATTATATTCTTAAGCAAATTATTTTTACATGCATTTGAAAGTTACTTAGTTTATTTCATGCAAAATCTCATTAAATTTCTTTATAATGACATCCTTTAATTTTCTTAAAAAATTTATTTCATCAATTATTTGTCTTTTCCAATCACACAAGATATGCCAGCAGCATAGTAAACGAAATTCTGTTACTCCATAAACTTTTTACCATGCGTTATACGTAAAAAAGGAAGGATCATCGTCAGTCATAAATAATTTTCATATTAAAGTCAGCAGTCGTTTTCTTTTCTTTTTTTTTTTTTTTAATTTCTTCGAAAATAGGGATCGTAATTTCATGATATACTTTGTTAGTGTAACAGATGGCAACTGGGAATCTTTCATTGTTTTCATCATTAACTATTAAAATGGAAATCTGTATCTGTTGGTGTCATAAGTAGAATCGAACGTAATTTGTTCTTCATAAATTTCTAATAGGTTTAGCAGAGCATCATTCTTAACACATAGAAGAAAACCTTCTTTAATAATAGATAAGCATCAAGAGTACTAACTACTTACTCATTTACAGTAACTGACTAGAGCTTTCTTTTCAAATGAATATGTGTGATCCAGCAATTTTAGAAAAGCAGTTCTTTTTTAGGGCTATGTGAGATAAACAATATCGTATTTTCACAGAAAGGGAATTATGTCTACTTGAAGAAATTTCACCTATCCTATTATGCGGATCATACAGCTGATGTAGTGTGTAATCAAGAATGAGAGGTATGAAGCTTGGACTTGTAGGATGTGGTAATGTTAAATTAAGAGACGATGTATATGGATTCCATTTTTATTTCAATCATTTAGTTCCTGTTCTCGGAGGGTTAACACGTGGGCTTCCTAGGAGAGTGCGAGAAGGGAAGAGAAAAGAGGAATTCAACAGTCGATATTGCCGAAGAGCTAATGCATGCGCAGATAGTATTTTTCGTGCCTGCGTGAGTAACTACGACTCCTAGCTGCCGGAGAGCTCGCGCATGCGCAAATCGCAATATATACGCTGATCGCGAACGATAAATATTTATTACAGAAATTTACACATACAAAAACAATGTTACATAAGAAAAACAAAATACAAACATTAAATACAAGGAAAGGGAAAATCAATCTTAAAGGTTAAAAGTTTACACAAAAGAATGTTGTAATGTTAAAATAACTATGTATGCAATAATCATATCTACAACACAATAAAATCAATTGTTATACAAAATACTTAAATAAGATTTTAGAAATTGTACCATATAAGAAATGATACTTCTATGTATGAAAATTGTGCTACTGAACGTTTAGGACTTGCAACAAAAAAAATGAATCTGCACTATATTTGCAGGTATTATAAAATTCACGATTTTTGCTCAAGGTAGATGACACAGTCATTTTACAAAGGGCAAAATATGAAATTATTATTATTAACGATCTTTGTTTTTGTACAAATAGAAAACCAATTATAATGGCCGTCTCGTTTATTGTAATGTTGTTATTAACTTTATCAGTGCAACAAGAAGTTCAGAAAGAATTAAGAAATACTCCAGAAATATCCTCAATCTGGGACTATTCCAAAACTGTATCTGAATTATGTTATGAACTTTAAGTAAAAAAAATTAGCATATATGATTAGCTATGTATCAAATTCATGACAAAGTTCTCTGTTCGATTGTTCATCAAATTGATACAAATAATTTGTAAGCATAGAATGTGGCCATAGTTGTTTCTTTTTCAATTACTAAATGATCTTCGCATTTTTTCTATCCGAATATAATTTGGTTTCCTAAACAGTTCATTGATAAGAATCCTTTCGGACAAGATCGTATAATTTCAATTAGTTGTCAGTGGCTTGTACCAAAATGTATTGAAAATAATCACATCGGTGTTGCATCAATATCGGTTAAAACATTTCTCTTAGAACGAAAACATTAAACAAAACAATTTTTATAAGAATCGTAAGGTCTGGAGCACCTCTGAACAAATTCAACTAGACAGCGCCCTCTATCCAAAGTGCTTTCAATCACATTTAATGATTACTAGGTTTTAGCTCCTTGGAGTCCTTATTTAGCATTCTCAGGTATAAAAATCAAAAATACGTTTAGGACAAACACTTTAACGATGAAAACAAAGTGAAAATATTAGTGCACAGGAATATTGATCGTTTTGAATATTCCATGAATCTCACGTGAGTTGGATAATGCATTTTTTCGGAGGTTATCAATCCTAGATTGTCGTCACACAATCACTCTTTTGTTATTGGTATGAGGATTTTTTTATTCTCAATACAATAAATTGATATCATATTAGAACCTAGATCTACTTAAATTTAGGACATTTGAAAATTTTGCCTTTCTGTTCTGTTGTTCTGGTGAACGAATAGGCAAAAACTCTGTGGATATAATCATGTGGCACATTATTGCGATGACTGCTTTAAGCCGTAAAATGTAGTAGCTGTCTTCTTGATAGTTTATTATTATCTATATTCATTTCACATGCATAGCTATTTTCTGATGAGAGAACATATATTTCTGACTGATGCAGATGTTAACTTTCACTTGGATGACAAAGTAATCAGTTTTCGAAGGCTAATTTTCTCTGTCACATGTTCTACTCGCGGCGCCTCTATGTGCTTCACGAGCATGCAGTGGATTAATATCCTGAGCTTTTATTCCACTTTTGAGATAATTAAAAATCAAGTATTCAAAGTCATACTTTGCCTTTCAGTAGTGGCTCAAATCAAGTTATAAATAATTGTTCTTGCTTTTATTAAAATAGTATAATTTATCTATTTAATAGATTTTATTTCTCTCTAAAACATTAGGAAATTAGATCTTGGAAAATGTGATGTATAAATGTGATAAATTTATTTGTTTCACTGTAGTGATAACAAATATTGCAGTGGATTGCAATAACATGGTATTTTATTTGGATAATAAAGTATAATGTCATTCAGTTATACTCCTTTTTATAAATATATAAACAAGCAATTTAGTTTAGACATTTATCAAGACCATTTTGAATTTATTAAATTTGAAAAGCTATTTTAATGAATGAAGTATGTTTATATTATTATTTTTGGTTGATGCAAATTAAACTGTTTGCACCACATATTAATATTATAATTTTATCAATGGAAAAGACTTGTCTTTTAATTTAAGACCTTGTGCTATATCTCCTCATGTTCTATATTTACTTGTATACTTAAATAAAATTTTAATATTTTAATATGAATTTGTAACTTTATTGAACTGCAAAGGCAGAGTAAATGTTTCTTTTCTTCTAAGACTTTGATTTCATTAATAGTATGCCGTTTTGTTTTCAATATCATTTCAATTAAAGATTTATCTTAAAAGGCAGTGCAGTTATTAAAAGATAGTAACTAAAAATCTTATCAGAAAATATTTCTAGAAGATGTTGAGAATTGTTACATTTCAAAAGTATTTATTCTTCTTTACTACCAGTTTACATTTGACTACTCATTCTGAAAGCTTTCATTTATATTTTCCATAGTTAATTGAATAAGAGCAGCTAACATGTTAGTAACAACTGTTATATTATCAATATTAAAGCTTTAAAATCATGAAGTAAAGTAATCAACAATGTTAAAAATAGTAATATGATTAAAATTGTTTGTGCAAGAAGGAAATTACTGTTATCCATAATTTTTATAAAGAAATTGTTTGAAATAATGCTGCTACCAAATCTATTTAACTAACTGATTTGAAAATTTTTTAATTTGTGAAGGAAACAAATTGAGACTTTTCCATTGTAAAAAAAAAATCAATTGTTTTGTGTAATCTGGACATATTTAAATTATTATTTCATAAATATTTTATTAAAAAGTTAAATGAAAATTGAGGAGAATGCAAAAGTATTTTTACTGAAGTTTTCAAACATGCAATATATATTAGAGTATCACTTTCAGTGTAAACACAAGTAAAGGGAAAGTGTATTCATAAAGTTTTGCAATGCACAGTCATGTTAATTATTTTAAGTTAATTAGAAAGAATTAAATAGAGTAAAAGAGATGCTTAATATTTGAAAACACATTGTATAGTTTGGCTTAACTGTGATAATCTTGTATTTAATAATTATTTATTATGAATTTTCATACTTAATTAATTAGAAAAAATTTTGCAATGTACAAAATTTTGCAATGTACAAAATTTTGCAAATTATACAAGGTGTGGATATTATATAACAAGACTGATGCTGTAAAACATTTTATTTTGATGTCCTTCTATATATTTACTTATGATGTCCTTCAAAAACCTGCCTCCTCTATTCCTACAATGCTTCATGTGAATCTTCCATAATCAGTGCTGGAAATAATCTTCAGTGTATGAAACAGGGCTGGAAGTCTTCTGTCAGTTCTTTCAGGTCTTCAGCTGCTTTCTCTTTCACAGATTCAACGGACTCAAATCTTGTTCCTTTTTAATGCAGATTTCATCTTAGAAAACTGCTAGAAGTTGCATGGCCCAAGATCCGTTGAATAAGGCAGATGGTCTAACACTGGGATGCTCTACTTAACCTAGAAACTTTTTGACAGACAATGTGGAATGAGCTGGGGCATTGTCTTGGCGGAAAAATTTGTCATATGAATTCTTTGTCAATTCCTACAGTCTCGACAATCAATAGAATACGTAACCAACTATGAGATTGAACCAAATTAACCAATTTTTTTTATATTGTCATCCATTTTTGATGTGGAAGGGCAACCTGGGTCGGAATCATCTTCAACGTCTTCTCGGTCATCTTGAAAAAACTTAAGCCACTCAAAAACATGTGCATGTGATAAACATTTATTGACATACACTTCTTTTAATGAATTATAAGTTTCAGTAACATTTTTTCCAGGTTTAACATGAACTTTCACAACAATTCATTTATTTTTCAGCAAAACGAAAGATTTATTTTAATGCAAACGAAGGCTACGGGTATATGGATTTGTTTACAGAAACAAGAGAGACTGCATCTGAATAGAAGGCACTGAACAGTCATCAGTTGCTAGCATTTGGCACATGCATACTTTTGTAGCAGTACCGGTCTCGTTATTTAATAGCTACATCATTTGTATATATATCATACATATACAGAACTGTTGATTGTTTATGCTTAATATTTGGTGTAGTATTAATTTAATGGTATTCTATATGCTTCGTAAGTCGTTATATATTTTACGCTTAGTATAATTATGTTATTTGATCTATTACAATATTTATGTTTGATATAAATTCCTTATTATAACTATAAGATATTTTGTATAATATTGCTGGGAAATTTAAGAAAATAAATTTTTAATATTACATTATTTTTTAAAAATTGTTAATTGTATCTTCCTGTGTGAATGTTGTGTCAATAATGATACATAAAAAAATTTCTTTTATAACTGGAAAACTGTTCCAGTATTATTTTTAGGGAAATTACTACTGTTATAACTAATGAGTGGCTTTTATTGTTATTCTTTTGTATAATTATGGAACCATTTTTCGTAGTAATATATTTTTCTTGAATTAAATTGTCAATTTATATTTTCACACATTATCCTCCTAATTTGAATGTAAAATATATGCAACTTTTATTTATTTATTTAATGTTACTTGCTGCATCTGGCGAATATTAAAATATTTCATACTATTATATAGATTTCAATAGATGTGTTAGTTCTAGTTAGTTAATTTGTATTAGAAGTTTTTATAAAATTTTATTTATTTATCATTTTTTTCCTTTATATTTCTTTTTTCAGAAATTCTATCTATTATATATATATATAAGCGAAATACCACTGACTGACTCATCACGACATCTCAAAGACTATGCAACCGATTGACTTGAAATTTTGCATAGTTACTCATTTTGCTAAGTAGACGCTCACTATGAACGGATTTTACAGAAGTCTTATCCAAAATGCAATTTTCATCCGTTAATTTATTCTTATCTGTCGGTTATGTCATTTTGGCGACTTTAACGACAAAAATGATATGACCGACGCCAAATGGAATATTTTTTCTACTATGTATACTGTTTATTATCACCAATTAAGTTTACTTGGAGATATTTGCGCGTGCGAAAGGGAAAAGTACCAAATAATTTAATATTGAAGCGCTGATGGAGGATTGGCAAGAATTTGGCGAAGGCGCTCTTTATGTGGAATTTCGTGCATGTCGAACATAGGAAACGTATATATTTAGCGATAGAAATAAATGAGTTTGGAATAAATTCAGTTTCTGGATTTGGAATGTAGTTTAGCTCCAAAACTTAGCGAGATTTTGAAAAACACTAAAATTGCAACTTTTTACGGAGTGGAACACACGCAAGACAATCTTCGTTTATTGGAGGACCTCACCACATGTATGAACGAACTGAAAAGGCTATGATATACGTAAGACATTTTGGACGTCCCGACTTGTACGTCATTTTTTTAGGATTGCAGTCACTTGCAATCCTTAATGGTCAGAAATCAAAGATGTTTAGAGGCAAGGACAAAAATCTTATGATAGACACGATGCCATTGCGAGGGTATTTCATTTGAAAGTGAAGCACATGATGAATCTTCTGACAAAAGGTCGCATCTTTGGCAATAATAACACATGGATCAATAAGTCCCGAGACTAACATTGAAAACAACATTTTTTTTGCAAATTTTTTTTTTTATTCATCAACATAATCACCTTTTAGGGTGATACAATCGTTCCAACGCTTTTCCAATTTTTCAACACCATGTTTATAAAAAAAATTATCTTTCGCTTCAAAATAAGCTTCAGTTTCAGCGATGACCTCCTCATTTGAGCCAAATCTTTTTCCCTGGAGCATTTTTTTAAGATCAGCAAAGAGCCAGTAGTCACTGGGGGCTAAATCTGGCGAGTATGGGGGGTGGGGAAGCAGATCAAAGCCCAATTCGTTCAATTTTGCCATTGTTTTCATCGACTTGTGGCAGGGTGCATTGTCTTGGTGAAAAAGGATTTTTTTTCTCTGTATGTGCGGTCGTTTTTTTGCGATTTCCTCCTTCAAACGCACCAGCAAGTCAATATAATAATCACTGTTGATCGATTTACCTTTTTCGAGGTAGTCAATGAAAATCACGCCATGCGTATCCCACAAAACTGACGCCATGACTTTGCCAGCTGACTGCTGCGTTTTCGGACGCTTCGGACGGCTTTCGCCAGCTGTGCGCCACTCAGATGACTGCCGCTTAGACTCTGGAGTGTAGTGATGTATCCATGTTTCGTCCATGGTCACGTAACGACGCAAGAAATCTTTTTTGTTGCGAGTAAATAGCGATAAACAGCTTTCTGAATCATCGACTCGTTGCTGTTTTTGTTCCATCGAAAGCAATCGCGGTACCCACTTGGAAAAAACCTTTTTCATGCTCAATTTTTCATGAAGGATAGTAAATACACTTCCATATGATATCTGTGTCATCTCAGCAATCTCACGGAGCTTCACTTTACGATCTTTCATTATAATTTTTGTCACTTCACTCACATTTTCCGGTGTAACGGCTTCCACAAGTCTACCCGAGCGTTCCGCGTCATTTGTGTCGGTACGACCACGTTTAAACTCGGCAAACCACCGACAAATCGTTGCTTTTGATGGACAAGAGTCCGGGTAACATTTTTCAATCCATTGTTTCGCTTGCACGGTGTTTTTACCCATTAAAAAACAATGTTTTATCAGAACACGAAACTCAGTTTTTTCCATTTTTTAAACAAACTACAAAACGACTTTACTCCAACCTCGATAACTCAGCTGTTTCTGGTCCGATCGACTTAAAATTTTGACACGTTTCAAGCAAAAGTTAGTACTCTAGAAAGACCTGGTTACTGGTTTACTACGAGCGCCATCTCTGGGTTAGTCTCGGAACTTATTGATCCATGTGTTAGGTGTAACATGCATACGGTGGAATGAATTTCATCCATATTATATATATATGGGGTGACTTTTTACTAATTTTTTTTATTTTTCTCATTTTTTTTAATGTCGTGGATAACCATTATTACAGACAATCAATTTCTTAAAATTTTAAATTTAGATTATCATTAAAGTTTTAAAAACTGAAAATCTTCTTGATATCTTACGTATAGGTTCCAAAATATTATATTATCGTCTGTCCAGCGAAGCGGACGGGTATCAGCTAGTTCTATATCGTCCAAGTCATCTTTGATTTGCGTAGGCGTATTGCCTTTCAAAAACAGATATTTAATGAATTTTTCACAAAAACGCATCGACTATGTATACTGTTATCTCAAATGATTGTCAAACTACAACTGTGAGTCCAAAATGACTGAAATCTTGGGTGTGTATCTGTCAAAGGATGCGCAACCACCTTCCCTAGCTTATTTTGACTCGTGCTGCCATCTTCGCGATAAGGTCGGAAAATTTTCAATTCACCCTCGTAATACATTTCAAGTTTTGTTCAGTAATTCATTAGAAAGTATTGTTGTCTTTTGCAAAAAGTCATATTTTGGAAAACGATGGGGAAACTTCGTTGTGTTTTATTTAACTTGCAGAAACAAAAATAACTGAATAGCTTAATAAATATCCGATAGTCTATTTTTTATTTATTCAAATAACAAAATTTGAACAATAACAATAATATATTAATATTAAAAATTTACTTAATAATAATATATATATTGAGCTATTCGTAATGCTTTTTAAAACGTTTTTGTGAATTTCACTTGGTGTGTGTGTGTCATCAAATTTTCGATCGTTAATTTAACCAACTTCCCATCAAGCTAGAGCTTTGAAATAGGTCTATAATTTTGAGGGAATTTGTGGTCTTGCTTTGGCTTAGGTATCATTGATGGATGGTAGAGTGACCCTCGCGGAAACCACACTGTCCCGGGGGGATGCAGTTAATTTCATTGCAGTGATTTTTGATTCTTTTTAAGATAATCTTCTCGAATATCTTAGCAGTGGCACATTATTGGTTAATAGGTCTATAATTTTGAGTGAATTTGTGGTCTTGCTTTGGCTTAGGTATCATGATAATATTGGCTTCTTTCCATTTTGATGGGAAGTAGTTGAACATAATACATTTGTTGATAATTGTTCTTAGGTTCGTAATTGCTTTGTCAGGCAGGTATTTGAGAACAATGTTGGGAATAGAATCAGGACCAGATGCTTTTTTATTTACAAGTTTTCTGATGATTTGCTTGGTTTCAACCGGGGTTGCCAAAGGAGGGGTGGGCATGGATTGGTTATTTGCAAGGAAATTAGAGACTGTTCTTTCGACTTCCTCAATTTTCTCGTCTAAGTATGGTTCTGCATTTTCTTGAAAGGTACCTTCCAAAGTTTCTTTGAAGGCTTCTGCTTTTTCAAAGTCGGAATGGTCCATTCCGCTCGGGCCATTGAGAGGAGGGATATTGTACGTTTTTCAAGTTATGATTTTGTTTAAGTTGCAAAGTGAGTTATCTTCAGGGTTGAGAGTTTCCACCAAGATCTTCCAGTTTCTATTTTTGAGCTCTTGAATTAAGGTTTGAATCTGTCTGATGAGAGTGTTTACTTCTCTTTTGTAGGGGGGTATCTTGTCTGGTTTCAAAGCTTTCTACACCTATTTTTTATTTTAATGAAATTTCTTATGTTTTCAGGAAGCCTAAGGTGGGGGTATTTATCACTTTAGGGAGAGAGGAGCAATTTATTGCTTGTGAAATGATGGAGTTGAAATTTTCTATTGCATCGTCTATGATTTCAGGATTGATTTTAGGATTTCCTGGCATCGTTTGGTGGATAATTTCATGGAATTTCACCCAGTTGGTAATCTTGTGCGTTCTTAAATCGGGGAGAAGAATACTGCGAAGTAAGAGATTAATTATTATGGTCATTGCTTAGTTCGTAGATAGAAAATATATCAGAATGAGCGAGGTTTTCGGTTATAGCGAAATCAAGGATGGCGTTTTGAGCACCTCTGTGAAGGAAATGAGCAGGATGGTCTGGAGCAATAACATCAAGTGCGGAGGCACCCACCCAGTTGCAGATGATTGTACCCTTTCTATTTGCCCTGCCAAGGTTCCAGCAGGGAAGTTTCGCATTAAAATCTCCGAAAAGAATTATTTTGTAGTTTTGGACGAGGATGGCATCCAGTCAGCAGTATTGATAGTACCGTGTGGTGGTGTATAGATGCTAGAAGCGGTGATGAAAGAGTTATCTTGTAGGTAAATATTTACAGGCGTATCTTTGAAAGTTTCGCAATTGAAAATGAAAGGAAAATGTTTAATGGTATTTTTAATGAAGACAGCAGTAATCTACTTTTTGATGTCCTCCGTATCGGTAAGGAGGTCACTTCTATAGCAAAAATAATTAGGCATTTTGACTATGTATCCGCTCCTATACCGAGAGTAACAGCTTAAATGCTTAACTTATGACGGGCATCATAGGGTCATAATGGTTCAGTCTACTGTTTGCAAACTGTACTATTTTATATACAATAAATTTATTTTTATTAAAAGTGGTGTAATTTTTTTTTGTTGTATGTATTCGATTTTAAAATTGTTTGTGCATAGTGAAGTCCATCCACGTATGTTAAAGGGTTTTTTCAAGTAGTTCGGTAGAAGTAGTATATTACTAAATTTAGGAAATGTTCTGCGGAGAAATGTGTCTTTAGCAATCTGTTTTAAGTTCATTATTATTGGTTTGGGAAATGAGCTCTTTTGCGAGCGGTAATTAACTACCTGCAGCGATATTTGGGTCAGAATTCCTGGGTGTTTCTTTAAAGGTACCTACAACCTTGAGGATTAGGTTAACCATCACTGAAAGAACCGAGCCACCCTCTTCAGTTTTATCACGGTTTGTCTTTCAGCAGAATGCGGAAGAATGATACTGCCTTGACCTTTCACTTCAGAGAGTTTATTCATTCGTTTCGCAGGAAGGTCTACTTTTTGATGTCCTCTGGAAAAGCTGAAAATTATGAATTTCTGTTTTTTACATAGAAAAATATTTCTTTGGTGATTTTCCGCGAGGATTTAAATTATTGAAGTTATTTGCATTTACAAAAGATTTCGGTGATTTCGGAAAGGAGGTGGATTTGCGAAAAGATGCCAGAAGTCCGTGTTCTTTATAATGAATGCAAAAAAGGATTATTTAATTTTTCTTTAATTTGACTGTCTTTAATTTTGTGGGTTCCGCATTTCATGCACCTGGGTTCCTACTAGTAACAAATGGAACATTGAGTTTGTATGTTTCTTCCGTATTACGCTATTCGTACTCTCATTAGAAAAGTTTTTAAATTTTCTATATTCATTTGGAACCTATCGATCATGGGAGGATTACCATAAAAATCGATACTATTAATCGATAAAAAAGATGGACTATTTTTGAAACAACAAATCGTCTTCTGTACCAGGAAGAGCTGGTGTCGTCAGATTTAGCAGATTTGGAAGATACGGTGGATCTTGAGTGATCGCTGTAATCCATTTTATTTTGCAGATCGTCGTTCATTTCCATGGTCAGTATTCGGTAGAGTCAGTGTAGAAATGGAAAAAAAATTGTGGAAAAAGCACTAAAGAGTGTTGTTTGTTCGGAAGCTTCAATCCAAAATCATTGGATAGCTAGCGCCGTCTGGAATGAGAAAAAGTCTCTGTAAGTGGTAGATCTGGTGAAATGATTTTCACAGTTTTAAGGAAATATGTATTTCATGCGTCATTATTAACATTTATTTAATCAAAAAAGGATAGCAAATATCTCTTTCTTAATCTGGTACAGTATACTTTTAATGAATTAAATATTTTCAATTTAAACTGATAGTTTTTACTTTATGAATGACAATATTGTCTTTTTTATGTCTATTTTCTTGATTAAGATTGCTACTACAGCACCATCAATCAATCTTTAACATTCTGATTATACAAATGTCGTATTTCAGATTGTTTCGAAATACCTTTTTAAAATTCATCCTTTACTGGACTATATTTCATTATTTCGTTATCCTTACAAAACATTTATGTTAATATGTAAATGCTTTGTTTCATAAAATTGTTATAAATATGAAAACGATTTTGACGTATCATGACTTTTCTTAAAAATACTGCAGAACTCGTAAAAAATAAAAGTCTTACGAACCATGCAGCACAAGACAGACAGACATAAGAGTACTGACGAGCCTCAGCCAATCCTCATTTTTGCTCAAATTAATGGAGTTCGTATGAAGGAGCAAACATGTGGATGTCGCCCGAAGGCAATTGATCACAAAATAATCAGGATGAAAAATAACTACAGAGTATCCATTGAAACATTACAGTCTCAACAGTGTGTGATTTGAGGAACAAACAACCAAAAGTCAACAGTGAAGAATGTTAAGGTGGCTTAAGTGGGAGGGACCACTTTTTGGTTTTTTAAGCGAAGTTCAATTTTGAGTTTGGGTTTGTGAAAATAATTTCTGCCTTGATAATTTGGCTATCGTGATTGAGTATGGAGGTGAAAAGATTACGGGAGAGTATTGTGATGTATGATTTCATTGGATCAATTTTAAGGTCATTATGTATAACATACTTTCTAATATACCATGGAGAATTAGTCATAATACGAAGAATTTTGTTTTGCATGGTTTCGAGTTTTTTCATATGAGTCTTTGCGGCCGATCCCCAAACAGGGGCGGCGCAGGTGACGATTGGGCGAAGGATCTGTTTATAGATGTTTATTTATTATTTTTGTTCCAAAATGCTTCTGATCTTAAATTGATATGTTGTTTTTAAGCGAGTTTGGAGTCCTGGGTAGGGTACTGCCGGAACCCAGTCAGTCTCCTCGTCAAAAAGGTTTAAATTAGTGTTAGGGTTTACTGTATCAATTTTTTTGAATATTATGTTTTGTGTTTTATCGATGTTGATAGCTATCCTCCAGTCCGTAATCAGAGTTCTAAGATGTTAAGATATTTTTGGAGAGCTTTGATGGTATACTTCAAATTATCTTCGTGTGGTAACACAGCAGAGTCATCACCAAAAAGGCACAAACTGACTGTGGCGTGGTGTGCAAAGTCGGAGGTGAATATGTTATATAAAAAAGGACTTAAAATCTACCTCTGACCTCCGCGAGCAGTCATTGTGCCATTATTTGAGCACCTGTTTTTAATTTTGCATTTTAACGATCTGTCATGGAGAAAACTATTCATAATTTTGATGAGGTAGAGTGGAAATTTGATTTTATCATTTTATAAATTAGTCCATCCTGCATCCTGTCAAATGCTCTTTTAACGTTTAGGAAAATGCCAATTGTAAATAAGTTGTGGTTGAAGCCATCATTGATTATGTTGGTAACTAGTCAGTTGGTGTAGAGTAGAATAGCCCTCACGGAATCCACACTGTTCCGGGGGGGGGGTGCAGTTTACAATGTTAATATGGATCTTGATTCTGTTGAGCAAAATTTTTTCATAGATCTTTGCAGTAGAGCTCAGTAGACTGATTGGACGATAATTTTATGTGAATTTATGGTCTTGTTTTGGTTTCGAGATCATTACTATAGTTGCTTCTTTACATTTTTTTGGAAAGTAATTCGCCATGAGACATTTGTTTATTATTTTAGTCAGATTCGTGATTGCTTTGTCTGGAAGATATTTTAGCGCAATGTTTGGAATAGAATCTGGACCGGGGGCTTTTTTATTGACAATTGTTTTGACGATCTGTTTAATTTCGTTAGGGCTGGCTAAAGGGGGGGGGGAGTGGGAGAGACTTTGATCAGAGGCCCCTCTTTCCACTTTTATTTTTTCGTCCGAAAACAGAAAAGCGTTTTCTTGGAAAGTTGATTATAGAGTATCTTTAAAAGCTTCTGCTTTCTGGAAATCAGAATAAGCCATTCCACTCGGGCCACTGAGGGGTGGAAAATTGTAGGCTTTTCGAGTGATAATTCTACTTAGATTAAACAAACAGTTATCCTCGGGGCCGAGATTTTCTAATAGGATTTTCCAGTTTCTTTTTTTAAGCTTGTCAATATGAGTGCGAATTTGTCTAATAAGTGAGTTGACTTCCCTTTTGTAGGGAAGGTAACGGGTTTGGTTCCAGAGTTTTCTGAATCCATTTTTAGTTTTGATTAGATTTCTGATGTTAAGTGGGAGTCTGAAGTGCGGGGTGTTGATCACTCTGGTTGCAGAATAAACAATTTAACGCATGGGTTATTTTGGCGTTGTAATCATTGATAGCGTTGTCAATTTCATCAAGATCAATTCTGGGATTTCCGGGCATAATCTGATAAATAGTTTCTTGAAATTTGAGCCAATTTGTGGTTCTAAGATCAGGGGGGTGGATATTGTTTAAAAGCAGATCTATGACTGGGATCGCTGCGATAGTTCACTTATGCTAGAGATGTCAGAATGTCTTAGATATTTAGCAATTGCAAAATCAAGAATGGAACTTGATCCTCGGTGCGGGAAGTGATCTGAAGCAAAGGTATCAAGAGCTAAAGAAGCCGCCCAGTTGCAAATAACAAAGCCATTTCTATTTGCTCCTCTTGGGTTCCAACACGGATGTTTTGCATTAAAGTCTCCAAAAATAAGAGCTCTATGGTTTGGGTCGAGGATGGCATCGAGGTCTGTGGTGTTAATGGCCCCGCGTGGTAGTCTGTATATACTGGAGGTAGTGATGTAAAAGTTGTTGTGTAGACAGATGTTTATGGTCGTGTTTTCAAAGGTTTGAGTATTGATAATAATTAGTAGCCTCCCCTATGGGTAAGGTGATCACTTCTATAGCAAATGTAATTAGGAATTTTGATTGTATCGGATGGACGTAGGTGTGTTTCTTAGATACCAATGGTATCCGGGTTTTTGTGACATTCGTTTCACAACCTGCCTTATATAATGCCGAAACTTCTTACTTAGGTCGCGAACGTGCGTGATTTTAACTTTGAGTATGCTTAGGGTTACCAAAACAAAATTGCCACGCTTAACTCATTATCTCTCCCAAAAGTCTAGAATCGACAAGGAGCACCCTATTCTGGACTTTAACCTTTTTTCAAAATAAAGTGCTATCCGAAGAGCTTTTTTAATGAATCATCCCAATTTTTATTCTATTGATACATTTAGCTGCAATTCTAGCATTTAAACGAAAAATTACTTTTGTTGCTTCTCTACCAAAACATTTTTTTTGTAAATATTTTGGATTTGAAAACAAATTCTATAAAAAAGCTATTTATTATATTAAAAAATTAATAATTCAATATAATTTCAAAAGTTTAAAATACATTTTATTTGGAAAATGTTTCAGTTTAAAATTTTTAGAAAATTTGAAACACGCCGTCATTTTCAGTATATTTGATTCATTTTACATTTCGATCCGAAAATTGGTTGACAGTTTGAATTGAAGCAAATGAGCCTCATGGTTCTGAATCTCAAAGGATGTGTGTTCTAAGATTAATCAAAATGCTAATTATGTGTGTCTTGTATGTCATGGTAATTTTGAAAAGCGAGAAATAATATTTCATTTTAAGAATGCTCACGATATTGATATGGATCATACCGAGTTAGAATTGAATTCATTTAATGATTTTTTGGCATGGAAGGCAGAGATTGAAAATAATACGAAGTCAAAATTTATTTCTTATAGTACCAAGCATATTAATATACATGGTGTAAAATACTATTATTTCAGATGCCATCGTTCAGGCAATTTTATGTCGGAAAGTAAAAGTTTGCGTCATTTAAAAATCCTTGGTAGCAATAAAATAAATGCATATTGCCCAGCTGCATTAAAAGTAACAGAACATACTGATGGCAAATGTATAGTGTCATATCAGAAAGTACATGTTGGGCACCAGAATGATTTAGGTCACTTATTTTTAACCAGAGATGAAAGGAAAAATATTGCCTCAAAAATAGCTGCAAAAATTCCTCTAGATAATATTTTAGATGAAATTAGAAATTCCATATCTGATGCTGGGCTTGAGAGGGTTCATTTACTTACAAAAAAAGATCTACATACTATTGAAAAATCTTTCAATCTGTCTTCTAATTCTGTGAAACATGAAAATGACGGGGTCAGTGTGGATATGTGGGTGCGTGAAATGCAAAATTCAGAAAATCCATGCATTTTATTCTATAAAACCCAAGGATCAACTTGTACGCAATATTCCTTTCTAAAAGAAAATGATTTTGTTTTGATAATTATGACAGAAGCACAAGGGGAGATTCTGAAAAAATTTAGTTCTGACTGTATATGTATTGACAGTACACATGGAGTAAATGGATATGGATTTGAACTCGTAACTTTACTAACAGTAGATGATTTGCGCCAAGGATTCCCATGTGCTTTTTTAATTTCTAATCGATGCGATCTACCAGTGCTATCAATTTTTTTTCGTGTATTAAACAAAAAATTGTTCAATTACAACCTCAAATTTTTATGTCTGATATGGCAGAATCTTTTTTTAATGCATGGAAGTCTGAAATGGGTGTACCACAAAAACGTCTTTTTTGTGCATGGCATATTGATAGAGCCTGGAGAAAAAATTTTAAAAAAATCAAAGGCGCTGAAAAACAAGCAAAAACATATAAAATTATCAGATCACTCTTAGAAGAACGAGACATTTATACTTTTCAAACACTGACAGAAGCAGCAATAAAATTTCTTAAAGGAGATCCCAACACTATTCGAATTTTCAAATTATTTTAAAACGTATTATTTACAAAATATATCCAGCTGGGCATACTGTCATAGACTTCACAGTGGCATTAATACAAACATGCACCGAACATTGAAATATATTTATCTTCATGGGAAAAATGTTAAGAGATTAGATAAGGCTATTCACGGTATAATGAGATTCGTAAGAGATAAAATAATAGATCGCTTAATTACATCAAATAAAGGTAAATTGACAAGTAAGATACGGGATTTAAGAATCCGACATAAAACAAGTGAAACACTATCTTTACTAGTAATAGAAAATGAGGATGGGTGGTCAGTTTCATCAACACGTAATACAGAAATATACATGAAAGTAATAAAACTTGTACATGTCACATACAATGCACTGATTGTAATATATGCATTCACCGATATATATGCAGCTGCATTGATTCATCAATTAGGTGGAATATGTGCAAACACATACATTATTTACACCAGCATATTAAAAATACAACTACAGTACCTCATGAATCTCCCCTTATTATAGATGATGAAAATGAATTAATTTTGAATGAAGTAGCAAAAAAAAAAAAAAAAAAAAATCGCAAACCCTCTCACTTGAGCACAGAAAGGATGAAATAAAACGAAAGTTTTCAAAATTAATAGATTCGTTAAACTCTGATAAGCAATGTGATGTGTTAGAAAGGATTTTAAAATCAATACCACCATAACTAGAAGCTGCAGATATATTAAATGCACAAGAAATACATTTCCCAACTACTAATAAAGATATTCCACCTAATAAAAATATAATACCCCAAAGATTCTCAAATGCAAAAAAGAAAAGGAAACTGACCAAAACTTCCACAGTAATTTCGCAAAATGACAATAATACAATTCTAAATATTATATTGGAACACAAAATTTTCACCCACAGTCCTACCGAAGAATCTTAGTGAAAAATACATGTTTTAATAACAAACATTACTACCTTTATATACTGCTGTTTGTAGCAAATGCAACACCATGAAAGAATCATCAGAATCAAATGAAATTTAATGCAGAAACGACTTGTACTGATACAAATAAATGATGAAATTTTCAAAACAAAAGAAACAAATTAAGCGTCCGAAATCAGTATTTGGTGCAGCCACCATGCGCTGCAATAAGTGCTGCTATACGACGTGGCATGGAGTCAAACAGATGTTGAATATCTGCTTGAGGAAGAGAATTCCATATCGCTTGTATGCGCAACCAAAGTTCGTCTTTGGAAACTGCAGGACGCGGATCACGAGCGAGACGCCGACCAACCATATCCCACACGTGCTCAATAGGCGACATATCCGGTGAATAAGCAGGCCAAGGAAGAAGTTGCATGCGTTGTGCTGAACAGAAGTCTCGAACAGTCCGCGCAACATGTGGGCGTGCATTATCCTGCTGAAAGATAGCTCCAGGGATGCCTTGAAGGAAAGGAACGACTTCGGGCTGTAGCACTTCACGGACGTACCTGTTGCTATTGAGATTACCCTCAATTCGTATCAAATTGGATCGTCCATGATACGAAATCACACCCCAGACCATAACTCCGGGTGTTCGACCACTATGTCGTTCAATAATACACTCAGGAAGGCAGCGTTGACCGGCATAACGTCTAACACGAACACGGCCATCATGGGTCCACAAATAGAAGCGTGATTCATCTGAAAAGACAACTTGGTGCCAATCAGCTCGCCTGTCTCTGTGCTCAAGAGCCCACTGCCGACGCAGCCGTCGATGATTCGCCGTGAGGGGAATCCTGTATAAAGGCACCCTTGCACGCAATCCACGGCGCAGCAGACGACGACGAATTGACGAAG
Organism: Nephila pilipes; assembly: GCA_019974015.1. NCBI lineage: Eukaryota > Metazoa > Arthropoda > Arachnida > Araneae > Nephilidae > Nephila > Nephila pilipes. The sequence goes on along the minus strand of BMAW01002461.1, from coordinate 50,527 downwards.
CCGACAATTGTACACCTGTAGCAGTAGACCAACGTGCTGCCAGCTGCCTGGAGGAAGCTGTGCGATCATTCACCGCCATGCGGAGCAGGTGTCGATCATCGCGCTCTGACGTCACCTTCTGTCGTCCAGTGCCTGTTTTTCGAGTTGTTCGGTGCTCGTCGGTCCACTGCTTCCAAACTCGCATCACTGTGGAACTGTTCCGCTGCATACAAGCTGCTATTGCGCGATAGGAAAATCCTCCTTCTCGAAGGCCGATTATCCTCCCTCGTTCAAACTCCGTAAGTTGCTTGAATTTCTTATTCTTCCGTCGTGGAGGCATACTCAGGTCTCACTAAACGTTTGCCACTAACAAATAATCATAGACTTTTTTCAACGTCCCGCTACAGCACTTTATTTATACGCTTTCAGCATCAATTCAGAGGGCGCTGCGCGCGCCGCGCACGCGCGATGGCTCTGAAACTTTATTAATTTGCATAATATCCTATAATTGACATTTGCTGCGAATTTCATTTGATTCTGATGATTCCTTCATGGTGTTGCATTTTCTACAAACAGCAGTTTATATTCATAATTCTTTTTGTGCATTTTTAACACAGAGTTATCCGGGGTCACTTTTTCCACTAAAGAGTCACGTTTATTTTCTGGATCACTTAAAAGACACAGTTTCTAAGAAACACAAAAGAATCTAACTGTTTCAGTAAATACACTTCAGCAACTTTTTTTTATTTAATAATTCAAAACAATGTCTTCGTGTTTCCAGACTGTATACTCAGTTGCAATGGATATTCAACTATTTCTAGCCTGTAATTTGAATCTAAGAACTAGAAAAATTAATATGACTGAGGAAACATGACAAAGTTTTTTTTCATTGTGAAAATGTACTCTTTTGTACATGTTTTCATTAATGTGAAGTTTCTGTTTACTTATCACCATAAAATTCGAATTGGTTAGTTTTAATTGGGAGGGTATTTCTCCCTGTAAGTTTTACGGCTTGCAGCTGGGTTTTGGACCACTGGCTGAAGACCTTCAACTCTTAAATGTTAACAGGCCTTGAGATGCAATGGAGGACCTTTTAAGTATTCCAAAAATAATTTTTTACTGCCCTATTCCTTGGACAAAGTCCACTCAGGTGTGTTTTCTCCCTTCTTTTGGAATCCCTGTTTGCATTGGGTTAAGAATAAAGCTTCACAATACAGTTGAAAAAGAAGTTCAGAGGAGAAAAATGTCTTAAGTTTAAAATTTAAATGGAAAATTTTATGATTATGTATATCTGGGAAAATTTGAGACCACAGAAATAGAACGTCTTAAAAAGGAAAATTTGAGCAGCTTCTACTGTATTATAAATCAATAATAAATAACACTGATTGATCACTGCATAGTACTCCACTTCTTATTAATTAATGTTATTAACATAACCCAATAAATATATTAAAAGTTTTCACCAAAGCAAACTATGTTTGAATGCAAATAAGGTCACTAATTTGATTACATATTCAAAAATGTGGTCACTTTTTACAGAAAATTTGTCCTTATTTCTTCTTTTTTTTGAATTAGAACCTGTGTTGAAAACCTCGCTTAACATCTAATCTAAAAACATCTTCCTTCTCTGCCTGTGTTTTATATGTGTCGAGTGTAATACTTTTTTCTTATTTATATAATAGTTTCTCATTCTTAAGAACCTCTCTTTAATAATAAGATAACTGCAACTCTGATCCTAAAATTGTTCAGGAACAATACATGATACAAAAGGTCCAAACTGGGTCTTGAACCTTTATCTCTGATGCTCGTGATAGGTCGAAGTATTCTGTGTTTAAGAGGAAATCTGTTTTGGTTCATCTTCCTTGTATTACTGCCTTCCTTTTTCACAAGGCCAACAATATCAAATGTTGTCCATATAATTAATTATTCATTGATGTTAACGCTTGCATGCGCTATCACCGCGCCACCTGTAAATGAGGAGTTTGGTAACTGTGATTCTAACTGTAACTGAGAGAAGAGCGGGAAGCGCTCATCGTGTATACGAGTGAAGTGTAAGACGAGGTATCTGTGAAGGCACCATGTGCAGGTGTCTGTTGTGAATTATTAAAGAGATATTTAATACAGTCCACTAAATGAGTGTTTATTGTGCAAATGACCTATGGAACTTTAATATTGTGTAGTGAAAGATTCATGTGGTCCGAATCGCCGGAGAGCAAGTACCGGTATGAAACAAAAGTTTCTAAGTGCAGTATTAGGTTTAGTGAATAGAAGTGAGTGATATTCTTCAGTTTGTGATACGGATTAAGTGTGATATTTTCTATGGATTAAAGTGCCACATCAGTGCAGAAGTGACCGCTTTAAATCAAAACATCGATCCAGTTTTTGAGGTGAGAGAAATTTCTCTATTGTGTTTTCTTTGCTGAAATTTAAAAAAAAAACATGTCTATAATTAGAAAATTAAAAAAAGACGAGTTAACCCTCGTGGCTGAGGAATTAGGTGTGATAATTCCTGATGGAGCAAAAGTTGTAGACTTAAGAAATAATATTATTGAAAATTGTGATTTGTATATTAATGACACTGAATTCGTTCAAAATATCGTTGATTATGTTATTGAGGAAAAGAACTCAATTAAGGAAAGAGAAATAATGAAATTAGAATCAGAGAAAATTAAACTGCCTCAGTTAGAAAAGGAATTACAATTAGAAAACCTTAAAAAAGAAACTCGTCAAGATAAGTTAACTGATATAGATAGCTTAAACAGAAGCACTGAAAATCTAATTAAAAGTGTAAAAACTTTAACGATTTCTGCGCCTACTCGAGTAGAATCTTATAATCTTTTCTTCCAATCAATAGAAAAAGCATTTAAAACAAAAAATGTGCCGGAAGAATTAAAAGCGGAAATACTATTAAATATATTAGGGGGAAAGGTATCAAATTTAATGGTTTATATGAAAGAGGAGGATATCAATAATTATGAAAAACTTAAATCTGTAATATTAAAAGAATACCAACCCACCCCGCAAGAGAGTTTAAATCAATTTCGCAATGCGCAAAAATTACCCAATGACAATTTTGTACAATTCGTGTCGAGGTTAGCTGCTAATTTTGAATATTATTGTCAATTGCGAAAAGTAAATGATTTTAATTCGTTATGTGAATTGATTGTTTCGGATAAAATATTTAGTGACCTTGATAAAGAACTGAAAACGCACATAACAATAAAAGAGGGTGAAGGGTATTTTAAACCGCAACAACTTGCGAGAGAAATTAATATTTATCTTTCTTCCAGAGAGAAATCTAAATATGAGTCATCAATGAATGGAAGTAAAAGATATCCAATAATAAATAAAACAAAAAATCCATATAATTCAGGGTATCAGAAAGGGATTTCAAAAGTGTTTATTTCAGAAATAAAAAACTATAAATGTGTTATGTGTAAAAATGAGAAGCATGCGTTATATCTGTGTCCGCGATTTAGGATGCTGTCAGTTCAAGATCGCATTGAAATACTTAAAATAAATAATCTGTGCTTTAAATGTTTTGCTTCAGAATGTTATGTTAAAAGATGTTCGAGTAGAAATTGCTTTTGTGGAAAACCACATCATAAAATGATTCATTTTTCGAGGAACGTCAACAAACCTAAAATAGAAATAAAAAAATCTCAAAAAACGTCTGCCCGTGAAGGTCAAAATGAAGAATTTATGAATGTTTCCCCCCCCCTTCCTGCGAACTCAATGAAAATATTGTAGCTAGCAGTTTCGCAAAGAGTAAAACAAAAAATGTTTTATTGAGTACTGTTAGAGCTTTGATTAAAAATAAAAATGATGATTGGGAAGAAGCCAGGTGTCTGTTAGATGTTGGAAGTCAAACATGTTTAATAAGTTCAGAGTGCGCTAATCGTTTGCAACTTAAAAAAGAAAAAATAAATACTTTGATCTCGTGTTTAAATGATTCTTCAATGAATGTGAGTGGATGCGTTAGAACTACTATAGCGAATAAAAACAAAAGTTTTCACAAAGAATTAAAAATGTTAATAGTTCGGAAAATTACTGATTTAATTCCCCAAACAATACTTGATGTTAATGTTGAAATTTCAGATTCAATTCCGTTAGCTGATTATAATTTTAATGTCCCAGGAAAAATAGATATTTTATTAGGAGCAGAAATTTTTTATGAACTATTGAGACCTGGACAAATATATACGCAGAATTCACGTTTGCTCTTACAAAATACAGTGTTTGGTTATGTGGCTAGCGGTAGTGTAGATCAAGTTAGTGACACTAAGGTTCATTGCGGATTAATCCAAGAAGTTGATTTAAATATAACGTTAAGGAAATTTTGGGAGATAGAAAGTGTCGAATCAGAAATATATAAAAGTAATGAACACGCGATTTGTGAGGAACATTTTGTTCGTACACATCGGAGAAATGAGGAAGGGAAGTATATTGTCACAATGCCCCTTAAAGAGGATCCTTCGTGTTTAGGAAATTCAAAGGACATTGCTCTCAAAAGACTCAAATCGCTGTGGGCTCGTTTATCCAGAGACACTGAATATTTAACGTTATACAAAAGCTTCATGAGTGAATATTTGAAACTTGGCCACATGAGAGAAGTGGTGGAAGAAAAAGAACCCGATGTAGTGTACTATGCCACACATCATGGAGTGTTAAGACCCGAGAATACAAGTACAAAATTGCGCGTTGTATTTAACTGTTCCACATTGACCACTAATGGTAATTCGTTGAACTCGTTACAGTACAATGGTGGAGTCATCCAAGATGACTTATTTTCGATAATGATAGGGTTTAGAAAGCATGTGTATGCTTTGACAGCTGACGTGAAGATGATGTATCGAATGATACTCATAGAACCCAGTCAACACAAACTACAAAGAATTTTGTGGAGTGAAACGCCCAATGAGTCACCTAAAACTTATGAGTTAGTTACAGTTACTTATGGAACTGTGAGTGCTCCTTATCTGGCAATGAGGACTTTGAAACAATTATCCATTGATGAAGATAATAATTTTCCCATTGCATCACCTGTGTTGCGTGACAATTTTTACATGGATGATGTACTATGTGGAACTCAAACCTTAGAGGAGGCTCAAGAGTTGCAAAAACAACTTATAGTTATTATGCAAAAAGCTGGAATGCAACTTCATAAATGGTGCACAAACCATCCAGAACTATCACCAAGTGTCGATGGAAATTATAATTTCTCAAATCCAAGTGAAACCAAAACCTTAGGAGTGTCCTGGAAACCAGTGTAAGACTGTTTTTCTTTTCGAGTCAAAGTGGAGCTTGGGACTTCATACACAAAAAGGAGTGTGCTGTCTACTATTGCAAGATTATTTGATCCTTTGGGACTGCTTGGTCCAATTGTATCTAAGGCTAAAATATTCATGCAGAAACTATGGCCCTTAAAAATTGATTGGACTGACACACTTCCAACTGCAGAGTATCAAGAATGGCATAAGTTTTTGGTTATATTAGAAAACATCAATAACATTGATATTGAGGGACGAATTGTGATTGAAAAAGCTACCCAGATAGAAATCCATGGTTTCTCTGATGCTTCAGAACGTTGCTATGGAGCAGTGATTTATTGCAAGTCTTTCAGCTCTACTGGTGAAACTATGGTTAGATTGGTGACTAGCAAATCTAGAGTATCGCCGGTGAAAAGCCTTACAATCCCAAGGCTGGAATTGTGTGCTGCAGTCTTACTATCAAAGTTAGTGAAAAGAGTCCTTGCTGCAATGAAACTGGACACAACAGTATTCTTATGGAGTGATTCCATGATAGTGCTTTCATGGATCCAAAAGGATCCAATGGATCTTAAAACATTTGTGCAGAACAGAGTTGCCATCATTCAAGAGAACACATCCATAAACCAGTGGGGTCATGTGTCATCTGAACAGAACCCAACAGATATCCTTTCACGGGGAGTGGACCCTGATAAATTGGTCAACAACAGAATGTGGTTCAAAGGTCCCACGTTTCTACATAACAGTGTTTATCCTAAGCAAACAATCTCTGTGTCCAAAGAATGTGAGGAATTGAAAGCAGAATTTAAAAACTGTCAGTGTGACGAGTTTAAAGAAAAATTATCTACTTTTATGTGACTGCTAATAATTTTATTCATAGTATACTTGTTATATATTCACGCTCATAGATGGCGTTACTGTCGCGAATAATTTTTGTTTGTATTCTGAAATTGAAATCCGAAGAGGAGAAGTGGCATCGATGTTGTTGAGTATGATGTCCTAAGTTGCTGTAGACAATCATGAGAGATTTTTGAATAAAAAAGTAATTTTACTAGTAACATAAATGTTATTGAGAGTTAAATAACATAAGTGGTCCGCCGACCTGCAGAACAGAAAAAATATGGATTGTTCGTTCATTGGAAAGTTTCGTATTGAACATTGAATAAAGGTGAATCTGACTGTTTAATGGAAGTTTCAACTTTACTGGATTATAGTTTTTGTGTCATGAGTATTGGATTACAATTGGGTCCGTTTCGTTTTGGGTAACTGTGAGTACACTTTTTGTTTATTTTAGTATGTTTTCCAAAATGGTGTATTAGTTTCATTGTATGAGTTGCATATATTTAGAGTTCTCCTTTCAATCAAAATGCTTTCAAAACTTAAAAAGAGTGAATTAATCGAAGTTGCCGAAGAATTAGAAATCAGTGTTCCGGCAAGTGCCAAAGTACTTACTATTAAAGATTTAATTGAAAAGAGCGATATTTATAAAAATAATCTTGAAGTCGTAAAAACTGTAGTTGAATCAATAATTGAAAAGAAAAAAGATTACGAGAAAAATGAAGCACGAAAGCTAGAATTAGAAAGATTGAAACTCGCGCAATTAGAAAGACAACTTGAGCTCGCGAATTTACAAAAAGTAACACAAAATGTTAATGTGTCAAGTAGCGATTCCGATTTAAATTCCAGTTTAGAATGTTTGATAAAAAGTGTCAAAACCTTAACAATACCAGTTCCGACACGTGCAGAATCGTATAATTTATTTTTCCAATCGCTTGAAAGAGCTTTCAAAACCAAAAATGTCCCAGAACAATTTAAGTCAGAAATTCTATTAAATATCTTGGGGGAAAGGGCTACCAATTTAATGATATATTTAAGTGAGGATGAATTGTGTATGTATGACAAATTAAAAGAATTAGTATTAAAAGAATTTCAATCCACACCACAAGAAGTTTTAAATAATTTCCGTAAAGCGAAAAAACGCCCAAACGAAAGTTATATCCAATTTGCCTCGCGACTTAGTGCAGCATTTGATTACTATTGTCAATTAAGAAAGGTAAATGATTTCAAGGGAGTTTGTGAACTTATAGTTTCCGAAAAAATATTTGATTCATTAGATCGTGAATTACAAATTCATATTGGCGTGAAACAAGGAGAATCTTGGTATGTGCCACCAGATTTGGCTAGGCATTGCGATATTTATGCATCGTCAAAATTCAAAAACGATAGTAATGTGTTCTCAAAGCCGCAAGTCGTAATTCAGTCGCAAAAATATCGTAAAGAATACAGTCCACAAAAGGTATTTGTATCGGAGGTTAAAACTCCAAAATGTGTAGTCTGTAAATCTAATGAAAATCATTCTCTTAATGTATGCCCTGTATTCAAAAATATGCTTGTTAAAGAGAGAATTGAGGTTGTTAAAAATAAGCAGTTATGTTTTAATTGCTTAAATCATCACAAAGTGGCTAATTGTTATTCAAAATCTAACTGTTATATTTGCAAAAGAAGGCATAACACACTTTTGCATATAAAAGAAAATGCAACCGAAGCTCGTTCGGAAAATGAAAGCATAGCATTAAATCCAAGGTCAAATGTATTTGTTCCGCGAATAGAAAATCCCGATCCCAGTATTAATTCTCCATCGAATGTGCCACCTGCGAGCACTACACATTCATTCACTGCAACAAGTATAAATGCAAAAAAGATGGTTTTATTAAGTACTGCGAAGGTCATGATTCAAAATAGTTTAGGAATATTTACGAGCGCACGTGCATTACTAGATGTTGGAAGTATGAGTCATTTCGTTTCGAAACGTTTAGCCGATAAATTGAATTTGAAAAAACAAAAACGAAGCATAGTGGTCTCCGGATTAAATCAGTCTTCTTCTGTTGTTAATAGGATTGTAAAAACAAAAATTTCGAATGGTAGTGGAAGTTTTGAAAAAGAAATTGAGTTATTAGTAGTACCGGAAATAACAGATAATTTACCCTCCAGGCAATTTGACATTAATACGCTAGAATTAGGTAATTTCAAATTAGCAGATGTGAGTTTCAATAAACCTGGAGAGGTGGATATTTTATTAGGTGCCCAAATATTTTACGAACTTTTGAGAACGGGTCAAATTAGGTTTCCGGATTCAGAAATTGCTTTTCAAAATACAGTGTTTGGGTATGTTGCTACCGGAAGTGTTCCAATCGAGAACAAAACTACTTTTCATTGTGGATTAATAATAGAGGATTTGGATGCAAATTTAAGGAAATTTTGGGAAATTGAGGAAGTTGAAGGGGAAAAATTACCAGATGAGGAGAGGTTAATTTGTGAGGATCACTTTATGAAGACACATTTCAGAAAGGACAATGGAACCTATGTAGTTAAAATGCCGTTTAAGATAGAGCCCCCATGTTTAGGCGAGTCAAAACACATAGCAATTAAAAGATTTAATTCTCTTTGGAAACGTTTGGAAGGAGATCCTGAGTATTTGCAACTCTACCGGGAATTTTTAACAGAGTATGAGAATTTGGGGCATATGCAGGCAACTTCTGAAACTCCAAAATATTTCATGCCTCATCATGGCGTTTTTAGGCCAGAGAGTAGTACCACCAAATTACGCGTGGTTTTTAACGCATCAGAGGCAACGTCATCTGGACAATCGCTGAATGATAATTTATATTCAGGATCGGTTGTCCAAGATGATTTGTTCGCTATTTTGTTGCGGTTTCGAAAACATTCTGTAGTTTTCACTGCCGATATAAAAAAGATGTATCGTCAAATTTGGATACATCCAGATCAGTGTGATTTACAATGTATTTTTTGGAAAAGTTTAAAGGAAGAGAAATTACGCGTATTTAAGTTGCTCACTGTTACCTACGGAACCAAGTGCGCTCCTTACTTGGCAACAAGAGTACTTCAACAATTATGTTGGGATGAACAAAACAGGTATCCTTTAGCTGCCGCTGCTGGTAAAGACTTTTACGTCGACGATATTCTAAGTGGTACCGAGGAGTTATCTTCTGCCATTGAACTACAAGACCAGTTAATACTGTTGTTAAAATCAGCGGGCATGGAGCTTCATAAGTGGAGTTCAAATAATCCTAGTCTGTTACACAATGTTCCAACGTCGGACCGAGAATACAATTTTGATAATCCCAACTCAACAACATTAAAAACCTTGGGATTAAAATTTAATCCTAAAAAGGACACATTTTGTTTTAGTGTTCAAAAAATTGTGAGTCCAGCAACAAAGCGAACAATGCTATCTGATATTTCCAGATTGTTTGACCCATTAGGTCTCTTAGGACCTTTGATAATTACAGCCAAGATTTTCTTTCAGAAATTATGGATTTTAAAAATTGATTGGGACGATGAAGTTCCTTTACACTTAAGTAGAGAGTGGGAAAAATTCAGTTCTGAATTGAGTCAATTAAAAAATTTAACTGTAGAACGACATGTTTTAACTTCTAAGGCACTGAAAGTTGACCTTATAGGCTTCGGAGATGCTTCGAAAGATGCATATGGTTGTGCCGTCTACATTAGATCTGTATCAAGTTATGGTGACATTAAGGTGTCACTCTTGTGCAGCAAATCTCGAGTGGCTCCCATCAAGGAAATAAGTATTCCACGTTTAGAACTTTGTGCTGCTGAATTACTTTCAAAACTTATCGTAAAGGTTATATCATCATTACAACTTGAATTTCATGAAATACATTTGTACTCAGACTCTACCGTGGTGTTGGCTTGGATTAAAACTCCACCCAGCTCTCTGAAGGTATTTGTAGCTAATCGTGTCACCAAAATTCAAGAGAATACAAAGGATTTTCATTGGCATTATGTTAAAACTGCTGAGAATCCCGCAGACTTCATCTCACGAGGTATTTTTCCTTCAAAGATCCAACAATTAGACATTTGGTGGAATGGACCTTCTTTCTTGTCATCTAGTAGCTGGCCATACTTCAAGGACAATCCTGATGTTTCAGATGATGAATATCTTCTAGAGGTTAAAGGAACTGAAAAGAACTCAGAACAAAATAAGGATTCTATGATTCACCTTTCTCTTTGTACTACTCCTAGTTTTTTAGAGTGTCTTTTTGAAATAAGTAACAATTACATTAACATCATTCGTGTTTTAAGTTATGTTTTCAGGTTTGTCAAGAACTTAAAGGGCGCAGTGAAGACAACAGGTCCACTGAATGCAAAGGAGTTGAATGCAGCAGAGGCATTCTTAATTAAAGGTGTCCAAACACAGACCTTTACTAAGGATATTAATAGTCTCCAAAACCAACACTGTGTGCCTCCAGGTAGTAAATTAAAAACTTTGAATCCTTTCTTGGATTCTAAGGGATTATTAAGAGTCGGAGGACGGTTAGGTAATAGTAATTTGAGTTTTAATAAAAAGCATCAAATAATTTTGCCAAAGGGTCACAAGTTAACTCTAATTATAATAGAACATTTTCATAAAAAATATTTACATATTGGTGCTTCTTCGTTACTCTATCTTGTTAGAGAAAAATTCTGGCCTCTAAATGGACGTAATAGTTGTAGAAAAATTGTTCATCAATGTATCATTTGTTTCAAAGTCCAACCAACTGTGTCGACTCAAATCATGGGCAATTTGCCCAAGGAAAGAGTTTCTCCAGATTTTGCTTTTAATTGTGCTGGAGCCGATTTCTGTGGGCCGTTTTATATTAAGAGTAAAGCTCAGCGTAAAGGTGCTTTACAGAAAGTTTATATTTGTATTTTTGTGTGCTTTTGTTTTAAGGCTGTGCATATTGAGATCGTTTCTGATTTGTCTTCAAATTCATTTATTGCAGCTCTAAAGAGATTCATGGCTCGAAGAGGTAAGTGTGCAAGGTTGTTTTCAGATAATGGACGGAATTTTGTAGGAGCTAATAAAGAAATTAAAAGACTTCATGAAATGGTTAAAAAACCAGATGAAAAGCTGGCAGGCTATTTAGCTGCAGAAGGTATTGAGTGGAGGTTTATTCCACCAAGATCCCCACACTTTGGTGGCCTTTGGGAAGCAGCTATAAAGTCGTTTAAATATCATCTAAAAAGAGTTGTTAAGGGAATAAACTTAACTTACGAAGAGTTCTTAACGGTAATTGTTCAAATAGAGGGAATTTTAAATTCTCGTCCTCTTTGTCCTTTGTCAGCTAACGAGGACGATTTTGAAGTTCTTACTCCTGCACACTTCTTGGTAAACAGGTCCTTAACATCTTTAACTGAGCCTAATTTAACAAACTTTAAGGAGAGTCATCTCAAAAAATGACAAAAAATTACTAGACTGGTGCAATGTATGTGGAAATTTTGGCATCGTCACTATCTCAGTCAATTACAACAGAGATCCAAATGGATGTTCGAGAAAAATAGTGTAAAATTAGGAGATTTAGTTTTATTAATAGAAGATAATTTGCCTTGTTATAAATGGGCTATGGGCAGGATAATTAAAATTTATTTTGGAGATGATAAAAAAATTCGTGTTGTTAAAATTAAAACGCAGTCTAGTACTTGTAAAAGAGCCATTTCAAAAATTTGTGTATTGCCTATGGAACATAATTAATGTGTAATCTTTAATTTTGTAAATATGAGTTTTGTATTATTGTTTCTTACATATATGTATCGATTATTGTGTATCTTGTGTTTTTACTAACTTGTGTAAAGGTTGTAATACTGTTTGTTAGTGAACTTCTGTAATTTCTTGAAACCCTGGGGTTTCAAGGTGGGGAGTATGTTATATATTCACGCTCATAGATGGCGTTACTGTCGCGAATAATTTTTGTTTGTATTCTGAAATTGAAATCCGAAGAGGAGAAGTGGCATCGATGTTGTTGAGTATGATGTCCTAAGTTGCTGTAGTCAATCATGAGAGATTTTTGAATAAAAAAGTAATTTTACTAGTAACATAAATGTTATTGAGAGTTAAATAACAATACTTAATTTGAGTAATAATTATATAACTGTTCTTCGTATTTTTAGTTATGTTTTCAGGCTCATAAATAATGTACAAAATCCTTTGTACAGAGTATCTGGGCCACTTGAAGTAAATGAACTGAATCATGCCGAAAGTGTTTTAATTAAAATGGTTCAAAAGGAGGTATTTTCAGCTGAGATTAAGTGTCTTAAGCAACACAAGAGTGTTCTTCCAAACAGTAAGTTAAAATCCCTAAATCCGTTCTTAGATGCTGATGGAGTCATGAGAGTTGGAGGACGTTTGGGTAACTCAGGTTATAATTTTTCTAAGAAACATCCTGCTACTATGCCTAACAATCTTAAATTGACTTTATTAATTATTGATTATATTTATGTTAAATATTTTCATGTAGGTGCTATCACTTAAATGGCTACTAAGTAAAATTATTGATGTATTCTTTGGAGATGATAAAAAAAATCGTGTAGTTCAAATAAAAACTCAATTTGGTGTATTAAAGAGATCTGTCTCTAAAATTTGTGTATTACCTGTGTCTAAATAATATATGTAAAACTGTGTTTTTCTTGTAATTGTAAATATTATTAGTGTATTTCTTTGAAAGTATTGCCATATTCATTAATTGTGTGCTGTGTTAAATTGAGAATTTCATGTAATTTAATAGTGTTCTTTTTACTTGTTTGCTGATAATTATTGAATATGTATCTTCAAATTTTGTGTAATTTGTGAAATAGTGTTTTACATACAATGATTGAATGTTTAAACATGTCAATGGGGGCCGGTATGTTAACGCTTGCATGCGCTATCACCGCGCCACCTGTAAATGAGGAGTTTGGTAACTGTGATTCTAACTGTAACTGAGAGAAGAGCGGGAAGCGCTCATCGTGTATACGAGTGAAGTGTAAGACGAGCTATCTGTGAAGGCACCATGTGCAGGTGTCTTTTGTGAATTATTAAAGAGATATTTAATACAGTCCACTAAATGAGTACTTATTGTGCAAATGACCTATGGAACTTTAATATTGTTCACTCAATAGATTACTACCAATAGTTTTAATGTAGGAAAATATATTGGTGAAACTGAATCAATACCAAATTTGAACTACAAGCAGTATTTAATATTTGTCAAGTTTTGTAATTATTCAACCCCATGTACATTCACATGTTGTGCACTCGTCATTTTGTTATGAGCAGAATTGTATGAAATTAATTGAACATTGAAAGAAGCTCATCACAATTTAAAAATCACATTACAGTTCTGTGAATTGCCACATGCTGCTTAGTATTTATTTTGATTATAATTATCAATAACATTTTAATAATAGAAACCTTAGTTATATATATATATATATATATTAGTTTATAATAAAACATCTGAACAAAAAGGTTACTGGAAGGGAAAACATAAATCAAAATCTATAAGAGATGTTAATTCTCCTCGAGTCAAATTTTTGGCAAAAGTGATAACATGACTTAAACACTGGAGACAATACCTGTTTCCTAGGCATTGTCCTCACAAACTTTCCAAGTACTAATAAATACAACTGAAACTTCTGTTCAAATAATTCCATACATGTTTGAAAAATATAAAATAGATTATGTCCTCCTAGAAAATTTTAAAATGATGAACTTGATGGAAGATTTCGTTCCAATAGACAAATGAGGGGGGGGGAGGGTTTGCAAACTATTATATCAGCTATTTAAAATGACTGAAAAGTGAAAGGAAACACAGATTTAAAAGTATGGTGCTTTTAGCAAGTGATAAGAATGAAATAAATTTGAAAACACTAAAACCTAGTCATGAAATTTATAGTAAATATAGTTTCATTTAAAGGTACAAGAACGTACAAGACGATGATATTAACTCATTAAACCAAAAAAAAAATGTTTGTTTTTTTCTTCCGTGTCTAAAAATATGCCCGTCCACTGTAGGGCGGTGACAGCTGATTCTTTTCTGCATGCCGAGATCCCTGACGTAAACACGCTGCGCTGGAACCTGCGCAGATGTTCAAGGAGGAACGGAGGAAACTAGTATGTGAGGGGCAAGACGCTTGTAAAAAAAGGGTTAACTTTCAACAAGTGAATTTGAGCTAAGCTGCCCTATCACCCTAAACTAAATGTGCGTGTGGTATTGATTGTGTATATTGATTGAAATGAAACAATAAAGTGACTTTATTCTTAGCTCACGTATTTAACTATTTTTGCTCTTCTATTCTCGATTCCCATCCGTGACGACTCCTGAGACGAAGACGGAAACCTCAGATCCAGAGATTTCCCACTTACAGACCACTACCACCCCTGAGATTACGCCATCTGCTCCTGGGCCTGCCCTGGACATGGAAACCTCAACTACAATGGATACTAACGCTCCTTCAGGTGAGTCGTTGGAATCCTGTCTTGAATCAGTTAGGGTGGATGCACTTCGCGCTAACCTCTCCTCCATACAAAACTCCTCTGATTACCTATCCATAGCCATCTTCGCCGAAAATAAACTAAATTGTCTCTCAAACTTCATGTTCCCTGATATCAACGTCAGTAATAACATTTCAGTTGACCTGATTAAAATCATCGAAGAAGCCAGATTAAAATTCTCCATTCTCAAACATCAAGAAATGAAAGATGACCTCAACCAATTTACAAATTTATGCCAATCATGGGGTATTCAAAACCCTGCCACCCAAACTCCCTTTGTTCTCGCAAAACCACGACAGAGAAAAAACTCCTTACCTGGTGAGACCAGCAAAAAACAAAAATTAGAAGCTACCACCTGCCAAAACAAATTCAGTGTTCTCTATATTGAGGACCCTCCCGAGGAACTCCAAATTGATGAACCACTGCCTCCATCTCCAACTCCAGAAAAAACCACTACCAAACCAAAAAAGAAACATGGCCCTAGTAAAAAACCAACTTCTCTTGCAAACAAACAACCTCCAGCTCCAACTCCAGTCATAACAGCCGCCCAGATCGCCCAACCTAGTACCTCCACAGCTACTCCTTCGATCCGAACCATTCCAAATCAACAAATGTTGCCTAAACCACTCACAGCCCCTCCTATTACTATAGATAACGTAGTCAACTCCTCAGCCTTACTCCGTGAACTCCAAACCATCACAAGTCTCAAATTATCGGCCAAACTCATTGGAACAAGCCTTAAAATTTTCCCTCAGACCCCAGCAGCCTATATCACCATACGAAGATACGTTGAACAACACAACCTATCCGCATATACCTTCCAACTACCTGAGGACAAATGCATGAAGGTTGTCTTGAGGGGCATGCCTGTCGACATGCCGAAACAGGAAATCGTTCACGAACTTGCCCTCTTTAACTACAAAATCATTGAATGCTACGCCATGACAAACCGTAAAACTGGACACCCTATGCCCCTATTCCTAATTACTCTACCAAAATCAGAAGAAAACAAAGGCATCTTCAACATCACTGAGCTATGCTCAATGAAAATTAAAATAGAAGCGCTCAAGAAGAAAACCAGTCCCCCTCAATGCTACCGCTGCCAGGGATTCTTCCATAACTCCGTCCACTGTTACCGCCCTCCAAGATGTCTCAAATGCGCAGGCGATCACCTCACTAAAGCTTGTCAAAAAACTGTCGATCAACCACCACAGTGCTGTCTCTGTGGTGACGCCCACCCTGCAAACTACCAAGGTTGTCCTAAAAACCCAAGAAACAAACCCATAACAGAAAAAGAAGAAAAAACCACTTCAGTCCAACCTGCACCCGCCCCGACGGTTAACGTTTGGGAAGAAAGACTTAAACAACAGGCAGCACAACTACAAAGTCAAACAAGCAAACCTCAACCATCTACCGCAGTTCCTGTCATCATCACCCCACCGCAAACCTCCACACAGATACCACTGATCCAAACTTCAAACCTAGCTTCTTTATCAGCCCAAATGCAAAATCCACAAGTTGTTGAAATGTTCTCCACTATCAAGCAGTTCATAGCAATATCCTCATCAAATATATCAAAGGCAGACAGGTTTATGGCTTGCTGCACCCTTCTAGGTCTAGATTTCACCTTCTAATGTTCCACCCAAATAGAAATTTCCATTCTCTCAAAATTATCTCCTGGAACGCTGATGGTCTCCACGCAAGATTCCAGGAGCTAGCTACATTCATAGATGACAATAGCCCAGATATCATATGCATTCAAGAAACCTTCCTTAGACCCTGCGACAACCTCAGCCACCCCAACTACACAGTTCATAGAACAGACCGCCTTACTCACAAAGGAGGAGGGACAGCTACTCTCATCAAAAACTCAATCTCTCACCATAGCATCAAAATCTTCACCTCAAGTTTTGAAAATACCACTATCAACGTCGAATTAAATAACAACAATAATCTCACCATATGTAATATTTATAGAATCCCGAATGGCAGAGCCCCCATTAATTATATAGAAGACCTCAAGAAAGTATTCCGAAACAGGGCAAATTGTCTTATCATCGGAGACTTCAACTCCAAACACCATTCCTGGAGCCCCTCATCCCGAGACGATATTGCTGGAAGACAATTATTCAACTTCATAACCTCCACAAATATTAATATCTTTGCTCCAAACCAACCCACCAGGATCTCCTCTTGCCCAAGATACAAAAATGCCACCCTTGATTTCTGCATAGGAACTGGTATCAACGACATTGCCGCAATAGCCATACCCGACCTTACGAGCGACCATAACCCGGTTCATTTCACTGTAAGCCTCCAAGATTTCACCCCCCCCAGCTCCAATCAGCTACAACTTCACAAACTGGAATAAATATCAGCTCATCATCCACGACAATATCCCAGGAAACCCAAAAATAGAAAATACTGAAGAAATTGATAATTCAATCAACCTTCTCACCACCACCATCAATAGTGCAATTACGCAAGCTAGTAAATGCAAAGTTATCTCCTCCTCACCCTCCACTATTCCACCTCACCTACGTGAGAAAATAAAAGAAAAAAATCGACAAAGAAAATTGTGGCAAGACACAAGATTCCCCCCATACCGCACTACATTAAACAAAATGCAAAGAGAGATCAAAAAAGAACTTAACCTCATCAGAGAAAATAGATTAAATTCCACCCTTCTCACTGCAAATGCCGAAGACAACTCACTCTACAAACTCATCAAGTACCACCAATCCAAGCCTACCATCATCCCTCCTCTCAATAGTGACCAAGGACCAGTCTACAATACCATCGACAAAGCTAACCTCTTCGCTGACACCCTCGAAGACTCCTTCCAAGTCAACGAAGAACCCGAAAATGAACGGCACACCATTATGGTGGAAGACACAGTAAACCGATTCCTCAACACTCCACACGACGCCAACAACCCTCCTCTCACCTCTCCCAACGAAGTCATGGAAATCATCCTCAAACTAGATATTAAAAAAGCTCCGGGACCAGACAAAATCAAAAACTTTGCACTAAAATCCCTTACTCTCAACTCCATCACCTATCTCACTAAAATCTTCAATAGATGTATTCAATTAAATCATTTTCCTCAAGCCTGGAAACACGCAGTCATCACCATGATTCCGAAGCCAGGAAAAGACCTTCAAGATCCTAACAACTACCGACCTATCAGCCTCATCTCTACAATAGCAAAAATTTTTGAAAAAATCATCCTTAAACGTTTACAGTACTTCTCCGACATCTACAATATCATCCCTCCACATCAACATGGCTTCCGAGAGGAGACCTCAACCTGTCATCAATTACTTAGAGTAGTAAATTTCGTAAAATCCAATTCCAAAAATAAAATCATCTCAGGTGGTCTATTCCTTGATGTACAGAAAGCGTTCGATCGCATCTGGCACAAGGGACTGATTTTCCGACTCATCCAACTCAACTTTCCTACTTATCTCATTCAACTTATAAATAGCTATTTATCAAACAGAACATTTCAAGTTAAACTTCATCACCAGCTCTCTAAAATATGTCATATATCTGCAGGAACACCACAGGGAAGTTTGATCTCTCCCCAAATTTTTTCTTTATATACATATGACTTCCCCACCTCACCCTATGTTGAAATCTGCCTTTTTGCGGACGACGCGGCCATTTTAACAAAAAGCAAATCTATCACTGAAATCCAATATATCCTCCAAGTTTACGTCGGGATCCTAGAAGACTGGCTTTCTCTCTGGAGAATCAAAATAAATGCAAGCAAATCCCACGCCATCCTCTTCAACCACAGCAATAGACCCTACAACCCACCTCCTCCTATCAACTTCTTCGATGAATACATAGAATGGGCTGATCAAGTCACCTATCTAGGTATCCAGCTAGACCCAAAACTCACCTTTAAATATCACATCGAGTCCATCATCCAAAAAGCTTCCAGAAAATTCTATTCTCTACAACCTCTACTTGGAAAAAAGTCAAAATTATCTCTTTCAAACAAGCTCTTAATCTACAAAACCTACATCCTACCAGTGATCACCTACGGCTGCCAAATCTGGGGCTGCACCGCCATCAATCATAGAAACAGAGTTCAAAGAACCCAAAACATCTTCCTCCGACACATCGCAAGAGCCCCTAGATACATGGCAATCCGATTCCTTCATACTGAACTCAAGATACCCTCCATCGCAAAAACTATCCACAAGCTCTGTGAGTCATTTCTCAATAGCATTGAAAACCACAACAACCCAACCATCAACGCCCAATCTACCATCATTCAAGAAATTAACTACTATCATCGCCTTGCATCAATCCAAAATCTGACCTTTTAAAGAAACCTACGACAAACCGAAACTTGACCTACTTCCCCACCTCGATCAGCTGTTCGAAAAGCTGATCAAAAACTTTCTCT
This sequence comes from Nephila pilipes, assembly GCA_019974015.1. Lineage (NCBI taxonomy): Eukaryota > Metazoa > Arthropoda > Arachnida > Araneae > Nephilidae > Nephila > Nephila pilipes. The sequence goes on along the minus strand of BMAW01002461.1, from coordinate 31,530 downwards.
CCTACCGTTTCTCCCTTCTTCTCTCTCCCTCTCCACCCTGAGGGTTGAGCCCCGCTCACCCCTTCCCATCGGCAGTTCTACCCTCTCACCTACCTCTACCCTGCCCCGGCGAGAGCGGAGCGCTTGCTCCCCCTCACCCACGGCAGACCCTACCCTCCGCTCGCTTCTACCAATCATATCGCTCATCCCACTCAACACTCATAAGTCACTCTAACACTATTCAATCCTCTCTTTACTACCAATTCAAAAATTTTACTCACAATATCATTAATACCTTCATGTTTCTATCCATGCTATGCTCCATTAGACAAAGAAAAAGCAGTTCACGCCACTGCTGGAACTTTAAAAAACGTAACCTACCTGATGATGTGCGTGTGGTTTAACATTTGACTTCTCTTCGCTCCTTTCCTTTTTTGGAAAAGAACGGTATTAGTAAGGCATTAATTTGTTTCTACACAAGATGACCTACTTTTTTTTTCTTTCAGCTTCATCTACGAAGTTTTTTAAAAAAAGTGGTGCAAAGAATTTTTGTTTGATTCAATACCTTTCTGCTACAGCAATGCAAATTCATATTTAAACAATTATTTTGAAATAAGACATAAAAAAAGTTGTGTCATACTTTCTCACTAAATTAAAAATAATATATATATAGCAAAATATAAGTTACATTAGTTGTATTTGCAGTTACAAAATTATTAAAAGCAGCTCTAACACATATGACAATCTGGGGCAGTCGAGAAGTTTGATAATTATTCTGATCGATGAACCCTTTAACAAAGCAGAAATAATCTGAATACTGTGTTTGAACTTGACGTTCCAAAAGGCCAGTAGTTTTCAAAGGGGGAATTATTTTACATGAACAACGTAATACTCTTGGTGGATACTCCAACGCTTTATTCACATATGAAAAATGCAAGTAAAAGATGTTTTCCTTTTAAGTGATTACTTTAATACAGTTAGGACACATTAATGGAAACTATATTGAATTTAATTCCACAAATATATAATGTATGAGAGATACAATAAAAGATATTCAGAGTCATGTTTAAACACTTTATTTCTTTTTAATTCAACATTATGTACATAGTATGTCAAACATCAGTTAGAAAAATTACTGTCAAAATGCTTCCATAATATATGTTATAATAAGAAAGAAATCTGTTTTTCAAAATATTTCTTAAAAAATTCCTGTAAAGTAAAAAAATATATACTCGAAATCATTACTTGGAACAGTTCTACATTAGAAATTATTTTTATAATACTGATTATATACGTCAATTAATATAAAGTTCAGAATTAGATAATAAAGTTATTCTGAGTACATACTAAAAAATTTGAGTTATATTCCTTTAATTTTATTCCAGTTTTTCAAATATTTTAATTAGTCACAAAGGTTACAGTGTGATAGATAATGACTTTACTATTTTGTATATATAGCAAGCATCAAGTTTTTTATTTTAAATAATTCTCTTCAGTATTTCATTTAAAAAACAAATGCATCATAAAATGAAATTCCACACTATGTGTGACCTACCCTATATCGCAAATTGAATTAAATGTTAAAAATAAATACTAACATATTAAAATTTCTATAAACATTCATCAAACGGTTTTATTGAATGAAATTTTAAAGAACAGCATAAAAAAAAACATTTTTTTTTAATATTAGAATATCACAGTTAAATTAGGACATTTCAGTAACTATAACAAAATGTCAGTGTGTGAACCAAACAAATCTGAATAATCATTTCTGCTTCTTGATAGAAGAATGGTTAATGATTCAATACCTTTATGCTGCAGTAATCCGAAATAATTTCAGCATTTCTTTTACAATAAGACATTAAAGAAGATGTATGATAATTTCTCATTCAGTTAAAAAGTAGCATATGTAGTAAAATGCAAGTTACTTTAACATAAGAAGCAGAACACATTTCTAAATCGCAGTGAAACAATCGAACACAAGACTTGCTCACTAACAGAATTTTTTTTTATTACAATACCTAAGACCCCTGAGGAAAATTAAGTTGTGAATTTGTTCATGTTAATGTTTTTCAATTTTTGGCAATAATTTCTGCTGGAAAAACAAATGCTAAATGTAAAATGTTTATAGTAAAGGAATCAAAATATAATATGAATCTACAGAGTGGAGATTAAAATCAGGGAAATCTGGACACTCCACGTTTACGTTGCATTCAACGGGCTTCAAGAGAGCGGAACCCTCTTCTAACCCGAATCTTGTAATTTAAAAGTTACTTAGACAAAAAAAAAAAAAAAAGTATGGAGCTTTCCTTCTTTGCAGTGGTTTCTGAAATGTGGACGGAAAATTTGAAAAGTTTGGATGCGTAGAACGCTGTATTCGTAGTAAAAGTTCTCAAAATAACCAGCGTTACAAGTGACACCTGGTGGCATCTAACGAAACATATGAATTATTCTCCTAATATGATGCGGCTGTCATGTGATTTAATTTAATGTGAGGCAAAGCTTTTGTTTGCATAGTATTATTTTAATTCTTAATTTTCTGCGATTTCCAAGGCATGGCGGTATTTTCATGTCAGAAGCGTCACATATGTAAATTTTTGTCTCGTGACGCTGGAAGCGCCATCTATGAAAATGTACAATTTTGTTTGTGTTCTACTTAAGGTGCTGTGTGGTCAGTAGACGTCGGCTATCCATAGCGATGAATAAACATTGCACAATGATGGAAACGGAACGAAGATATTGACGGGCGCACCAGTTAAAGACCAGATAATATAAACTAAATCTTCCTTTCAGAGAAATTAGAAGATAAAAAAAACATGATGTAATTTTGCAGTAAATTTATGCATTTGAAATATTTAATTGTAATTTAATGAAATTTTTATTGTGTTACCTTAACATTTTAATATTTTCAAGCATACATTATCTTGATTTGTAAACTTTAAAACATAACTGATCTAAATGATCCCAATTATTAATTTAAAATTTCCAAATTATTAATAGAATTTTTCTTTAGGCTGAAAAAATTATTCAAATTTTTACAACACATTTCTGAACAAAATGTTGTTTAGCCGTTGTCTAGAGATGAAGGAAAACTATTTAGAAAAATGAATACAAAAATAATACCACCACTCAATCCGAGAAAATTTCACTTTCCAACAAGCAATAACTTCTCAACAGATGGCGCAGCCTACCACTGAAACTCGCAAAAATACACCTCACTATTATAATCAAAATAAAAACCATAATCCAGTGAACAACATTATACAACCAATTGAAACACTTAAAGAACTTGCAGATATTTTCGCTCTAATACCAGGCCTTTTAACTAATTTACATAAAATTAAATGAATTAAAAAAAACACTGCAAAGATAACGGCAATCATCCAAGCTTTAATGTTAAAGATGAATAATTACAGCACCAATTTCTAAATTTTTGCAAATTATATTGATATATATTACAATTTAAATCCATTTAAGTTTTCTTTTGGATTTCCAATGAAAATTAAAATGTTTTTCATTCATTTTAATTCAAAAAGGGCAACCAATAACAGTTTCAGCGCTACTCACCTCTCATCCAATAAAAATTCTGTACCCCAGATTTTCATCAAACTATTTTTCTTTTTTGGACTTTACCACCAAAAATCCTTCCAAAGGAACTTCTATGTACAAGATTAGGGCTTGAAGAGCGCTCTAGAGTGTTAACGTGTAGTGAAATTAAGATTGCTCGAACATTTTGGTTACTCTCACTTTTTCGAATAGCACTTTTTAGTGCTTCCTTCGATTTTTTTTCTCTACCACCTCTTTCTGAACAAACCGATTGACGACCATGGACTCGCAATTTGAATTCCAATATGACCCGGATCCTAACTACGACACCTCCTCAATTATCTCCTCAATCTCCAACATAACAGATGATGACTCAACTCCATGTCAAAAAAGACAAAAAATTGAACAAGATATTGCAACCTACTCCATCAGAATAGAAGCTCAAATCTCTTACCTTGCTCAACTAAAATTCCATCGAACCGACCCCAACGATCAACTATTTACTAAAACTCAGAAAACCATTGAAAAACAAGAAAACAAGCTTCGACGACTGGAAAGTGAGTATGCTTCTTTAGCGCCTTGCGCGACTGCTGGCTGCCCCATCCACTCCACCTCTAAAATTCTACCAAATAAACGTAAAGAAAATGATGGCTTTATTACCCCCCCCCTAAAAATAAAACTTGCAAAAAATCCTCCCTATCCACCTCTCTAAATTCGGCTCTTTCCACACAGAATCAATTTCAACAATTATCCTACCAAGAAATATCTGAAATGGAAACTCAAGAAATTTCTGAAACCCAAGCTAACAAGACTTCAAAAAACCTACCCCCACCTATTTTGCTTAAAATTAGTAAAAACTACCGACAGCACCTAAAAGAAATCATTAAAGACCTTCCCAACCTTAGAACTCGACTCTCAGGAGTGAACATTAAATTGTACACTGACTCTTATAATGAATACAGGACACTGGCTCAAACTCTTTCAACTAAACCTTACGAATATTACGTAATACAACCAAAAATTTCAAGACCTTTGAAAATCATTTTTAAAGGACTCCCCAGGTACACCGACATTGAAGATATAAACGAGGAACTTAATGAACTTGGTTTTAACCCCATTAGAATTAACCAACTTACAAATCGCCGAACCAAAATTCCTGTTCCAATATTCCTTATTACTTTACCTCGAAATAAAAACAGTCAAAGAATTGACCATCACCTGTCTACGAATACCAAAATAACAAAGTGACGCAATGTTACAACTGTAATTTGTTTCATCACAGCACTGATAACTGCCACATGATCCCTCGCTGTATTAAATGTGCAGGAGTACATGCCACCAGAGACTGCGACATCAAAGAGAAAATTCCTAACATCACATGTATAAATTGCAATGAAATAGGTCATCATACGGTGGATGCAAGGCTTTCCCTAAACCGTCAAAAGGCTCAATCATTAAGAAAAACACGACAACGTCAAATAAACTACGTGAAAACTTTACCTTCGCAAATGCTGTATCTTCTAACCAACAGATGGCGACCCAAACAGATGAAAATCAAGAATCAACCAGCCCACCAAAAAATATCCCAAAATTCAACTCAAAAAGTCATCAAAAGAATCCATTCAACAGTATCTGTGAAGCAATAGAACAACTAAAAGGTCTAGCAGAAATATTTTCTATCATCCCAGGTCTCCTCCCGAACTTACATAAAATTAAAGCAGCGAAAGGCACAGCCAACAAAAAATTTGCAATCCTTGAAGCTCTTATGGACATCGCAGATGAATAATTCCAACCTTCCCCAATCTACCATCAACGACTCACTAATATTCAAAAATCCTCCTCTCCACCCCCATCAAATTTCATACCAATAACAGCTTTCTCTCAATATTTTAGCTATGCTGGCTTCTTCAACTTCAAATCACTCAGCTCCATATCATCCAATTCTCTTCAAAATTCACCCTAAGTTTCTCCAAGATTTCTCCTCCATCAAAGTTATTTCCATACATTGGAATACATTGGAAATTGTATCGAGCACATAGGCCGCAGAGCGGCCCTCAAGCTCGGGTCGGTATTGTGATGCAAAACTTGGCTGTTTTGTCTTTGGTTGGTTTATAGATTACGGAGGTGAGCTTCCAATTGGCTGCCCTTGGCTGTCGTGTTTGTGATATGGGTGTGTTTAGTTTGGAGGGCATATACGGCTTGTGAATGATAGGGGAGGGGGAACGGCAATATTTATAAAAAATTCCTTTAACCACCATTCTATTGACATTCACAGCAGTACCTTTGAAAATTCAGCCATCAACTTGCAACTTAAAGACAATAGCAAATTAACCATTGCCTGCATCTATCGACCTCCGCACGGCGCCATTAGTACCATGGAGATTGACGCTTTTTATCTAAACAACTCCAAAGCCATTCTCTTTGGAGATTTCAACGCCAAACACCCTTGTTGGAACGTAGGACACTCCAACAGAAATGGAAATATCTTATACGATTGGGCATTAAACAATGCCATTGATGTACTTGAACCCATTGCACCAACACACTATGCAACCAACACTCCCACAAATTCTGTTCTTGATATCGCATTTGCTAAAAATTTAGCACTTGCAGATATCGAAACATTTAATGAACTTAGCAGTGATCACAATCCCGTAATCATTGACCTTTTATTAAATAACTCCCTCCCTCCCATTCTCAGAACAATGAAAACAACCAATTGGGTAAAGTTTCAAGACAAAATCTTTCACAACATGGATGGTAACCCAGATATAAATTTACATGAAATTGATCATGCAATACAAAACTTCAAAAGCATTATCATACAAGCTATTAACGAATCTAGTGTGACAAAAACCATCAGCACCCCCCACCTTAGATTCCCGCCTAATATCCGAGAGCTAATAAAGATTAAAAATAGATTTAGAACTCGATACCAATCTACCAGGGACCCCACTTATAAGAGAGAAATGAATACCCTACAAAGGCAAATCAAGCATCTGAAAAAAGAGCATAAAAACAAAACCTGGAAGAATTTACTCAATCAACTAAATCCAGAAGATAATTCACTCTACAATATGCAACGAAAAATAGCAAGAAAACCCATCACCATTCCTCCTCTCAGCAGCCCCAATGGAATTGTTTATTCCGACAGGGAAAAGGCTGAGGTTTTCAAAGATTTGCTTGAAGACACTTTCCAAGAAAATATTGAGCCATACGACGATGACAATATCGACCGGGTTGAAAATACGGTCAGAAATTATCTGGCAAACCAAAATATGCACTCTCCTCCACCTCTTACCAGTCCCACTGAAATAATTAATATTATAAAAAAGCTTCCAAAAAAAGGCATCTGGTCCAGATAACATACCCAACTATGCTCTCAAACTGCTACCGCTAAATGCAATTACGCATTTAACAAAAATCCTTAACAAATGCTTAATCACAAACCACTTCCCCTCTTATTGGAAGACTGCAAGTGTGATAATGCTCCCTAAGCCAAACCAAAATCATAAATTCCCGCAGAGTTACAGACCAATTAGTCTGCTCTGCAACACTGCTAAGATTTTCGAAGGAATTCTCCTAAATCGTATTAAAAATCAAATCTCCATCACTAACTGTATACCCCCTGAGCAATGTGGGTTCAGAGAAGGTCACTCCACTTCACACCAACTCATCAGAGTCATAAATATTATCAACGAAGGGTTTGTCCTCAAACGTCATACCATTGGGGTCTTCTTAGATGTAAGAAGGGCCTTTGACAAAATGTGGCATGACGGCCTGATTTATAAATTAATTAAATTAAATTTTCCTAATTACCTCATTAAAATTATCAATTGTTTCTTAAAAAATAGATCATTTAACGTTCGAATTAACAAAACTCACTCCAGCCCTGGACAAATTCATACGAGCACCCCTCAAGGCGGGGTCCTCTCGCCCCATTTGTAATATTTGTACACGCATGACTTTCCACACCACGCCAGTGTTAGCACTTGCCTCTTTGCGAATGATTCCGCGGTGCTGGCCCAGGGCTACAACATCAGTTACACCATAAAAACCATGCAAAACTATCTGGACTCCTTAGAGAACTGGCTAACCCTTTGGAGAATTGCAATTAATGTGGAAAAATCGCAAGCCTTCCTTTTTCAAGAAGGAAGACAAAATCCCCCAAACAACTTAATCCTTTTCGACGAAGATATCAACTGGGTATTGGTGGTTAAATATCTGGGCCTGCATCTCGACCAAAAATTAACTTATGCTAAACACATTAAATTTCTCAAGGATAAATTTTGGAATAAAATTCATCTCTGCATCTCATTGATTGGCAGATATTCCTCCCTTTCACTTAAAAACAAAGTTCTTCTCTATAAGCAGATTTTGCGCCCAGTTATTACCTACGCCTCCTCTATTTGGGGAGCGGCAGCCCCGACCCACCTAAGAAATATTCAAATAATCCAAAACAAAATTTTACGTATTTTTACGAACGCTCCATGGTACGTTAGAAACTCTGTTATCCATAATGACTTGCAAATAGAGCCAATAGAAAACTTCATTACTAAGCTTTCTAGAAATATTTTTCACTCAATTGAAAATCACGCCAACCCCTTAATCAGAGCCCAAACCATCTTCGCTGTTATCAACAACAAACAAAACTTTGCATATAAGACAACAAAATGGAGACAGCCTCTAAAGCCCCCATAGTTCCTTTCCTTTTGCATATCAATCCGTTCTTCTGACATCAAATCCTTTATATGTTAAAAAAAATTGCACTTACTCCCTCTCTGACTGAGGGAGAATCACAGGATTGATTGCAGCTTGCTGTATTCACTCCTGCTGGTCACACCTTTATTTTAAACATTTTTTCCCCTTAGCCTTGTCACTCCACCTCTAATGTGAATTTTCTAATTGTTCATTTAAACAAGATTCTTTTATACGGAGCAGAAGCGTGCTTCTGGCGCTCGTTTACATCTAATTTTAGTAGTAGGCTTGTGAATGAAGTTAATAAGTTAATAGCATGTTTTAGAGTAAAAATTTAAGAGTTTAAATAATTTAAGGAGTGATTAAGGTGGGTTGTAGGAGTCTAGTAATACAGTTCTGGGTCTTTTTGTGTTTTCGCGAGGGGTGTAGTTTTCAAGATTGATCATGTTGTAATTATTAGTTAGGTTCAGTGTTGAGAAAAAAATTTTGGCTATTTTTTGTATGTGCTTTCTAAAGGTTGGAATTTTGGTAGCTTTTAAAATTTCGTTATTTCTGATGTACCATCTAGATTTAGTAATTAATCGGAGAGTTGAGCTTTGTGTTTTTTCGAGTAGATTGATATTACTTTTTGCCGCATACGCCCATATGGGACATGCATATGTGAGTATTGGCCTGAGAACGGCTGTGTACAGAAGCAACTTATTTTTGATATTCATTTTGGAATCCCGGCAGATTAGAGGGAAAATACTACATTTAGCTTTCCGGAATTTTTCACGCGCATATGTAATGTGTGGTTTCCATGTGAGTGTTTTATCGAGTATAACTCCGAGGTATTTGGTTTTTTGAGACCACGGGATATGTGTTTTGTAGAAGGTAGGGAGTGGGGTGTTTATGATTCTTTTTCTGGAAAATAAGATTGCTGCCGATTTCTCGACATTAATCTTGATTTTCCAGTCGTTGTAGTAAGTTTCTAGTAGTTGGAGGTGTTTATTAAGTGCGAATAAGACTGTTTTGATGTTTTTGTATTTTGCGAGTATGGCTGTGTCGTCTGCGTACATGTTTAAAATAGTTAAGCTATATTGTGGGATGTCATTTAAGTATAAGTTGTATAAAATTGGACCGATTGATGATCCTTGCACTACTCCATATTTAGTGAAGTGTGTGTTTGATAATGTGTCATTAATTTTAACCTGGTAGTTTCTATTAGTGAGATAGGAGTAAATTAAATTAATTAGTGGTGTGGGGAATTTGTAGTGTATAAGTTTGTATCCAGAGTCTCTATCCAGACGCGGTCGAAGGCTTTTTGTATGTCGAGAAAAACCGCGCCTGTTGATTTTCTGTGTTCTAATCCAGATGAGATGTGCTCTGTTAGTTTGATTAGAGGGTGGGAGGTGGAGAGATTTTTAGTGAAGCCGTATTGGTTAGGGTTGCGAATATCGGATGTGTCGAAGTGATTGTTGATTCTTTTTAGTATGACAGATTCTGTTAGTTTGCTTAGAGAAGAGAGCAATGCTATTGGTCGGTAGCTATCGGGTAGGCGGGGATTTTTCCCCGGTTTAAGGATAGGAAAGATTACGGAGGTTTTCCAGTTATTTGGAAAGTGTTGGAGTTTTAATATTCAGTTAATTATATAGGCTAATAGGAAAATTAGTTTCGGTGGAAAGTTTTTGAGCATTTTATTTGTGATATTGTCTTTGCCTGGAGCTTTGTTAATAGCTATGTTTTTAATATAAGTTGTGATTTCATTTGGCCAAACTGTTTCTGTAGGTGGGTGCGGAGGGGGGTTGTTAAAAAAGCTTTGGAGGGTTGTGTGTACTTTGTGATCTATATCTGTTTTGTAGTTATTTGGTCGTTTGCTTTCAGTGAAATTATGTGAAAATGTGCTTGCTAATAGATTGGATTTATCAATATCTGAGTCTATAGTGTTATTGTTGTCTATTTGTGGGGGAATATTACTTCTTTTATTTTTGAATGATTTGGTCATTTTCCAGATTGATTTATCGTGTGTGTTGAGTTTTTGTGTCCAGCTATTTTGTGTGAATTTATGGATTTCTTTTTTAATTAGGTTTTGTATTCTGTTGACTTGTGTTTTAATGGCTGGGTCTAAAGTTCTTTGGAATAATTTTTTCGTTTTGTTACGAATTTTTATGAGTTGTTTAATGTTGGGTGGTGTGTATCTTTCGTTGGTGGTGTTAATGGGTGTGGAGGCTTTTTGATGTGCTGTAATGATGCTGTTTGAGAGATCAGTTATTTTTTGTTCAAGTTGAGTGCTATTGTTTATGTTTGTGTAATCAATAAAGTTTATGTTTTTATTAATTTCGTGTTGAAAAAGTTTCCAATTTGTTGAAATAGCTCTTTTATTGATGTGGTGAGTAAGTGTAAAATTAAATTCTAAGATTATTGGGTTATGATCTGATGATAATTCAGGTATGGAGGTGATGGTGTGTTTGTAATTAAAATTTTTGATGAGTGCGAAATCGATGGTGGTGGCTGTGTTGTTACCGAAGCGTGTGGGGGTGGGTGGGTATGCAAGTGTAATGTCGTGTTGGTTAATGTAATTATGTAAGTTTACCCCTCTAGGTGTATTTGTGTGTGCGTTCCATGTTTGATGTTTCGCGTTGAAATCACCTACTATGACACAATTGTTATTTAATTTAAAGATGGTGTCAAGATCTTGTGTAAAATTGGAGTAGTGTGAAGAAGGTGGTATGTATATGGAGACGAGGGTGACTGCTGAGTGGTTTGGAGGGGTGAGAATAACAATAGTAGCTTCAGTGTGTTGGAGTGGTGGGGTAGTTAGGCGATGGTGTGTGAGTGAATTTTTGATGAAGATCATTGTTCCTCCGGATGCGATTTCTTGTGTGTGCCTATCGTCTCTGTAGGCAGTGTAGTTTGGGAGGTGTACAGTGTTGCGTGGTCTCAGGTGTGTTTCTTGAATCATAATTAGGTCAGGGGCGTGCTTCTGTACAAAATCTCGCAACTCAACAATACGAGATTGTAAACCGTTCGCATTCCATGAGCATAGGCTGAGGCCAAAGAAATTGTATCTATTATTCCTTGCATTTATTATTATTTGGCTGGTGTGATTATTCATTACTGTCCATTAGAGCTTCGATTAGAGCATATGTTTTATTTGTTTTGCCTTTTGCTGCCTTGATTTTGGGGAGATTCTTAAGAAGTCCAGGAAGTTGTTTAAAGATTTCGGTTAGGGCTTGAAACATCTCTATTGCTTGAAGCAGGTCTGGGGTTTCATCATCTTCTTCTTCTGTTTGTTTTTTATTCTTTTGTTGGATGTGTTTGCTGACGAGGTTAATTGCTTTGTTTCTATTGTTTAGTTGATGTTTGTTAGAGTTGGAGGTTGTTTTCTCGGGTTGGTGGGGTTGGTTTATTTCTTCATCCTGTGGCGCCATCTGTTGTTTTTTAGCGACGGCATTTGCAAACGTGAAATTTTCTTTTACCATGTTCTGGCCTTTAGTGATAAAATTTTGCTTCTTAGGAGGCTTGGGGAATTTTTCACATCCTCCGTAGGATTCTAGGTGTCCCTTGTGATCGCAGTTTATGCACTCCGGGTTTGAGATTTTCTCTTTAATTGGGCAGTCTCTGGTGAGGTGAGTCTCTGAGCATTTTAGGCATCTTGGGTTGATATGGAAGTTTTCTGCCGAGTGGTGGAAATAGTTACACCGGTAGCATTGGGTAACTTTTCAGCTTCCCCTGTAACCTTCTATTTTCACATTCATGTAGCAGATCTTGGTGAGTTCAAAGATTTTTTCTGCTTCTTGTGTTCGAGGGAGTGTTGCGAGGTATACCGGAAGTGGCATTTTTGTCCTTCGGTTCGTCAGTTGTACTACTCGAATTGGGTTAAATCCAAATTCTTGCAGTTCCTCTTTGATGTCATCTGGCTCGGTTTCTCGAGGAAGTCCTTTTATTATGGCTTTAACCGGTCTTTGCTGAACCGGACGAATTACATAATACTCGTACTCGGCTCTAGTGGACAAGTAATGTACGAGTGATCTGTATTCTTCAGGAGTATCAACGTAAAGTTTGATATATTCTCCAGAGAGTTTGGTACGTAAATCTGGGATGACCTGGTGCATAGCTCCAAGTTGGTGTTTGTAATTGTTGATTTTGAGCATTATTGGTGGAGGGAGTCGTTCCTTAACTGGGGTGACGACCTCGTTTGTTTGATTATTTTCAGTTTCCTGGATTTTTAAGTTTTGAAATTTATTTTGGGTTGTTGTTACTGTAGTGGTTTCAATAATTAAATGCCTTTTTGCTGTTTAGCGGTTAGGGGGAGTGACGAAGCCGTCTTCGTCTTTTCTTTTTAATGTTTTGGTTTTTGGTTGGTGTACTGGGAAGGGTTGTATGAATGGGACAGCCAGGTACAGTACAAATAGGAAGTGAGGCATACTCACCCTCCGTAGATGTCAGGTGGTCCTGGACCTTGGAGTACAGCAGCAGGTAGGAGCGGAACTGTTCGTCGCTTTCATCATGTTCTGGATTCCTTCTGTTTGACTGGATTAAGGTGTAGATCTCGTCTCTATAGTGTACGAGCTTTCTTATCCGTCTTTGCAGGGCTTGTAATGTCTCGCATGACTCTCGATTGATATCTCTAATAGGAGATTGTGATCGGGATGAAGATGGAGAGACTATTTCCATATTGAGTTCCATGTCCAATTTCAGTGTCCAGGTCAGGTAGGGAGTGAATCAGTAATAATAAATTACCTTCGCCAATAGCTCTGAAAAGAGCTGGTTGGATAATTTTATCTTAAGCTATAAGATATTAGTACGGAGAGAGGCGGTTAAACGTCTGTCTCTACCGGTGTCTCTATTCCAATACCTTATTCCAAACAAAATTGTATCTTGTAAAAGTTATTTGCACATCTTCAAAGGACCTTTTATTTGCCAGATTTGGGCTAGTGGAGCGCTCCGGGCGCCCACAGAAACATCAACGTCAACAACTGTTTAATACATTTTTTTTATAATTGTTAAGATATTTATTAAAACGTAATAATTTACTTTATATTGTTGTTTGGGGGGTAGCTGCCCCGATCTACCTGAAGCACGTACAAGCACTGCAATATAAAATTCTAATAATCTTGACAAACGCTCCATGATACGTAAGAAACTCTGTTATTCTCAATCACCTGCAAGTTAAACAAATAGAAAACTCCATCACCGAGCTTTTTTGAAACATTTTCATCATAATAGAAAACCATTCAAATCCCATGATCAGAGCACAAACAATATTTTCAGAAGTAAACATTAAACAAAATTTCGCTTTTAAAACCACCGAATGGCTTTAACCATTTAAACCTAACTAATATTACAAAGTTTAATAACTTAAAACCTTCACTGACGTTGATCGCTAAAAACGAACAAAATAGCACTTCCCCCAAGAGGAAGTGGGAATGGTTGCAGCTTGCTGTAAACATTTCTGCTACCAACCTCCACCAGCTTAAATTTAACTTATAAAGGACTAAGTCTCATATTTTAATCTAATTGTTCTTCCTGAAACTTAATGTTACAATTTGCGCAGATGCCGCAAATTCGCTGGAGCTCATATGCCTTCTACTTCTCATAGTTGAGATTTCCAATAATGTAGATCAAATATCATTCTCAAGTAGCCGACTATTCTATTTATGTTTATCATATGCGGTGAGAGATCGCACTTAGTTTATATATATATTTTTATTTACGGAAATTCAGAAGCAATTGTGTAGTTTTTTCCAACATTTATCTTTAATAGAGAGGATATGTTTTTTGAAAGTGAGGCGGGTATCTAATGTAACACCGAGGTATTTAACATCAGTGCTCCAATTAATTTCGTTATTAAAAAGTTTTAAATTTTTCGACGGTGGTGGGGCGGATCCTTTACGGAAGACAAGGGCTTTAGTTTTACTGGTGTTAACCGCAATTCTCCAAAGGGTGAGCCAATGCTGTATTTTGTTTAGGTGGATTTGGAGGTTTTTTCGGGCGGTGTTTTGGTTGTGTGATTGGACGAGGATGGCAGCGTCGTCCGCGAATAAGCATAAACTTGTGAGTTTAAATTGTGGGAAGTCATATGTGTGGAGAGAATACAAACACGGACTTAAAATAGAGCCCTGAGGCGATCCGGCAGCTATTTTGCCTGTAAAAGATAAAACCCTATTGATTTTTACCTGAAATGAACGGTTTTTTAAGAAAGAGTGTATCAGCATAGTAATGTAAGGAGGAAATTGTAATTGAATCATTTTGTAGGTGAGACCATCGTGCCAGAGTCGATCAAAGGCCTTTTGGATATCAAGGAGTATTCCCAAAGTGATTTGTTTGTGGTTGTATCCTTCGTTAATGATATTAACAACACGAAGGAGTTGATGAACGGTGCTGTATTTATGTCTGAAACCAAACTGGGCATCAGGCAAAATATTGTGCTGCTCAAGGAACTCCTGAATTCTGATAAGAAGTATTTTCTCAAAGATTTTTGAAATGGTATTGAGTAAGCTAATGGGGCGGTAGTTATTTGGGAGGGCGTGGTTTTGGCCAGGCTTAGGAAAGAGGATAATAATAGCGTGCTTCCATTGGTCAGGGAAGTAAGCGTTTAGAAGGCATTTATTAAATATTTTGGTGAGGTGTGTAATACAATGTATTGGAAGTGATTTGAAGGCTTTGTTATGGATGCCCTCCTGTCCAGGGGCCTTTCGGTTTCTGAGTTTTTTAATAATGTGTATGACCTCTTTGGGAGATGTAAGGGGGGGGGGTGAATGATGTGTTATGAAAACGTATTTCGCACGAAACTTCACGTGTATAACTTATATACTTCAATTTATTTTTATAAAATAATGGTGTTGATGTACTTAACAAACTAAAGTTTACAATGTTTTTTCGATCGTAATCTTTGCAGTTACATCTCATAAAATTGGCTTATCTATGAGGGTCGTGCAACTAGTTCGTAGATATTGTTTGTATTTTGAAAGCAACATCTTCTGCTCTACGGTATTGAAGCCAGTAATCAAATGCTTCGTTGTTATCATGACGAGGAGAAAACTTGGCAGCAGCAACAATCCAATTTTGCTTGAGTACCAAGGACATTTTCCTCTGTCTGACTTTTTGTTATGAACTTTTTTTTTAAAATTATTTACTTGTTTATTAAATTATATAGAGAACACATTTGAGATTTAACTAAGAATTACGAAAGAGAGAAGTGCATTTAAAATGATAGAGTTAGTACTTTTTGTTTATTTATTTAGTAATTGGAGTGAATGTCTCATTATTTACATAGTTTTTGTTTATCGATACGAACGATTTATATTTAAATAAAAAAAAGTTTTAAAATATAAGTTTTTTAAAGGCGGTTTGGAATCCAGGAAGACGCCGAGATATTTGACCTCCGAATCCCATGTAATTTTTCTATTCAAAAGTTTAAGCTGTTGGGTGGGAGAGGGGTGTGACCTATTCTAAAAATAATTGCTGAAATTTTGGTAGAAAATTTGGCGGATATGGACAACAAATGGGTTAGATGGAAATGAGAATAAAGGGAGAGAGTCGATGGGAGATTTAGTGGATGGCAGTTTAGACCAAAACGTTTCCTTCCTACTTTCCTTCTTGGATACCGGTTTTTTCTCTGACTACCGGTCCCCCCCCCCCCCCCGCCTTCCCTATCCATTCTGAATTTACCAAAATAGATGGCAAATGAGTACTCCGAATTTAATCCAATTTCCTTTGAACTTTGAATCTAAAAAGAAATTTTTTTTCATTTTTTTTAATTGTTATGTAAAATTTTTATGATTCCTTGCTTGTACACATGTTTTGATTTCATGGGAATATTTTAATAAACATTTTTGGAGGATGAAAATCTGTTTTGATTTGACGAATTTTGAATACATAGACAGGCCAAAATTTTTAGTTTATTTCAATCAAATTAACTTTTTGGTGTTGTAATTTGTTTTCTCTGACTAACAGGCTTATTTAACAAAAGGAAAGTTGTTAGATTGGCTAAAGAGAATTAGATGTAAGAATTACTTAAAATATGAAGATTATATTAGCAGAAATTATTCTTAAGAGTAATGGATTCAAAGAAGAATGTGTTAAATTGAAATTTTAGAAATTTATTGAGGAGATCAAAAAGTTGGAAATTCAAGAGTGAAAATCTCCTCAATTGCAGTATTCATAAACTATTTTTTAAATATGTTTTATCAGGTTTAAGTCCTTTATCAAACTCATTGAAACAAACAATTTATTTATTGTCAGTGAATAAAATTGTATTTACTTATTTACCCATGTGTATGTGCTTATAATTGTTGTTTCTTATTTTCTTCATTTTTGTTTATAATTATATTTCTTGTGTGTAGAGAGTTAAATAAAATTTACTCAATTTAGGTAAAATGTATAAATGAAAAGTCTGAAAGCAAAAAGCATGCCCAAACGACTATTCTTTTAATAACAAAATAACAGGATGACTTACAGCAGATTGTGGAATATTACAATTGCTATTTATTAGAACACACACATATCCAATAATGATTTAGTGATGTTCATACTGCCAGTAGGAAAAAAAAAAAAAAAACTCATGAAACTAACATTTAAAGAGCGACAACAAAACATCCAATAAAAGAACTGCCATTTATGTCCCAAGATGTATAACAATGCTACTGCTTGTCATATTTTGAAGATTGTAAGATTCAACAAATCTCTTAAACATTATTATTACATTAATTTATGGCAGGTGGATGGAATTCTTGTCAAGCATCTTAGATGTATAATATTTATATAAATATAATTTAAAAAATATTTAAATATAAACATAATTGCATTTATCAATATGCTATATTTTAAACTTGATTTAAAGATTAGTAAAAAAATAGCATCACTTTTTTTCTTAGATTCAAAAAATTTAAAATTAAATTTGTAAAATTTCTGGCAAAACATATTTAAAAAAAGGAAGAAAGATGTACTGATGTTTGTAAATTCCAATAATTTTCTTCATATTCAATTATTTAAGAATGGAAATCTTTGGCTGTGCATGTGTCTTTGTCATAGAAGTAGGATGCCAGTGGAAGTATTCAGTGACATGTTTGCTTTTGTCATGGTCTACCCTCCGTTAGCTTATCACCTTCAGTCAGCTCTGGTAGCAGTCCAAGTAGAATAGGAATGTAGTCATGGGTTCTAATGAGTAAAGCGTGATTGAAATATTGATTTAATTGGTTGTAATTGTCACTAAGAAACCGGAAGTTAATTTTTCTCTAAATTGTATAAAAAGAAGTGATGACAAGTATGAATTTTAAGTAACAAAGATTGTTCACGGCGGTTTACGTTTATCGCAATGTTTATCCCTGTGTTTTGTAAAATCCAAGAACCTATATATATATTAACTAAATGAGTAAATAAAATGTTTGATGTTTTCTTCTATGTCCAAGAATATGCCCGTCCCACTGTATGACGGTGACAGCTGATTTTTTTCTGCATGCCGAGATCCCTGACATAAACACGCTGCGCGGGAATATGCGCAGATGTTCAGGGAGAAAACTAATACAAGGGGTTCTAGTTAAACGCTTGTAGAAGCGACAGTTTAGTCCCTGGTCCTAACGTGGAATACTGGCCATGAAGACCGACAATAAATATGCAAATGAGATGAATGAGGGCAATTTGTATTTTGCAATCACAATAGCATCATACACAAAAATAACATTCATGTTTTTAAATGTGCATGCAGTATTAAATAAAATATTTTGGATCATTATTTAATACTGCAATGAAATCATTTGGTAATTTTGATGAAAGCGCCCCCAACTCCCCCGAAATGAAGAGGAAAATCAGCGTAAAAAAGATTTCAAAATTAAAATGAAATCCGTATGAAAACATAAAGTTGAATATCGCGAGATTCGTTTGGTCGGTAACTGTATTTCTGCGGAAGGATGCAGACGGGTCCCTTAAGAAAAAGGAAAACAATTTTTTTTGTTCTGTTTTATTTGTTTTCTCTGTATTATTTTTAGTGCATTTTTACATTTTTTTTTCATTGTAACTCCAATGATTACAATATCGTTCCGACAACACTCCAAATTGCTTTCTATTGGAATTATTACGAGTTAAGCACCGCTCACGCCGAATTTTTTTAACACCCTCTATCCTCACGGTCTTGAACTATTTATTAAAATGTGACGCAAACTCTTCCACTGCGATCAATATCTCAAAAACTGTACGTCTTTCCAACTCGTGGATTTTTCTCAATCTCGTTTTACATTCTGAACAAGCTTTCGAAACGTCCGTTGTAGAAGTTTTTATCAAATTCCGATTGACATTGAATGGATCTAGGTGTATATCACACAAAAAATTGTGAGACACCTAGAACAACGTTTGCCAAATGGTGGTTCCCGATCCTGCTATGCGAACCATTTGAATCCAAGTCAAAATACAATTGCTGTTTCAATATTGCGTTGGTTTCGAGAAAATAGTGAATATTTATTGTAACTATGAACTGCATATTTATCTAGTGCTTAACCCTTTCAGGGGCACCGTTTGCACTGTGCAAACACATTTTCCAGCGTTTGCAGTCTGCAAACTGTGCCCGTTCGTGTTTAGACTATGCAAACATTCCCCCTCTCCGAACCGGGGACTGCTAATTTTTTTCATTGTAATTTTTTATCTGCATGATCAATAAACATCCCTTCACTGTATATATTATTAAAAATATTTCGTAATAACATTGTGGATTAAGAGCGAATGAGACTTTGGAAGAAACAGACTTATAACCGCCTCTCTCCTTACTTTTCTCTTGTTAACGAATAATAATTTTATCTAAGCAGCTCTTATAAGAGCTATCGGCGAGGATAAATTATTTTCCCGATACACACACAACCCGTCCCGGCACCCGACTCCGGTATTATGGAATTCATTATGGATTTATCATCTCCATCGTCATCTCGCTCACAATCTTCTATTGGAGATAATAATCGAGAGTCATGCGAAACCCTGCAGGCCCTACAAAGGAGGATACGTAAACTCATACACTACAGAGACGAGATCCATACACTAATCCTATCAAAGAGAAGGCACCCTGATCATGACCGCCCCTGCTTGGGGATCGGTCGCAAATACTCATATGAAAAAAGTTGAAACCATGCAAAATAAAATACTTCGTATTCTGACTAATTCTCCATGGTATATTAGAAACAATGTTATACATAATGACCTCCAAATTGATCCAATAGAATCATACGTCACTAAACTCTCCCGTAATATTTTCACCTCATTCTCAAGGCACGATAACCAAATTATCAAGGCAAATTTTCACAAACCCCGACTAAATCTCTATATATAAAATAAAAATATAATCTGTGAAAATATATTCCGGTTTGAAAAAAGGAAGCGTTCGGGGAATGAGCATAATATACGAGGTTCATGTTTTACTCAATCACATTATTGCTTCGACATTGATCACTAAAAACGAAAAAAACAGCACTTTCACCGGAAGTGCTATTTTGATGCGGTAATGGTTGCAGCTTGCAGTAAACATTTCTATTGACCATCTCCACCAGCTTAAATTTAACTTATAATAGACGAGTAACTTCTTTAATTTTATAATTTTATATCTCCAAGTGTTCTTTTCTCAAACTTAATAATACAAACTAAGCAGAAGCGGCAATTCGCTGGCGCTCGTTTGCCATCTAATTTTAGTAGAAGTAAATTTTCGCTTCTTGTCCTTACAAAGCACTTCGAATTTCAACTTCGTTCGCTATTTTTTTGGAGGATAGAAACTCTGCCCATTTCTCTACTCGCGTCTGTCTTTAATGGAAGAGAATTTAGTCCTATTTGCCTAAAGGCATTAATCCTCTTCAAATCATAAAAAATAACTTTGCAATCGTTTTAGAATAAAATAAAAATATAAAAAAACACCGTACCGTATTTTCTTTTTATACTCTTACTTTTTCCTGAGTCTAATTATCTCCAAATCTTAAAAATAATTTTTCCCAATTACACTAATATGAATTCCTCCTTTTAGATGAAGAGCCATGATGCTCGAAAGTAATTAATCACATAATTCTACGCCTGGCAGGCATTTTACTCTTGTTTCGTTTTAAACATTATGAAGGAAATCACAGACAGATTATATTGTGTGGGAGTACAAAGCAGAAAACGCAGCAGACGAAAAGAATAAGAAAGAGGAAAAACACTTTTAAAAAAAATTTCAAAAATTTCTACGCTATATTTATAACAATGCAAAAAAATGTTTTAAAAAAGTGGTAGTTAAAATATAAATTAAAAATTGTTGCACATTTGAGTGTGTGAAAATAGCATAATTTAAGTACTTTAGAACACCTTTCCTGAAAGAAGAGGGAAGTACAAAATGAAAGAAATTTTATTTCCTAATCACCTTTGCATTGACGAGCACCAAAGTTTCGGTCAAGATTATAGTTGCTGCAAGGTAAAAGCAATTCAAATGTTAAACTATTTTCGGATTAAAATGTAACATGTGGAAATTACATGGCATCTGTAAATATCTATATGAAATTTACGGTTTAAAATTATTAGATTTTGACATTTAATAAATCGTTTTTAATGCGCATCTTTTCAAATCATAAATATTGTAAAAATAAAACAGATGAAAAGTTTTACAAGAATAGGTGTGCTTCTAGCATCCAAAGAAAGCAAAGAAAAGTTTTACAAAAATAGGTGTGCTTCTAGCATCCAAAGAAAGCAAAGAAAAGTATATGTATGGGTTCGATATTTTGATTGGAAAGACGGAATTTTTGAACACAAAACATTTACAACTTGATGAGTAGCTGAATAATTTACTTATTTATTTGTAGAAATCTTCAGAAATAATCAGTTCCGAAAAAGGTACCAATAACACACTTCCACAATCATAGATGACGCTTCAAGCGTCACTACAAAACACACATTTACTTACGTGACACTTTTGTCATCAACAAACGCAATAACATTTTAGTAAATCATACGACAAACGCAAAAATCAGAGATACGCAAAAAAAATCATGAGATACAGTTTTATGTTTTAAGTCGTTATGTTTTGACAAAATAGATATTCTTTTCATAAGTGATTTATAACTGGTTGATGCCTTTTGAGTAATTAGATTTTGCTCTTGTTAAGGTGAATATTTAGATTTGAATATTTCTCTCCAAAGAGAGATTTTCTTTTAAGTGCTGATAATGTGAGGCCACGCAATTTTTTAAAGCAATGGGAACGAATGTGATGAATATTAATATCTTTGTGAATGAAAGGAGGGAATTTGCTTATTTGATCTGCCATCATAAATAGAATTTTGTTTTCTGTTCATTGAATTTCAGAGATTTTGGTTAGGAAAATGAGTTTTTTGAATGAGTTTTAATTAAAAGAGAAAATCCTGTAGTGATTGAATGCAAACCCAAAAGAGGAATAATTCTAAAGCAGAGGCTGCTTTCAAACAATTAGGATCTTTCTGACATTTGTGCTTTTTTTCTTAGAATTCACCGGAAAAAATAGGGTAATTAAATATCTTAGTTTACTTTTTTCCGCTTGCAGAATAATACTGTATTAAAAAAATTGCGAAATCTGACGATTTTTGAAATGGCGCCAGTGCGTTTTAAACCTGGCCTTTATAAACGAAAAACACTCCAGAAGTGAAACATCAATGCAGCATCATTTCTTCAGAATGCAGAAAGACAAACCAAGATATTAATTGAAGAGGCAGAATCCAGATATCGCAGTTATGGAACCCCTTCCTGACATCATTCTAAAGAAACCTTGGTAATTCTAAACAACATCCTGCAGCTCAAAACACTTGTTCTTAAAAGTAAAAAAAATAACGAATACGAGAAATCTTGCTAGTTTCTCCTCAATAGGTGCAACCTCAATAAAAATTTTTGAAATAATATATTAACTACTCGACGTCACAGAACAGCACAAGAGACTGGTTCAGAACACATAAAACATTTTGAAAGTTAAGGTAAACATATACACTACGCTCAACATGAGAGCTCTGAGGAAACATCACAGTTCATATCGATATCAGAGGGGTCCTTTTGACCCGAAGGATAGGATTCATTCTGCACCAATCATCGAATTTCTTCCAGCCGACCGTAATCACAAAGCATTATCGAGAGAGGCGACTTGGCCGCATCTATATTAGGAATGCTAATTATGATCAGTCTTACAGATTTATATTCCTCCCTCATCTGGAAATAACTTTCCGAATGTATATTGGAAAGTTTTTTCACATTTGCCTAGAAAGAAACTCAACAAAAGCGTATAATCTATATAAATTAAGCATAATAGTTTGGATTCGGAAGACGACCGATATCCGTACCAGTTTCAACCCTAAATAGTGCCTTTACAAGGCTTCTCACAAATAAATTTTTGGCAAAACAAAAAAAAAATATTAAAAGTAAAGGACGGTTGATTGATCGTACTATTAACAATGAAATAGAAATAAAAAACTAATAAATGCCGTTTACAAAAATAAATGAAAATTTCAATCTAATATTAAAATGTAAATATTTAATCATACATCAAGACATAAAATTGAAATAAGAAAACAAGTTTATGATTAATTTAAACTATCGACATCCTATCGTTCTCTTCCCTTTTCTATGCACTATTTCATACTTAAGGATTGTAAAATTAAAGCCCATATCTCAAAAGTCTAGGGTCAGGTTTTGAGCATTTTTTATCTTAACCTACTGGATTATGGTCGTTTGAATCACAAATTTTTATGTCCGTCAGTAACATCTTAAATTTTGTTATCTGGCAACACAATAAGTGCATTGAATCTCTTCGCGTTGTATTCGGTATTTTATGTTGCTGCAGAAAACTTTACTCAAAAAACATGATAGGATGTTCTTCTCCTCTTATTTAACTGAGAAAGCCAATACGAATTCCAAGATTGAGGGCTTCATATTGGACGTTAAAGGATTTGGGAAATCAGGAATTGTATAACACAGGATTTTAGTAAGTTTGTTCTGAGTTCGTCAGTAAGGCCTTCTTGACAGCGTCATTCCATTGGCACTTTTGATTTGTGACTTTGGCTTTTTAATAGATCAGCTAAGAAAAGCTGCAATCACTGAAAATTCTGAAATATACTAGATAAAACTACTCAAGCGTAAAAACGATCTGATTTTTGTCTAGTAGTAGGTCATGGAAAAATCTTTTATAGCTTCTGAACTTTCAGTTCTCCTGGGTTCTAAACTTTGTCCTACTTCAAATGTCCAAGATATTTCACTAGTTTGAGTTTTGAACTTGATATTTTGATGGTTTAATATGTAATTTAGATGTAAATAAAACCATGCAAAACAAAATTCTTCGTATTATGATCAATTCTCATCTATTTTAGAAACAATTTTATACATAATGAAAGTCCAAATTGATCCATTAGAATCATACATCCTAAATCTCTGCCCTACTATTTTCACCTCATTCTCAAATCAGGATAACCAAATTCATGTACAAGGTAACAAATACATTTCATAACCCAACTCAAAATTCAACTTCACATACAAACCACAAAGTGATCCCGCCAACTTAGCCATCTTATCATTCTTCACTGTTGACTTCTGTGTGTTGTTTCGTCAAATCACACCTATTGATACTGTAATGTTTCATAATGCATATTCTGTAGCTATTTTTCATCCTGATTATTTTGTGATCAATTGTTTTCATGACATCCACATGTTTGCTCCTTCATACGAACTCCATTAATTTGAGCAAAAAATGAGGATTTCATTGAGGCTCGTCAGTACTCTTGTGTCTGTCTGTCTTGTGCTGTAAGACTTTTTATTTTTACGAGTTCTGCAGTATTTTTAAGAAAAGTCATGATACGTCAAAATCGTTTTCATATTTATAACAATTTTATGAAACAAAGCATTTACATAGTAACATAAATGTTTTGTAAGGATAACGAAATAATGAAATATAGTCCAGTAAAGGATGAATTTTAAAAAGGAATTTTGAAATAATCTAAAACACGACAGCTATATAATCAGACAGTTTAAGATTCATAAATGGCGCTGTAGTAGCAAACTTAATCAAGAAAATAGACATAAAAAAGACAATATTGTCATTCATAAAGTAAAAACTATCAGTTTAAATTCAAAAATATTTAATTCATTAAAAAGATATTATGCCAGATTAAGAAAGAGATATTTGCTATCCTTTTTTGATTAAATAAATGTTGATAATGACGCATGA
The DNA here is from genome assembly GCA_019974015.1 of Nephila pilipes. Taxonomy (NCBI): domain Eukaryota; kingdom Metazoa; phylum Arthropoda; class Arachnida; order Araneae; family Nephilidae; genus Nephila; species Nephila pilipes. Next base: position 7,151 of record BMAW01002461.1, on the reverse strand, counting down.
AATAGACATTTTCTTAAAACTGTGAAAATATTTTCCTATTTGAAAAAAAATAAAGATTTCGGTGAACTAACATAAATTTCGAGGTTCTTGTTCTAGAGTTTTGGTGGGGTTGACTGCTATCCTCCAGAGGGTGAGCCATTTTTTAATATTTTTAGATGATTTTGGAGTTTTAGAATAACCGATTTTATGGAAGTGTCTTGTGTGAGTATAGCAGAATAATCTGGGAACAAGCAAAAACTAATGTGAGGACTCTGAGGGAAAACGTTGCCGTTGATTTCTGCTTTCGCCTAGAGCGCGGAGCGCTATTCTAGCCCGAATTCTTTAAAATAAAAGTTCCTTTGCGGAAAATTAGAAATATATTCTTGCATGTTGTTTCTTGGATGCTGATAAAAATTTTGAGTAAAATTGGGCGAGTAGAAGTGTTATTATATTGAAAGAACAACCGGTGACTTTAGTGCTTCTTGTGGCTCTTGGAGTCTCTAAGAGACTTGGTGCTGTTTAAAAAGTGAAGTTCTTGAGAGGGAAATGAAACGGTGCATTCCTATAGGGCTAGAGAGGGCTATTAGCTGCCCTTGTTGTAGTTAGTTAAATATTGCATATATAGAGTGGAAGGAATTTTAAATTTAAAATTGACATTAAATTGAATTTAACTTTAATTCTGGATTATGGGGGGTTTGGGGGGTTATGAGAATCGGAGATGATTTGTCTGGGACTTTTTATAGATGGAGTAATAACATAATTTTCAAGACTTTTAATATTAATATTATCTCTGTTTTGTAGGGAATAAAAAAGGCTTTTGAAAATGTTCGCACATGTTTTTTAAAGGTTTTAATTTGTGAAGCTTTATTTATTTCTGAGTTTTTCATGAACATGGTAGCTTTTGCAATCATCCTAACAATTGAGCTTTGGGAATTTTCAAACAATTTTAAATTTGATTTCGGGCAGTATGCCCAGGTAGTACAGGCATATGTGAGGACTGGGCGCATGATGGCAGTGTAAATTAGTCGTTTATTATTATTAATATTCATTTTAGATTTTCTGTTAATTAAAGGATAAACTTGATGTAATAAACGTCTGGATTTTTCAAGTGTGTTAATATGTTTTCTCCAGAATAGATCCTTATCGAACGTGAGACCTAAATATTTGGCGGAAGTATCACAAGGAATGTGTTTGTTATAAAATATGGGAAGGGGGGGGGAGGATTTTGTTTTTTCTTAGTGAATAGTGCAGCGTTAGATTTTTCAACATTTATTTTTATTTTCCATTTATTGTAATAGTTTTCAAGAATATTAAGATGTTTGTTTAAAGCAAAGGTTACTGATTTAGCATTTCTGAATTTGGTGACAATTGCCGTATCATCTGCATACATGTTTAGGCTAATGAGGCTGTAATTAGGGATATCATTAACGAAAAAATTAAATAAAAAAGTCCCGATTCGGCTTCCTTGAGACTCTGAAGGAAATCGTAAGTGTACAAATTACGCAATATTTTTGAAATTACACAGCGCTGTGGAGAGCCTTCTTCCATATGCTCATTAGAGAGTAATCATTATTAACTATTATTTGGGGAATGTTCTATTTTTAGGGTTGCAGTTGATTAAGAGAATTAAAATGGAGGGGGGTTGAGTTTATATATATAAGTCCTTCATGCCAGAGAAAAAGCGAAATGAAAAGTTATATCTTTTACTGGATGAATTTTTAAAATGGTATTTCGGAACAATCTGAAAACATCTGGCATCATCCCTCACATATTTACATAAATGGCGGTTCTAGCATCAAAAGCAAGCAAATCTCTCTCTATATATATATCAGCGAAATACCACTGACTGACTCATCACGAGATCTCACAGACTATACAAACGATTGACTTGAAATTTAGCACAGTTACTAATTTTGCGATGTAGACGCTCACTATGAAATCACATTTTGGAAGTCTTATCCAAAATGTGATTTTCATCCGTTAATTTACTCTTATCCATCGGTTAAGTAAATTTTGGCGACTTTATCGCGAAAAATGATATGACTGACGCTAAACGGAATATATTTTTTTATATGTATACTGTGTACTGTAACCAATTAAGTTTACTTGGTGAGATTTGCGAGTGCGAAATAGAAAAATACCAAATAATTTTATATTGAAGCGCTGATGGAGAATTGGCAAGATTTTGACAAAGGGGCTCTTTATGTGAAAGTTCGTGCATGTCCAAATTAGAAAACGTACAGATTTAGCGATAGAATTAAATAAGTTTGGAATCCCACGATTGGTGAAAGTGTAGTTTAGCTCCAAAACTTAGCGGTATTCTGAAAAATACTAAACTTGTTACTTCATACGGAGTAACGCACGTGGAAGACAATCTTCGTTTACTGGAGGACCTCACTACGTGCATGAACGAACTCAAGACGCTATGACATATATTTTGATAATAAGATATTTTGGACTCCCCAACTTTTCTTTTAGTATTGAAATTTAGGAAATTTTTTTTATGATAAACATGATGTAATTGCGAGTATATTTCATTTGAAAGTTAAGCACATGATGAATCTACTAAAAAAAGGTTGTTTCTTTTTCTATATTAGGTATAACATGTAAACGATAGAATGTGTTATATATATATATGGTGACATTTTACTAAAATATTTAATTTTTCTCATATTTTTGAAAGTGGTAGATAACCATAATTAAAGACAATCTATTTCTTGAAATTTTAAATTTACGAATGCACTCTTCTGAATGAAAACACCATCTTTCCCAAATGAATGTTATTTTCCAAGATTTGGGCAAGAAGGGCGCTCCGCGCTCTAGGCGCCCATAGAAACTCAACGTCAACGTCAAAATTTTAAATTTAGATTTTCATTATCTTATAAAAATTGAAAATTTTCTTGATTTTTATTGTATAGGTTGCGAAATATAATATTATCGTCAGCCCAGCGAAGTGGATCGGTATCATATAGTAAAAGTACATGTATTTCTTCGATATTTTGATTGGAAGTACGGAATCTTATGTACACAAAACATTTACAACTTTATGAGTAGCTGAATAATTTACTTATTTATTTGGAGAAATCGTCACAAGTAATCAGTTCCGAAAAAGGTACCAATAAAATACTTGTACATTCATAGATGGCGCTTCTAGCGTCACCATAAAACACACATTTACTTACGTGACACTTCTGGCATCAACATACCTCAGATCCTTGAGTTACATTCAATGTGAAATTTATACCAACAACAAAAACTATGAAATATGCAATAACATTTTAGTAAATCATACGACAAACGCAAAAATCAGAGATACAATTTTATGTTTTGAACAAAGTCGTTATGTTTTGACGAAACAGATATTTGGTTCATATGTTAATAACTGTTTGATGCTCTTTGAGTAACTAGATTTTGTTTGTTAGGTGTTTGAATGAGTTTGATGATCGGAATATTCTCTCCAAACAGAGAGAGATTTCTTTTAATGTGCATGGTAATGTGAGGCCACGCAATTCTTTTAAAGGAATGGAACGAATTGTGATGAATATTAATATCTTTGTAGAATGAAAGGAGGAATTTTGTTATTTGATCTACCATCATAAATAGAATTTTGTTTACGTTCATTGAGTTTCGAGATTTTGGTTAGGAAAGTGTGTTTATGAATGAGTTTTAATTAAAAAGAAAATCCTGTCCTGATTGAACGGCAACCGAAAGAGGAATAATTCCTGTTGAAAGCGTCAGTGCTTTCAAACAATTAGGATTTCTTTCGACATTTGTGCGATTTCCTTAGAATTCACTGGAAAAATAGGTAATTTAAAAATTATTTTATTTTCACTTTTTCCGCTTCCCGGAATTAACGCTCCACTGAAAAAAAATCGCAAAGTCTGATGATTTTTGAAATGGCGCCAAGTGGTCGAGTTAAAATGCATTTTCATCGAAAAAACACTCAGAAGTGAAACGTCAATGCAGTATCATTCTTCAGAATTTTGCCCAAAGACAAACCAAGTTGTAACTGAAGAGGGCGACTAAGATCTCTCAAAAGTCGTGAACCTCCTTCTCAACGTTGTTGACATCTTTAAAGAATCACTCAGTAATTCTAAACTACATCCTGCAGCTCAAAAACACTTATTCAGAATAATAAAAATAATGAATACGAGAAACTTGCACAGACTTCCTCAGAACATGGTCTAATATTATTGTTCCAAAAATACTTATTTTACTCATTCATATTGTAAATTTATAACTATTTTAAAATCGAATACAGACCAAAACACGTCACCACTATTTTAAATGCGTATCATGAAATAAATAAATGTAAAATCTATCTATAGCGAAGAATATACCATTGATTTACATTGAAACTGTAATCGTTCTTCTCTAGCACGGGGAGGAGGGAGCGAAGGTATTGTGACGGGTTCAACTCAATAAAAATTCTTTTAAAATGTATTATTTTACTACCAGATCCAATTTACCCCATAATCCACCCAATTCTTGATCAATGATCTACCCAGATTTATTAGCTGACCATTTGTGAAGCTCTATTTTTCATCTACCTAACAAACGTAAGAGTTGTTGTTGATCCTTTTTCTATCGCATACTCATATAAAGATATGAGATATTGTTGAATGTCCTCTTATTAGACTATCGTCACCTGTCAAGACGTCGTCAATGTAGATTGATTGATTTGTTCTTTTAATGTCTATTAGAAGCAACACGAGAGCTATTTGCGATGGAGCAGTAATTTTGAGACTCGTTCATGTGACGAGAGCGACCTCTTAGCAGGCGCCTTCTTCTCCTAATTTTCACAGCACATCACCCATGACAGATTTAACATGCATCAGAACAGGCTATACGAGACTCCTATTTAAAACCATTCGATTCAACAGTGTAAATCAAAGATATTCAAATTTTAATCCATATTGATCTCCATGTTCGATTTAGATTTATTATTTGAACAAATAGAACTTAAAAGTGCTGCTAGGGGGAATGAGGAAGAATTCATAGAGCATTGATGAGACGTTCCATTCATTTTCTTTCATCATGCGGGTGTTCTCAATATCTTATTCAAAGTATGGGAATCGCGATCTTCTCCAGAAATCCGTAGAAAAACCTCCGATCTTCGAAACGTATATAAGGTTGGGTGGTCAATGGAGCTTTTAGACCTCTTTCAATTTGATTTCGGATATGATTATTAAAATGAGTTGCATTGGTCTGTTTCTTGGGAAAGAAAATAAAGTTAAATCAGACATTTAAAACTAAGACAAAGCCTCTTAAAAAAGAAAATAAAAACATTAAATTAAACAGGTGAAAACCGTAAATATTGAAATTGTGGATAAGGTATTGAAGAACATTGAATTATTCTATTGGTTGATTATCCATTTAGGGAGCTGTGATCTTCGAAATAAAATTACCATTCGTCTAGTTCGTTGATGTATTACTAAAATTTTTTAAGATTACAAATTTACATACTGCATAATTTATAGTAATTTCTCACATTTATAATATACAGGGATTAATTAAACTAAATTTTTAATATTATCAGAATCATGTAATGAAATTTTGGATAACTACATCAACTTAAATATAAAAGGATATTTTTTTCGTTACTTGTCTATTGTAGCGGCAACCGATGATTAATCGCCACGCGATTAAGAAATATGGCCAAGTAGATTATTTCAAAAGGTAGGCTTCACGTGTTTGGCGACGACTTGGCGTAATCATAATTTGATTGGTGCCGCTGTAATAGACAAGTGCCCATTTTTCTTAATTTTGGAAAAAAAATTTATTCCTTGTGTTTAATTTCTTCAGAAGCTTCCATGTCTTAAGAAATCCTTTCAGTTCAGTTTAATTTATTTATTTAAGGAATTCAACTTACTCTTCTTTACACCTAATAGTTTCAAAAATACATCAGATTCATCGACAAGTTCTCTGTCGATTGTTCATGCAATTGTACAAATTAATTTTGTCAACATAGAACGTGACAGAGTTCGTTTCTTTTTCAATTACAAAAGATCTTCGCACATTTTTCTATCCGGATATAATTTGGTTTCCCTAAACAGTTCACTTGATAAGAATGATCGATAATTTCAATATCGTTATGTCGGCGGCTTGTACCAAAATGTATTGAAAAGTAATCAAAGCATCGGTGTTGGATCAATATCGTGTTAGAACATTTCTCTTAGAACTACAAAACATTAAAACAAAACAATTTTTATAAGAATCGTGTCTGGAGTACCTCTGAACAAAATTCTACTCGAACAGCGCCCTCCAAAAGTGCTTTCAATCAACATTTAATGATTACTAGGTATGAGTCCTTGGAGCTTTATTTGCCATTTCCCTTGGTATAAAATCGAAAATGTTTTGGGAGAAAGTATTTTAATGCATGAAACAAAGTGAAAATATTAGTGCACAGGAATACGATCGTTTTTAGATATTCCTAGAATCTCACGTGCAGTTCAAGTCATGCATTTTTTTCGAGGTTCTGTCAATCCGTTAGATGTCGTCACACAATACTCTTTTGTTATTGGTACGGAGGATTTTGTTTATTCCCTCAATACAATAAATTGGATATTATTAGAACCTGCATCATTCAAATTTAGGATACATTTAAGGAAAATTTTGCCTTTTCTGTTCTATTGTTCTGTAACGAATGAGCAAAGCTTTGTGAATACATTGTGTGCATCATTATTACCGTTAAACGCTTTATGTGTAAAATGTGGTATTTGTCATTGTGATATTTATTATTATCTATATTTATTTCACATGCATAGCTTTTGTTCTGTGAAATATATATTTTCTGACTGATACAGCTTGTTAACTTTCATGGATGACAAAGTAATCGTTTTCGGTAAGAGAATTTTGTTGTCACACGTTGCTACTGCAGCGCCTCTATGTACTGAAGCATTCTATTCTTTCAGCGAATGTTGTAATTAAGTTTTTTAAAAAAAAGGTTTTTTCTTTTAAGACTTGCCCCAAAATTATACATATTTCTTCGTTTCGTATTCCTATGTACAAAGATTTAGTGAAAGGTTTTTTTTAAACAAACTTCCAACAAAAATGTTAAAACGTAGGACGATCAAGAGCTTTCTTTCACAGGATGTATTAATTGTAATGACTAGTAATTGTACAATTCACACGTAAATCAAATTATCTTGCCTCAAAGAAGGAACCTTACA
>BMAW01002457.1:18225-28366 GCA_019974015.1 Nephila pilipes | reverse complement strand
TTCCTCAGAGGAAGCATTGAATATAAAAGCTTATTCACACTTATAAATTTTATTTGATTACAAGCTGTTTGCTTAAGATTATTCTTACAAGTACAGTTCTTTTTTTATGAAGACTATTCAATGCGCTTAAACATTAGGACTTTCTTAAAGAAAGGAAATTTAAATGATTTGTATATGCAGAATATGTGTGTACATTCTCGTTGAACGTTATTCAATTAAAAGTTCGCAAAAAAACCTCTTCCCGAAAATGTAATCAAATTTTTGTGTCGGTATTGTCTTGTAAGTTCCCTTTATAACTATTAAAAATATGGTTCATTATTCAGAGAATGGGTTTTATTCGTTTTGGATTAATTACAAATAAACATTAAATCTGAAATAAATAATAATGAAGCTTTTGTGTATTTCTAATATTAGTTTTTGTAATAGAATATGTATATCATATTCTCCTTTAACATTAGTACATTCATACACAAAATAAGTGTTATAAATAAGAGAAATATGTTAGCTCTAAGAATAATTGGATTACGGAAAGTAATTTATTTATTTCTTTTTTCAATCATTTTAAATTTAATTTGTGTAACTTAATAGGAAGTTAGTTCATTGGTTCTTAAAATTAAAGCTATAAATAATAATCGATAGTCATCCTGAATAATAATCTGCAAAGTGAAACGAACTTTTTCACACACTAACTCAATAACATGAAACAGACAGTTAAAATATTAAAAATATAATTTTTCAGATTTACAAATGAAACTAAAATCAATAAAAACGTATTTCCTATTCCCAGCACATATTCATAAATATAACAATGGGCCGTTATGTTAAAATGAGGTGGTTATGAGTTAAAATTAATTAACATGTGACCACAAATCCCATTATTCTTACATAGGGGTTCTTAAGGACAGGGAGACCCTTTGTGGAGATTGTGTTATGCTATTGGTTTTTTCCTGAACCTGCCAAACATGATTTTGAGGGATTATGTCCTTAACTGATTATCCACATAGGTAATTAACTTCTTTCTCCAGAAAATCGAATCATTTCCTTTAAGTTGGCTTGCCGTGTTAACTAAAGAAAAAAAATGGAAGAGAAATCTCCAAGTATTTATCAGAAATCTTCCCTAAGGTTCTAAATCTTCATCCCTATAGATCTGTGAGAACACATGTAGTGATGTAGAACTTTTAAATATGATGTATTTTCAAACAAAGTATCCATCAAACTGATCACTTTTACTCATGTTAAAAACACGATACCTAATCCCTCTCCATACTCTGTTCAGTTAAAAATTCATCAAAATCATTCTATGAACTACATCTCCTTTTGAACTAAATGTGAGGGGAAAAAGCATATTTTAAAGAGATTTTTAACGTATTAAAAATGCTATAAAAATATACTCCTCCCCTTCTGAGAGGGTTAAGGCCGCAGAGACTGTACCGTTGCCAGCAGCAACGCCAGACTTGTCTCCCATTGAAAACTTACGGGATGCTACAAACGAATCTTTTAAGACTCCAACATTACCAAAATATTTGTAAAATCTGCATAAAAAGTTCAATCTGCATACGATAAGCTCAATCAAGAACCTTGTTAAAAGCGTCTTCGAATCCATGCCAGCATGCGTCTTGTCCAACAAATGCTTTTCCTAGCTGCCGAAGGTTTTCGTCAAGTCGTGGTTTTGAGCCTTGGTGCCATTAAAGACCTTCCATGTAGTCGGGGCTAATGCACATTAAATATACCGAGGCTAAGAGTCCTCCTATGGAGGGATGTGGAGGTTAGGAGATGGATGTGTCAGCTGAAGTGTTGTCCTTGTCCAAGAATGAAAATTACGAGGTCAGTCGCTAATATCCCACAAATTGCTTCTAGTGCGACGTTAATAAAACCAATCAATTGATTACATGCCACGGCATGTGGTAAAATGCATTAGAAATAATGACTTTCGAATATCCGATTGAGATTCGTAATGATTTTGCAATTTGGAAAACAAATTTCATCATAGTAGAACTCAGTTTTAATCACTTCTTGTTGTTGGTAAGTATTTACTTTTAAATATCATTTGTTCTAAGTGTAATTCATTTTTTATGATTAATATATTTAAAAGGGTTGTTTTTTTTTGTTACAAACAAACAATATTCAATATTTCCTCTTAATTTCGTCACTCTTTACCTTTCCGACCTATTCTATAATCACTAGTGCTAAATATTACACAAAAAATTATTTTCCATGCAAATATGCTAAAAATGGCAATGTGCTGCATTTTTCTTCCATTTCGTATTTAGTAGTGTTCTCAAATACAATCAGAAGGAAAACTTATTGTTACAAGTAGAACAGTTGTGATACAATTTCTATCTATAGTAAATTATCTAACCAGCCATTATTACTATAGCCTTCTGTAGATTTTACTTATATAACGTAGAATTTAGATATAAGACTCTTTTCTTTTTTAACTTTGCGGACCTCATACATCAAACATGAATTTTCTTCCTAAATCTGTTAATTAAATTATTATTTTGCTTACCATTAAATAAAGCATATTTATGTTATGCCTTTAGAGCTGGGATGTAGTTAGTATATAATTGAATTAAATAAAAAAGACTACTTAACTCTTAATCTGGTCTTCTGAGTGTGTCTTTTAATCCGATGTCTAGAACAATTCAAACGTGTTTAAAATAATACAAGGCATTGGAAATTTGAGAGAGCTAGAAATATGTATTGTTCATTCATTAAAAATTCTTAAAATTTACTTAATATTTCTATTTTCTTCTTTCCAGTTTACAAGATGTTTTGAACTGATGAGAAGTTTCACATATCTACATAAAAATATTGAGCTTTATTACATTTAGCACAAACAATAAAGATTATAATATGATCCAGTAGTACAACAAGATATCATAATTTTTAAATTTTATTATGATATTATTGATAAAATACTCATTTTAGGGGCCATAATGTTTCGATTATATCTGCAACCGATCAAAACTTCTATTTATGAAAACAATAGTTTATTTATAGATGTAACAAGGTGATATCAATATACAATTTATTATTATAATAATTATTAAATTATAGTTTGGTAATCTCAATGTTCTTCTGGCTGTGTATGTAAGCAATATAATTTGATCAGCACTTGTTTACTCATTTCAAATATTATTTCAAAACGTAACGTATTATACAAAATATAGATTTTATATTTAACCATTTTTGTTCGATACAAATGTGAGATATGTTCTATGCCGTTTATAATGAAATGTACTTAAATGGATATATAATTCCTTATTAAGGGTCATTCGATTATGAAATCATCTTCACTCGTTGAATAAGAGTTAATTTTGAATTTACATCATATATTTAACATTTGTTCATCCTCTGTTTTCTTTAATACAAAATTGGGAATTTGATATAGATTAATATATAAAAATGTATAAAATATTAAAACACTAACCATTTATAAATAGTTGAATAAATGCAATATTTAGGTTTCTAAACTTTAGCCTACGAATTTAGGATTTAAAATGTTATGTTTTTATACTTAAGTTATTTATTGAAAAACTTTGTTATAAAATGTTATCTTATATAGAAATTGTATTAGAAATTCCAAATTCAGTAATATTTCATTAAGTGTAAACATTATGAATTTAAGATTTGTCTAAAAGTCTCTATGCTTCAAACACATTAAAGCGCTTTGGAAATATGAATTAAAAGATATAAATTTTAAAAGTTACATTAGTTTCAATGATTGTAAATTCTGTTTTGCACTATTATCGGAGTAATAGTACTCAAAAAGAGTTTTAATGCTCTCTCATGACAGACGTAGGTATTAGAAAGTTAAATGAAATTTATCTATGTAAATGAATGTATAGTAATTGAGGGATTCAATAATTTTGTTTTTAAGTTAATATGTCTCATTTTAGTATATATTTAAGCTAAAATTAAGATAGGGTAGGAAGTTTAAGAAAATAAAAAAAATTCTATTCAATTTCACCTTTACTTCAGGCTGTATCGCAAATATTCTTAACACATTTTCTATTCATTTTCTTCTTTAAATTTTGATGTTTTGCGGACACTCTTTTTTAAAAGTTTGTATAAAAATGTAAATGAAAAAAAATCCCAACCATAAGTGGGAATAATGAATTCCAAAACTTTCCTTTTATAATTAGTGCTTAAAATGTATAAAAATGAAATGAAGTTTTAAAAAATTCAATACGCTATGAGAAAAATTGTCAAAATGGGAAGAAAATGGTTTGGTAGAATAATTTTTTATAGAAAATGAAATATATAGCAATTTTTACATATAGAAAATTAATCCATAGTGCATTAGTCTATTTCTGTTCATGAGTAAGCAGATAACGTATTTGACATGGATTCTAAGTGTTGGTTGATGTCCAATTGAAAAGATTTTGCCCATCTCCAACGATAAACTTAAATTTTTCAGGTTCTGGAATGATTGAGAGCTCCTCATTATCATATTTTAAACGCTTTATATCACGGAGAGATCAAGAAATGTTTCTGAATATGTAAATATGTAACAATATGAAAATAATGAATAGCGTTGATTATTCTGGACCTTATCCAACTAAAAGTAGATCCTAGGTGTCGTAGAAAGGATCATTTGAGAAATATAAAAATATCGTTGACGTTCTGTAATTTCTTCACCATACAGTAAGGTTTTCTAATGGATGACTATAAAACAGATTCGTCTCTTTAAGGTAATGCACTCCACACTATATCTCTAATTTACAAGGCTATAGTGTGGATGTTATAGAAGATATTCAAGTTAACTTTCCATCATTGCCCTAGAATTTCCAACAATGTATTCGTTGATTATCCAACTCATATCAAAGGGATACATGACACTGAAAATAACTCTGTTTCAGTCAGTTAATTTCCAAGAGACTCGTACTATTTTAAAAGCATTTATAGTTGTAAACAAGTTAAGTATTGTAGACGTAATGATGCACTGTAAGCTGAATTACTTGTACAGGATCTTTGGAGTCTCAGTTATATGTAAGAACGCTGAAGGTTGAATGAAATGCTATGAGACCAAGTTTACGAAAATTATATCCACAAATTCTGCCGACTCTCTTGAGTGACAACTGAGTTCGTGACTCAGTATCCTATCAATTTTCAACCATTCGAGACAATATTGTCACTACATTTAAAAGTTGAACTATCCCTAACTCAATAAATTATTGGAAGCATTGTAGCTTAGGTTGTTATCTCTCTCAAATGATGTCGTGTGTTCATTCATTAAGTGAAACGGCTAACGAAGTACCGATACAGTGATGATGAAAAGATTAAAGTAAATTTGAATGATTTGAGATTCGGAGAAATTACAGTTCCACTAGAATTTTACTAACTCCTTTCTTTACACTTAATTAAAATACTAAGTTCTGATATTCTGGAACTATAACTATTCATTTGTTGAACACCGATAAGTAATAATTAGCCTCCTGGATCAAAAAATATTTGAGCATGAATTTTTATTCATAGAGTATATTACCTTCTTAAAAGTAAAACTAACAAAATTGCTATATATTTTAAATTAAATTTAAGAACTTATGCAATAAAATTACAGAGAATTAGTTCCATAAATATTAGGGTAAGACAAGAAAAACGAAAATTTTGATTAAAAGTTTACTGATTTGAAAATATAATATTTATCATATACATGAAACAGTAATGACCGTTGAACGGAATCATATGTATATAGTAATGAATAAAAAATTACTAATTCATGAAAATAGTTACCTTAAGTTCCAAAGCATTTGCTTCTAATAAATATTTATAATTCTGTAACAATGAAAAATAAACAATAATGTGAATTTTTTTTCCTTGTATTTTCGATAACTTAATTTTAAACATATTTGGGGACTATTTCGTGCCTTTAAATGACGACCTTTAAACCTTTTATTAATTAATTCAATTTAATGATGATGATTATTAAAATTAAAAGACTAGTATGTACACAATGGAGGGAAAGATATTAACCCCGTCTCATCTAATAATTACGTTGCATTCAATATAACCAAAGCGTTTTTCAAGTCCTGTTTAAAATAACACAAACGCTATTCTACATTCAAAAATAATCATGTTACACAGTTTTTAATTTTAACTTATAAGATATTTATTATTATTCCTGAAATTATGAGCTCATTATTTTTAGTTTCCAATGATTGAATAAGCTACTAAGCAAATTAAATAAACATATGCGTAATTTAAAAGTATGTTTCGAAATTAACAAATCGACTGGATTTTTAGTCAGCTTTTACATTTATTTTAGAAAAAAAATCTATATGCTCTTAAAATACAAAATATTCTTTAATATTCATACATTAAGATAATAGAGAGCTAGGAGTTTCAATAAATGCTTAAATGTTTGCAACAAGTCTTTGACTAATTTTATCTAATTTAAATTCTCAAGTTTACAGAGCCGTTGATTTTGGTATACATGAGCTGCTTGTTCGGTGGCATATCATATAATTACACAAAGACCTGAGCTTTCATATTCAGTATGAATTCAAATTTACATACATTAACATCAACACAAAATATAGAAATTTATTAGAATATCAAATTCTGTCAAAATCATCCCCTCCAGTTTTTCACTCTTTCTTGGAATAATCCCAAACTCTGCGGGAAAGAGCACTGCATTTGTTAACATTAAGGAAACCTATCGACTAGATAAATTAACATTTTCACTTGAAGGAATTTTCTAGCCCAAAGATGTTTACTTTAAAGTTAAAATTTTCTTTTCCATTTGGAAATTTAAATATGTTACAAAGTCTCGAAATTAATCACAGAAAAATTATTTTTCACAAACTTTAAGGATTAATGTGGTGCTAGGTGTCAAACTCATTAACGCTTGTTTAATGTAAATATTATTCAATGGAATATTGAAACTTTAGCATAAAAATTTAAACATCGTCGTACTTGTTAATTACTTATTCATTCAGAAAATTTTGAATTAAATTCTTCCTTTCCATTCTCTATTTACGTGTTTTTCATTCAATCTGAAGTAAACAGTATCAGATAATAATACAAAAAGTCATAAATTATTTAATACTTTTGGATAATTATTTAGACTTCTTTAATTATGGAAAATAAATTTCACTAAATAAGTAATCAAGTCCAATTATTATTTCATGCTTAAAACTTTCTTTTTAATGTAAGAAAAGTTGGTTTGATAAGATTATTTTTTGTGTGTGAATGGAAAAATATTTTATGAATAAATTATAAGCCTTTACCAATGCTGTAAATCAAATTAATTAGATTTGAATAAAAATTTTAACAAAGGTTACGAGTCAGTAATACAAAATTTATGTATTATATAAATATGGTGAGAAATTATCATCAATAATTTGTGTACTTTCTTCAAATTATTAATATTGAAATGATTAAAATGTTGTTGGGCATATTAACTTTCTATGTTAAGGGAGACATTAAATTTTTATTTCATTTTAGAAAACTATTTTTCAAATTAGTAAATCTCAATGCTTTAATTTTTCACAAAATGAGTTTAATGTCTCAGCAAATGCATAAAATCATAAACAAACTCATGTTGTTTACAAATGTTCTTACATGTATTTCTAATATCCCTTCCTTGTCAATATATTTTATTGAATCATTATTGTATTCATTTTTTTTAAACTGAACGATTAATAATTTTTTGCACATTATTGGAACATCAGAAACCCGGTTTGCAATATAATTAATAATTTATTTGCGAGATTATTAGTACAATATGGGAAGAGTATGAATGAAATACCTATGAGTTACAGTTTCAGATCATGCAAATAAAGAAATTTTAATATAAAATAATATTTTATCCCTTCAAATTTCTCGGGTTTAGCGATTTGAGTGCACTTGGATGCCAACTTCGTGATTTCCTAATTTTTGAAAGCTATTTTGGTTGTGTTAAGGAGACTTTTGAGTAAAACCAGAATACACAACTATAACCGCATTTGATAATTTAGTCAAATTAACTATTAGTTCTTGTTTTATTCCCCATTCTTGGTAACGAAGATATTACAAAATCGCAAAAAATATGGCACTCCTTCTTTACTTAACTCTTGTTCTTATAAGAATTTTTTTTATTGTTGCTTTTAATTTCATTTCAAAATTTTTACTCGTGATAATATTTATGATGTTCTAAATTATCCATGAAAAATACATTATTTTGAGTCTCGAATTAGGTTTTTGATTTATTTTTATTCAATTAAGATTCCACTCAAACTGTTCATCATGTTATTAGTGATAGACTTTATCGTTTTGAATTATTCCCCAATAACGAGGACGACACTTCTGTTTAATTCCTCTTATAGTTAAGCTACAAAATCTTTCTGTTTACTAAATAAAACTGTAATTGTTTGAAAGAAAATGCTCAAAAATAAAACATATTAGAAACATTGATAAAGAAACAATATACTAAATGTATTTGGATACAGCAATTTGTAATTACATGCATTTGTATAAAGGGAGACTCAAACGTCTTAATAAAAAACTGGTGGGAAAGTATATAATGTATTAGGAAACTTGAAAGAGAGCAGAAAGAGAAACCTATGACTCGAAACGTCATGGGAAAGTTATGACAGATGCAACATCAATGGAACGAATAAATTATATAAATAAGTGAGCAACATTTAATTTACTTATTATTAACAATGGAAGAATCTGACATTGAAAGATTTAGTTATATTACGACAGATACATAAATTTCCACCGAAAGACACAATGTAAGAGTATTATAAATCCCGCATTAAGTACACGATACGGTAAAACAAATTAGAAATGTCTTTGATCGTAATAGCAGCACAGATGAGTTTCTCCATGGGATCCAATTCCAACTTCAATAAGGATTCATGAACAATAGGTTTGATGATCCTCACACAGAAAAGAACCAAGACTCAAATCGTCTGGTGAAAATGAGAGGCAGATGATTTTTCCTTCATTGCCAATAAAATGCCAATCAAGTATTTGAAAATTTTCTGTAAAGACAAGAGTTATGTCATGTTGAAAACATGTGCCACATCTCACATTTTTTGAAAAAAGATCCAGTCGCTCTCTAGAACCTTTTCAAAACACATTCGTACTTATGCTGTACACATATTTTAAGTGAAAGCATGTTGTATTGCATGGTGGCGCTCTCTATGAGATCTCTATTGAACCCACACATGAACATTTATCTGAATTAATTATAGACATACAGATACAAGAAATTATTATTATTCTTATTAATTGAATTCAGAATTAAATTCTCTTTAAAATAATATATACTACTCTGCATTTTGTGAAATGTAAGACTTCCTATATACATATCAAGTGCAAAAACTTAAACATTTCCAAAAGTGTCCACAATTTTGACCACCACTGAATATATATTTGTCCCAAATCATTAATTGTTTATAATTACTTTATCTCCATTTTTAAATTTTTCTTTCTTGAGATACACTTTGTAGGTCTGGTGTATGTGTGTTGGGGGGGGGTGAAAGATTTATATATATTGTATCTTGTTGCAATCACTTGTTTCATGTGAAGCGACTCTTATATAACTAGCCAGATTAGATATCTTTTGTGGCAGGTTGGTAGGAGCGCATTATTCACACCCACTGGTCTAGGTTTCGAAACAACGCTGCCATCGGAAAATCACCGGTCGCGTAAGTGGTGACTCAGGACTTGAACCCTGGATGGCAATACAGCCTATACCTCCTGAATGCATATGCCCCCGACGCAGAACACTTGCCTCTGTATGTCTAACTAAGAGAAAAGCAAACAAATCATGCCTAGGGAGTATGCGGCCACTCTCTTCTACAGCAGTGCCAGAAGATAAAAAGGCGTATTCTAAGGACACACTGGTCCAGGGATCAAAACAACGCTGCCCCAACTAGGTCATCAACTCTCTACCCCCCCCCCAACATTCTCGGGGTCGGAAAAACTCCGGGCGGCAAACGTGCTTCAAATTTTATTTATTTATATGTTTAAATGTTTAGTTAATATATATTCTTGAATATTATGAAATATTATATAATTTCTGTGATTTTATGATATTTTTGCGGTTTTCTAAAATACACAATTAAAGGTATCAAAATAACGATATATATATATATGTTATATATATATATATATATATATATATATATATATATATATATAT
>BMAW01002448.1:0-10559 GCA_019974015.1 Nephila pilipes | reverse complement strand
ATATATATATATATATATATATATATATATTCTGCCAAAGAAATATTATTGCTTCAGAATACTCTTTATAAGCATTCTATGCGCGTTGCTTAAAATATTCCAGTAGTAATAGCATCAATAGTTCTTAATTCATTCATGGTATTTTTTCCTAAGAAGTATATTTACTTCTTAAAAAGGGATACACATACTGACAAAAATAGTAAGAAAATTTAATATGCTTCGGAAAATTTAGAGAAATTTTAATATTACCTAAAATAAACTTACAGTAAAATTTTAATCGATCTTCCTTTTTCTTGATGAAGATTCAAAGAAATTTGCATTCAAATAAATTTGAAAATTCCCTCGCTCTTCTGATTCACTCAAATGCATATATTCAATATTTAACCACAGGCAGCATTCATTTTATTTTTAACTTGTATTATATAACTGATAAATATTTAATTCTAGAAATAAACATAGATATTTTTTGGAGTAGTATTTTAATTTTCATTTTCGTCAGACAAATTCCGTTTGGTTTCATGAAGAGTTAGAGAAATATATTTAAATGAACTCATTGACATGTAATTTGAAAATGTACTTAAATTATATATTTCAAAGTTCACAAAATATATAACATGTTTAATTTCTTAGAGATACCAAATGCAAATAAGTTTTGAAACAAACAAATAATGCATTTTAAACAGATTTGGGAAATAAAAAAATTCTACTGTACATCTACATGCAGATGACCAGTCGTTTCATTGATACTTTGTATATTTAGTTTAAATTTATTCCACCTGCTATCAAAAATATATAATATTTCTCTTACACGGTTCTTATTTAATGCACTTTAACAATTTTATGTATTTCATTAAATTTGAATGAGTACTGAATTTAATTTTGAAAAGTTTGCTTCCTTCTCATTGAGTTTTACAAGCTTAGTTTATTATATCACGGTCTTTGGAAGTAAAGGACGTAAACCTGAGGATCACGGGTTACGAATACTTTACGCTATAAATCAGATCGTATAATGCTTAAATCCGATGTTATTGCTTATATTGATTTATAAAGAATATTTCTTTGCATTCGGATCAATTTAAATATATGTATAAACACTTTACAAAGCTTGAATTTGATAAAAAATAGGAAAAAATTAAATTGCATAAGTTGCAGTATTGCAAACGTAATAAAATTCTCTCTTTAATCTTCGTCGCATTTAGTTAAGACCTATCTTATATGTTTGAATTTTTCCAATATATGAAAGCTTTCATTTTATGACATTTTCAGACTTGCAAAATTTTTCTCCTTAATAAAGAATGAAAATGACATTGAGCATGACTGAATCTAGTCAATCCACATTTTTCTTGTATGTATATAAATACACGTACAAAAAACTTGGTATTTTCGGATGACTTGCTCTTCAAATAATGCTCAATTGTTGTCGTATTTGATGGTAAAAGTTTTTCATAATTTTCGGCTCTCAACTTAATGTGACTCATGTTTCATATAGGCTAAATAAGAATAAAAAGAATTTCAACTATACATTTCAACCATGCACCCTGATTCCAAAGTTTTAGAGAATATAGGAATGGAAATAATGTATTATTTGCTATTATAATACAATAAAAATAAAGGTGATATTTGTGACAAATTAAGCTGCAAAGGCACTGGAGAAGGATCTGTGAATTTATACAATATAACTGTACCAGACACTATAAATGCATTTTATTTTTGTTTTTTATGCGTGTAAATTTTTCTTACATTCAAAACAAGCTATACAAAAGATGGGTTTTCTGAAGGAAAATCGAAAATATCTCATTAAAAATTGCGAGAATATTGTGATGAAACAAATATTTCAATATTAATGAAGAGGAAATTTATATTTCCAGGAGTTAAACATCCAGAAAAAATTAAAATACTAAAAGAGGAAGGTACAAAGTCAAATGTTGAAAGAGAGATTGAAAAACGCAAGCGATTATCTTTCGTGTTTACATTTTTTTTGATAGAATATGTAAATGTGTACTGTATTTTTTATTTGCTATTAACAAAATGTATAGTTAATAATGGATGTAAGATATAGTAAATTTCTATTAATAATACTTATAATGTTTCTCGGGCACTTATGCAATTAGAGGGGTAAGGAAGCAAGAAAAAAAAAAACAGAAGATATAATATACGTGTTGGCTCACTATATTAATGAATACAAAAATAAATTAAATAAAGCTAAATAAAAATATTTGTTATAACATAAAAAAAATGTAAATTTAACTGGCTATTTAATTTATTATTACCTATTCAAGTCAAAAAAAATATTTTTTACCTATTCAAGTCTCAAACCAAGTAGTTTGTGCAAGCAATTGGGCAGAAAGTCTTGGATGATAATTATTTAAAACACACAAAACTGTCTTACAGTGATAAATATAATTACTACTATATGTGTTAAACATGCTGAATTATAACATTTTACAAAAGCAGAATTGTGTTTAAAGGAGATATAAATGAAATGTAAGAATCAACTTGCACATTTTATTTCTTTTAATAAATTGTTAAAATTTCGATGATTAATTCCGAAGTGTATTCATAATGCCATAAGCACTCACTTAATCCACAAGAAGTAATAAGAAAGTAATTATTGTTTACTTGTGGAGTGAGCAACAATACGTAAGGGCTTACATATATTGGGTTGGCAACTAAGTGATTGCAAATTCAAAATTAGTTTATCAAATTACGTTTTGATGTTTCACTGAAAAGTGCGCAACAATCTGGTCGACCACTTGAAGATGTTAAGACCTGTATCAAGGTCGTTATCAATTCAGATCGACATAGCGCAACACTTGAGAGCACAGAAATGATCAATGTATTGCATTCATGCATTCCAAACAAAAAAAAAAAATAAACAACTTGGTTTTGTCAAGAAACTTAATTTATGGATCTCTTCATACGACGCAAGGCATTAATATCTGCAATTCGCTTCTGAAACGCCGCGAAACCGCTCCGTTTTTGATGTAACTGATGAAAAGTGGGTAGTTTAAGACAACATTAATTAAAAATATCATAAGTGAAGCAAGATGAACCAGACCAAACAACATAAATTGCTGAGAATTTCCAAAATGATTATGCTTTACTGATTCTTTTTTTTCGCGCATTTAGGATTTATATTTTTTTAGAGGACTGGTATTTTTAACAGCTGGGTAACTATTAAATAATAACTTTGGGAAACTATTGAAGAATTACGCATTTCGAACTTTTACCAAGAAACCAAACAGTAAATTCAAACGTCTCGTCCAACAACTCACCAAACTGAGCGAAACAGTTGATGAAAAGCGGCCAGAATTAGCTAATCGTAAAGGAAGTGTTTTCCACCATCTGTGTGGTGTTTTCCACCATCTTTGAGGAGGTGTCCACACACATCTATGGCCACTCGGCAAACATTATTTTAGCTACGTTGAGATGTGTTATCATGTTTATCATATAGCCCTGACCTTTAGCCTCCACATTACTATTAATTCTGTTCTATGCAGGACTCCTTAAAAGATAATTTTTTTAAAAATGACGCTGATGATAAAATACCACAATTTTATTCAATTTTTGCTGGAAAAAATAAGAAGTTTTATGAACATGGAATTATGACACAGACTGAAAGATAGAAAAAGGTCATTGACAAAAATGGACAATACTTAATTGAATAAGGTTATATTTTTAAGAAAAATTGTGAATTTTCTTTCGATTAAAAATCCTCATTAATTTACTTGCTATACCAATAATTTATTTGGCTGTGTCACATACTACATAATCATTTAGAAACGTATATTTCATAAGAAATATATTTTGATTATATTTAAAATAATATTTTTTTGACAGAAATTTATTTAATATAGTAGTGGGTATTATGTATTTCGTTTCCTATTATTAAATGCAATAATATATTTTAATTAATGCTCTAAAAAATGCACGTTTTAACAATTATTTTTAGTAATATATTGTTCTATTTCATATGATGTTTTGTTAAGCAGAAATGCATATTTTTGCAACTTTTAAATACATTTACTATTAGTAATTAAATTTTTAACAGAACTAATTATAAATAAATTTAATAAATGACACGATAAAAATTAACATTTCAACAAAATATTACTAACTATTTTTCGACATATTTTATTTTCAGAGGAATCTTGAATATTCTTTGAAAAATTTAAGTGTATTAACAAACAGAGATTTTATAGAAACTACAAAATAAAATTTTCAAATATATTATTTTTCAAAAGAGTATGAAATAACTTGAAGTCTACTTAAATTGTTATTGAAAAATTATGGTAAAGAAATCACTGTATTTTATTAAAATGTCTATCAATTTTTTAGAAAATAAATTCTATTAATTGATACACATGTATGCTAATTATTTTTTATTTTAGCTTATTATAATTCGTTAAGATATAATATTAAAAATAAACTAATAATACAACTTTATCAATTTACGAAGCAATGTACTTATAATTTTAAAAGAATCTAATAATTCACTTTGAAACCCTATGTCTACATATTATGATGATATCTTAGTATATGAATGATTGAACCGAGTTATCTATCCATACATATTTAACTAGTGTTCAAGACACATTAAGATTTGTTTATAGTAACTGATAAACTAAATAACCTGCGGAATAGTGAATGAATCGTACATAATTTGTTAAAATATATTTTCAATTTGTATAAATTTACAAAGAAAGTAATGATATGTAGTATAAGCATATTTAAATAATATATAGTAAGCATATTTATTACTTTAATGTATATAATTAATTTTTGTTAAAGTCTGAAACTATAATTTTTAATTATTAAAATTATTTAAAAATGTATTGCCTGTCGAAATAACCAAACTTTAAAAATCGTTAAAATTTTCTTTTTTCAGTTTACAAATAAATTGCAATTAACTGCTATAAAATTGTACTATATAAAAATGAAATCCTACTTCAAATCTATTGAAACAATATAAAATATTACACCAAGTTCTTTTGTTTAAATAAATAAGTACGAAACCGCAATATAGCTGTAATAATAAAATCGACTGAGATCACTCAGCATACAACGTTAATATTTCAATAATCATGGTTGGTCTACTTAACACGCTAAAAGCAAAAATATTAGAGAAAATATTACAGAATCATCTACCAAAAAATGTCAGGTATAAATTAACCCTTTAAGCGGTTAATTATTTTACCAGAAATGCTACCAAAAAAGTCATATTTTTTTATTACATATAATTTTTTATTGCATATAATTAAGTACCATACTATGATATTCAAAATATCATAAGAATATATTTTCCCTCCAAGTGAGAGGGAAAATTAAAATAAATAATTTGATTGGTGGATTCTCCCTCCATTTTTTATAAAATAATATAATTCCAAGAGGTGAAGAGAAAAAAGAAGAACTCAAATCTTCATCAGAATTGAGCTCACTGCACGAGTCATCTGAGGAATAATCCAAATAATTAGAAGAAATATCTGTATCTGTATCAGAATGTAGTTCATCATCTAACATGAAAGTATTTTCGTCGTCTATTCCATCCATAATTTCCATAAGATTCACAAGCACGGCATACAGTGGAACAAAAATTTCAAAAAGTTAGCGCTTTCCCGCTACATAGAAAAACCCGGATGAAAAGCATTTCATTTACATGGACAAGCCACGCCATCTGTTGAAAAATAATAATACTAAATAGTCTCTTCTAATAAAGAAAAATGCGGGCAAACCAGAAAAGGAAAGGAGAAAATATCGATGCCCGTACGCCGTACGGGCAAACCAGAAGAGGCCAATTTCGGGTAGCACGTACACTATACGGGCAAACTGAAGCCAGGAGACAATTATGTATATAGTAAAAAATTAAATTTTACTTTAAAGAATAAAAAATCAGGGTAAAGTAATTAATAATAAAAATGCAAATATTTATAAAAAATAAATTATAAAAGTATTTATTAAAAATTTTAATGAAAAATAATTAATGGAAGTAATTAACTCTAAATTATAAATTTTTAAAACAATTTGTTTCATAACTTTTATATTTTAAATTTGTTTTAGAAATTAATGCGGTAATTAGCCTTTGCACATGCAGTATATATTGAATTATTTTCATGATATCTTAGTATTTGAAAATACTAATACTAATAATATGCTTATGCAATATAGATTTATATTTTTTTATATTATTTTCAATATTTAAAAGCTCATTGAATAATTTGATATTTCTAGTTAAATAATTATTTAATATATATATTTATGTATTTAAGTTTAAAATGCTCTCATAAAAAGCAACTTTACTGATTGAGAAAAGTATTACTTCACTTGTTAAATTTTTTTTAGCTGTAATTCTACTATTAATAATTTTTAAGTTATATCGGAATAAAACCGTTTCATAAGAATTTGTTTTTGTAATTCTAATTGTTGTTTTGTTAACTTGTTATAAGAATCTAAACAAATGCATTTATTAATGTTCTTAAATTATGTGCATAGAAATGTAAATATTATTAAGATAATTATTAACAGAACTAACGAGGAGTTCATCTTTAATTAGTTTATATATTTTATAATTGTATAAAAATATAATTTTCGTGTAAGATAAGATAATAATAAGTTTTAAATTCTATTAGATGTTGAACTATTAATTTTTAACTTTATTTTAAAATTAAACATAACTTTAAATATGAGGAAGTCTTACAATGAGGAAATTTTAGAATATTCTTTGTAAAATCTATTTTCTATTATTTAGTTTTAATTCGGTTGGTGATCTGTGGATCACTTTTTGTAAGATTAATAACATTATTATTTTGAACTAGATTTCAATTAGTCGTAGTAACATAAATATTTTACAAATAAGAGCATAATTATCTGTAATCGTATTAGTAGCACAGATAATGAACTAATCTTGTAATTTAGTTTTGGAATACTTCAGGTTAAATCTGTTCATTAAATTCAAATATTTAATCTACTTAATAATATAACATTTACGTAATAAAACGGTTCAATCGATATTTTTAATAGCCAAATTAGATAAAAAAATTTCAGTGTCTTTATTGTTTTTTTTATAATAATTACATTATTAGTTTTAATAAGTTGGAAATTTTTAGCTTTACTCTAAGATCTTTATCTCTAACAATGGAAACAATGTTAATGCAGAGAATATACGTCTATTTGTGAATTCTGTAGCTTTTTGACGAACCTTGATTTTGTGTTTTCAGGGTTACGTAAATGGGTCAATATCTCTTAATACAAAAGTATTAGTAAACAAAGCAGTGCAATTAATACTATTTTCTGGGAAGCCTTCATACAGTTTGGCGGGTTTTTATCTTTCTTTTAAAATGGAATGCACCTCGACACTTCGATACTTTTTCTGCAATATTCTGTACCATTTATCTACGTCAACTCTTCGCTACCACTTATTTACGAATTTTATACTTAGAGTCTCTTTAAAAGTAACTTCGTTAAGGTTATCTGGGAAATCTCATGCTATACATTCCTCATACTAGGTAATCATGTCTTCAACCGGTGATTAAGTTTCGTGCTTTTTTTCTTGTATATATATATTCTAATGCATAGTATTTAAATTCCACTAGGAACAGTAAATCAAATGTAAAACCTACTTGTTACTAAATTTGTAAATAGTAAATTAGCAAAGGAAAAAATAAAAATTAAATCAAAAATATGGATGTGAGTTAAATTCACCACATAGAAATTTTATACAAAGAATTTAGAGGATGAAAAATAAAACGTTTTATTTTGTTTTTGTATTTCTTTCTTCATATACACTATTGTATTGCTGGATATATTAAATTTAAAAAGAGATAAAATGAAAGCCAAAACTGTTATTATACCTATAGATCACTGCAAGAAAAGCAAAATAAAGCAATAAAATGATGTAATAAATAGAAATAGATCAATAAGGATAAAACAATAGATGTTCAAAAAAATCAATGAGCAAAAAAAAAAAAAAAAAAAAAAAAAAAAAAAAAAAAAAAAAAAAAAAACGAAAAAATGAAATACAATAAAAAATGACGATGAAATGAACTATAACATTTTTAATTCTGAAACTGAAATAAGACATTTTATACGGTGTTAATCTAAATTTGCTAACCTATTATTTTGTAAAAATATAGTTAGAGAACCAAAAAGCTATATATATATATATATATATGTATGGATTTCTTAATGTTATCGTAGTATTTTAATGTTCGAAATAATAAAACAAATTCAACGTAATTTACTTTTGGGTAAATACGATTTTTTTATTTAGAAATGAGATTCTTGTATATGTATGAATTCGTTCATTGCATTTATTTCCTGACGTTCGGAGTCATTAACTATAAAATTATTTTATGTACCTTAATTGAGTTAAATAAAAGTTAATCATAATAGACAATGTTTTTCCTGCCGATAACTTCTTACATTTTGATCCAAAAAGCATTTGAAGATAAATTCAATATTACATACGCAAAATTATGTAAGTTTTTTTTATATATATTATTTGTGTATCACACTATATTGTGAATGTAAATTTCCTTTTTCTATCGTACTAATTCCCTAATTTTTTTAAAAAAATGTAAACGGAATCATTAGTTTCAATGAATTGAAAAGTATGGACTGAATTTTTATGACTAAATATACTTTTTATTGCATACTTTGGTATCAATTTCTGACTTACGTATTTTGTAAGCATCTACCTCTTTTCATCATTTTGTAAGTATATTTTCCCTTTCAACATACGGTGATTCTATTCCTATAATTTGGTTGAATTGCTTAGAAAAATGCTATAATTATCTACAAAATTATGTTTTTAGCATTGAAACTAATTTCGAAAATTGAAATAATTATTTAAATGAACTGAAGAATAATATGTGACAAGAGCAATTTTAATATTTTTTTATATCTATTTAATAACTTATGAGTTCTTAACATTACCGCAATGTTTTCAAAACTTTATAAATTACAGGTCTTACAATAAATCTGAAAATATGGTACCGTATTATAATCTATTCTAGATTCATGGTAAAATATAATTGTGGGAGTTCTAAAATTTTCTAGAAATTTCATGAAATCAGTAAAAGTTCTAGAAACGAAATTGTTCTCACACATATTTAAGAAACAAAATTTATGAATAAGAAAAATGAACAAAATGGCTAAAATTTGTTAAAGAAATATTTTCTCAAATTTTTATGTTAAAGCTTATGATTTGTAAGAAAGTTTTACTATATTTTTGATGTTAAGATTAGAAGATTACAAGTAACTTATATGCCTTCATTATAACCTACCTTAAAACAAATGAACTAATAAAAAACTAAAGCGATCATTCAAAGCGCTTGAAAATAATTAGAACCCTTAAAGCATTCCCCTCAATATTAGTTTCTTTATAATGATATTTCTGCCAAAGATAAGATGCTACTGGTGAAATAAGAAGCTATACAGTAAGAAAATATAGCCCTCAGGGGTGTACGTAGGGAATTTTCATCTTCAATTAACTCTAGTCAATTGACAAGTGAAAGGGAATGCACTTCACCTATCATATAAATTTCCAGAATTTCTTTCGCGGTCTTAAAGATATACACTTTAAACAGCATACAATGTATATAGAAAATGCAAAAATAATAACTTGAAACTGTAAAACATATTCATTTTTAAAACTTGTATAAATAATTTTTTTTTTAATTATTGAAATCGTATACTCAATGAAAAATGTTCAATCCAACGTAAAGTAATATTACTTAAGCTATATTTCTTATTTAATTATTTAACTTTTTTTAAAACCTTCAAGTGACATGAATATGATGTAAACAAAAACTTAATGATGATTTGTATTTTCCAAAAGTTTATTTCCAAAGTAAAATGAAAGGCATTTTACAAAATGATGTAACAAAAAATGTCATATGATCTCAAATAAAATTACTTATAAATATCTTTATGTGTCTTAAACACTATAAGATATAATGTCAAGTTAAATACATGTCTAATTATTACAAATAAATTTAATAACCTTATATTCTTCAACATATTTTAGTAAAAACAGAAAAAAATAATTTAATATATCCATCTTGCTTAAAAATAAATTTCTATGAAAAAAGGATTATTTATCACTTAGCCAATATTAAATTCTTAACTTTCTCGAAGAGTTTGAATTGCATTTTTATCTTAGTAGAAAATTAAGTTTCAGGTATTTTAATATTAGCCTTCAGATTTTCGAAGAATTATTCTGCTTCAGGAAATGTACTATAACGTTTTTTTAATATAAATATTATGCGTAATATTACCGTTAAATGCTTTTATATACGTAAACTGGATTTCATAAATGGAAATCCTGAGATTTTAAATCCTTAAATTGCTTAGATTAAATTTGGAAATGGAAATTCTTACTCGGATATTTGGCATCAAATTTACAATCCCGTGTTTGTTGACATTTCAAAATTCTTCCTTGATATCATTCTTATTTTAAAAGGATTTTTCTAAAGTAAAATGGTTAAAATACTAGAGGAAATAAACATCATTTTTCTTATGGCAATTATTCAGTAAAAATGTTTAACATTATTCTTTTGATA
>BMAW01002441.1:0-18288 GCA_019974015.1 Nephila pilipes | reverse complement strand
ATAAAATTGTAAGGATGACAACAAAATGATTTAAAATCTTCCATCTCTGCATCTACCAACTCAGAAATATCATCCAAATATGTTAGACACATCTGTATCTTCCACTCTGATTCCTGAAAACTGCCACAATCATAATGATCCTGAAACCTTTTGAAAAGGATCCAACTAAACTCCAGCAACTACAGACCCACATCCTCCTCTAAAGTGTTACACAAAATCTCCAGAAAATTATCCACAATAACAGATTGGAGAGCAAATCAATAGTGTGAAAATGACATCCTGATCCACGAACAGCGGATCTTGTTCCAGAGCTCCACATCACCAACTACTCAGATGGTGGAACTTAGTTAAACTGATTCTACAGACAACCCATAGGGTGCAAGTTCTCCTTGATATTCAGGAAAGCATCTGAATTGGCCCGCATACTGGTCTACTTCTATAAACTACACAAAATTAATACACCCCACCCAATCAAAATCATCAACCTTATTTGAAAATCGAAATTTCTCTTGGCTATCACGGAACCTACTCTTCACCAAGAAGACCAGAAAAGAGAGTCTCATAAGCAAGGATGAATTCCATCGCCGACCTTCAACTACTGTGAACGACATCCCAAAACACCAGAGACACAATTTGCATGTACACACGACACTTGTGATACTCTACAATGCCACTACTCCCTGAAAAATAGGCCACACCAAACAACCACCAAAGACTTAGAAGTATGGAATTTAACTTGGAAAAATAGCCTGGAAGGTTTCAAGACAGAGGCCAGTCTTCTTTAATAAAATAGAAAGACGGGAGAACCTGAGCATTTAAACACAACAAAAACTCTGGTCCAACCACAAAATACCTCTGGTGTTGCCAGATAAGAAACTCACTTTCAAACAACAGCCACAAAATTAAAGCAGCAGGCCAGAAAATTCTGCCTCTCAAGTGAGAGACTTCACACTAAATAGAACCAAGATGGAAGCTATGCCATTCATGCATTGATGTTTAGACTCATCCCCACCTTATGCCTCCTGGTTCTGGGGCCCACTTCAGCACCTGCTACTATGGAGGCCATCTAGAAAGCTCCCACCCTGCACACCATTGAACACAGGTGCTACACTGGTGCACATGCGCACTGCTGATACTCTCAGAAATTCAATAAATCTCCCAACCAAGCACCATCAAAAACTAGTCATGTAGTAAACTCTACAATAAAATCGATATCTCACTCAACAAAACCATTCAGGCAATAGAGAAATAATTCTGTTCCTAATAATAATCAACTCTGCAGAGACTACTGCCAAATACTACTTGATTTCACTCCTAATTTCTCTTTCACTCATTTCTACACCACAAATCTACTTCAAATGATATGCATCATCGTGCTTAATAGGAGCGCACCCCAGCAACTACTAGCACCGCCCTCTCCTATCTCAGAACCAATCACAGTTTTCTTTTTAACTCAGACATGAGGAATAAGCTCAGATACTTACCAACGCCACAGTATTTAGCCCCATGTCAGTAATAATAGCATCATTTAAAAATAAATGACTATTCAGATTCTATTATCTAATAACTTAAATTTAAATTTAATTTAAAATTCATCATCTATAGTTATTATAATTTTAATTAATTGTAAAATTAATGATCAAGCAATGCTCGTTTTAATTTTGCATTTGGTAATTTCCACATTTTTCTAATTTTGAATTAACTTCTACAAGCTGAAACCAAAAGTCTTGTCTACCTCCAACTAATTAATTAAAACTGGGATTAAAGCCCAGAGGGTTATGCACCCCAATATAAAGTCACGTTCCTAGTTTGTTAATCTACTGTTTTCTGATGTTTACTATCTTTCAAACAATCTGTTTCCTGAAAGTTGTCGTTCCAATAGCTCCAGCCACTTTCATGTTTAAATGAACCATTGAAAATATTTTAAGAAAATGCTACAATTATCGAAGAAGTAAATTGACTATGTAATAAAGCACAGAAATTAGGTTAAAGTAATCTGATCTCTAATAGAAAATAAACTGAAGTTCGTAAGAGACCCTATGGATCCAGCAATAATGCAACTGAATCACCATAATTTTTAGGATTTTGATGTAATTTGCGATTTCTGAAGCAAGTGGTAGAGTAGGTGGGGGTTGGGAGTTTTCGAAGTTTTCTTTATTCATGAAGAATTCGTGAACGACGTGTTTCACTGTACTATCATGTGTTGGTGAATTTAGATCGTTTAGTTTAAACTGACTCTGAAGTGAGTCAGCGAGTGTTTCAGATTTGTCTGCGTCAATCAGGGCATACCATTTGGGCCTTTTAGGGTGGAAACAGGGGGTCTTCTCTTTCTTTAGATTTGTTATGTTTCTGGCAATTCTTTAAAGGGCAAGGAGAAATAAAGTTCATCTCACCTAGAATTTTGTCCAGTTCCGCTTGGCAGGTTTTCTTTTGCTGATACAGGTCCTCTAGTAGTGGTTGGGATCTGACTTCTGGGTCTTCTTCCATGTCTATGAGTCCGTTTAGGTGCTCGATTCTTTGTTTGATAATTTTTTCTTGCTTCGCAAGGATGGTGTGAGTGTAGCAAATTTCCTTTGCTGGTGGTGGTTGGTCGTTGCTCACCGGAGTCACCGTTCCGGTGTCCATCGCATCGTTCGGTGCCTGGGCGCCCACATTAGGCTTAGAAAGCTCCATAGTTTCGTGCGTCTGTCCTCCTTGAAGTCGAAACGTCGAAAATCGTTAAATGAAAGCAGACCAAGGAAACCACTTCCCTCAAAATGTGTGGTCAGTCTGTTGCGGCCCCTTTTAGATCATATATTAGCTTTCCCCCTTTGACGGGAGCAAGGGATTTTAAAGGGAAGTGCGATTGAAACGAAAATGGAAAGTTATTTTAAAGTATAAAGGTGTTGGGGAGTGTAGAAAGAGGGTGAATCAGCTGTTCTAAGATACTGTTTGTTAGCTCTCTTCTTTTTAAGGGAGAAATATTAAAATGGTATCGGTAATTAAAATGCTCTTGGTTATGGTGGGATTCAATGAAAGTAATTTTCACAGGATTGAGAGAGAAAGCGTGGATTCCATTGCTGTGTGCAAAAATAGGCTAGGCTTGGATAAGAGGATTTTTGTAGTTAGATCGTAGGAGCGTCTAGAAAGCAATATGAGTGTCGATTTAGAGATTCGAAGGTCTTTAAGGATGGCTGTGTTTCTAATGTATCAGTCAATCACAATAGGGGGAATCTTTTCTTCTTGTCAGAGGGAGTACCGAATCTGACTCGCCATTGCCAATTTCAGTGATGGTTATATTGAATGTTTGTTGATAACTAGTAAGGATGTAAAATATAGCTTCTTGGAACTTTTTTTCTTTCTTATAGATTCTCAAATATTTTAGTTACCATTAAAATTTCTTCGTTTCCCGCCTTAATAGAGTAATTGAAATTGATGGAAAAAAAATTTAAATTATCTAGTATGTTTTTGTATCACTTGGTAAATATTATCTTAAAAATATTTAATGTGTATTCTTAATAAAATGTATCTATATATATTTACCAATAGATTTTAGAATGCATTCTTGTTTTGCTGTTATTTAAGAGTAAGGGAATGATATATTCTTTTTTTATGATAACTAATAATAAATGTTTATAAATATGTAGACAAAACTTTCTTTAAATGTGTGTGTGGACAGTTAAGACAGAGAAGAATTTTTTTTTTTTTTACAAATTATCACCTGTGCGAAAAAAAAAATTTGTGATCTTATATAAGTATAAATTTGTTTATTTATTTTAGTAGAAATTATCCCTTATTTCTTAAAAATATTCAATCTTTAGCGATAAGTTAATAATAATTTCCTCTGAAAAATTTACCTTTTTTATACATTTGTTTTATTAATGTCGAATACTTTACTTATTATACTTAGAAGCAAAATTAAGAGGGAGGTTTTTATAGAATAAAAAACCATAAATAATAAATTCTTTATTCCTCAGGTAGACTTATTAAGAATGCTTTGCTTTTCAAATGGAATTTAGTAAAAAAAAATGCCATTGTTAATAAAATTTCATAAATTAATTTCTATTGAAGAATGATTTGTAATAATATTTATGAAGAAAAAATTGCCTAGAAATTTTGAACATTATTTTTTTTTATTTAAAAAAAAGCGTTTTATGTCTATATAAATCTATGAAAGTTTAAATTTATTGTTTCTTATAATAATAAGAGTGATTATTTTAAATTAGACAGAAATAAGTACTTTGCATGCTTTTGGAAAAATCATAGAAATAACTTATATATTCGACTTTATACTGATCTGGAATATGTCCATTACTTATAATTATTCATTTTTTCATGCATCTAAATTCTTAATATCTTACTGTTCCAATTTACAGAAGAAAGTGTTCCCTTTGATTCAAATCATACAATATTCTGGAGGCAAATTTCATCTAATGTAACTCTCACATTGTTATCTTTCAGAGCATTGTCAAGTCCAGTTCACTTTTTGCTTATTCTTTTAAGGTACGTTTATAAAATATTTCATCCATAAAATGTTTCTAAAAGTTATTCTGATAATTGATATGCTACAATGCATATTTTTACTAAATACTTAGTATTTTGTGTGCACTCTTTATTACATTTTTTTTTGGCATATTAAAATATTTCTCTGTCCTTTTTAAGATTTAGAAATTTTCTGTCAATTTTAGCATTTTCGTTCCGAAAATGAAAAATTACCGTACGATAACATTTCATGATTATTGAATTTATAGATTTTCATTGCAAAAGCTACGAAAATTTTTAATCGAATTTTAGGTTATTGTAATCATTACTTTCATTTTTTTTGGAGAGCTTATAACGAGAAATAATATATCTGATATAAATTTTGATAGAAAAGCTTTCTTTATTTATTTTGTTATTTTCAATAAAACTTAATAATGTAACTTAATTTAGTGTAATTTTTTTAATGTTTCAGATGCATCCTTCATTAGAAAATATAAATGTACGAAAATAAAAATACGAGAATAATCTTGAGTAATCCAATAATAACGAAGGAAAAAAAACTCAATTTCAATGTTAAAGGATAACAATTATTTATTCTAGTACTTACGGTATTGAAAATCACACAATTTTTTTTACAATTTTAATTACTTTAATTTCGATTCGCTAATTACTACACAACTTCAATGTACTTCTTTAAATTTGTAAGTATTTCTTAAAAAAAATTTTCTTTCGGTTCATTTAAAATATCAAACAAAACTTTCAGGTAAGCAGCAAGAAGATAGCTGGAGCGCGATTAAGCCGATCTATTTACTTTTATTACATAATTAATTTACTTCTTCAAATAGGTAAGCGTTTTCTTAAAAGTATTTTTCAATGGTTCATTTTTATAGCAAGAAGATGGCTGTAGCGCAGTTTAGACGACAACGCTTTTCAGAAAACAAGACCGTTTGAAAAATGATAAACATCCAGAAAAACAGTGTATTACTACGCAGAGAGTTTTCCCCGCGGATCGTCTTGCACACGGTTGCTACAAACTGGTTTCTCCCAAGGACAACGCCTTGGCGATCAGCCTTTAACTAGAAATTAGGATTTGGCAGGAAAAATCTTCAACCCCGTAAACTGAAGGATCCCCATACATTCCTTCGAATGAAAAAAAAAATGTTAAATAATAATATCCAATTCAACAACTTTACGGGGAAAATACTACGTCATAGCTACAACCAATCACAGTATTTCAAGTAGCCATGTACAACTCCACTCTACAATGACGTCACATTTAAGTCATTTCGTGTTTCGACAAGACGCGACAAGTCCAGGGTTCAAAACACTTATAGGATGAAAAGGTAGGAGGGGGAGGACAAACAACGTCATATCTACAACCAATCAGAGAACTTTAAGAAGCCGTGTACAACTTCCCTGTATACTGACGTCATATGCCAAGAAAGGGGGGGAAGTGATGTAGAAAAGGGTAACGAATCATACCAGACGTGTACTGCTACTTTGGAGTGGAAGCCCTTATTCCTACAAAGAGTGGAACTTTCAGATTTTCCTAGGTTACCATATCTTGCAACTTATGATCTATTGGCTATTTTCTAAATAATAATAACAAAGAAAAAGACAGCAAATCGCCGATTCATCTGTCTTGTCGATAAAATGCAAAAATTTTCAATTCCTCCAGTCTTAAGTAAAAAAGAAAAGATTATTATATTCTTTTATTGAGTAACACCTTGCCATCTGAACAATGTCTTATACAATTAAGTATTGATTAAATTTTCAAAAAGTTTTAAATTATTATATTAATAAGTGACTCTCAACACGGTATAAGAACTTGGGAGGAGGGGGAGGGGATAACCCTTCTGTATGAAGACGGTGAGCGGAGGGGGAAGTGATCCTCACCCCTGCTTAAGAACCTGGGGGAGAGGAGAGGGGGAATAACCTTCCTATTAGAAGACAGTGAGCGGGGGGGGGGGGGGTTTGATTGACAAGTGCCACTCCCAATTCTATTGTACTCGCTGTGAACCTGCTATTACTACTACGCTCCGTCTAACTTGCTTGATGTCAAAGCATCAAATCTTCCACAGGACCGAGACAGAATAATTAAAAGCGACTTTGTGGGCCGCTTTGGAAGAGTATTTTATTTCAACGGGCCTCGTTGTATTCCTATATGTGATGAATTTGATTCATTGTCGTCTTTTTAATTTTTGTACTTTTAACGTCAATCCAAATGAATTCTAGTCCAAATTAGAAGCTACTTCTATTTTCACCACTCGAATAGTGAGAACGACTAATATTTCTGAGGCTTATTACACAAATCATGAACATTCTGCAAAGAATTAAGGGAAATTATATTTTATCGATAATGTACCGCATAATTTTGATCATGACCCGCAAACTCTTCGAATGTAATACCTTCATACCACACCACGTGAGGACTTTAACATCCAGTGCTCATTAGCAGACGCCTCCATTATTCTTCATGATGTGTCTTTAGTAAAATCAGGACTCAAACACGCCATAGTTATATCAATGTATTAAAAAATAGAGGGAGGGGGGAAGAGAGAGAGAAATTATGTATAATAAGAATAAAATAACAACAGATTACTTTTCTAGCTTATTAAGAATGCATTTGATTATTACTTTGTTGTCAATTTACTAGCTTGTAACACCCCATTATTACTTTCTTCTCTTATTATTAATTACAGAGAGACTGACTGCTCGTTTCCTCTTATTGTTAACTTAGCAACAGCATTGTAGTTATTGTAACTGCTGAACAGTTTTTAAATTAAATTTCGTACAATACATTTAATTCAATAAAATATATTTCCCCTTAATTTATTGTAAAATATTCTTGATTTCTCCAATGGAACTCGGGAGGATTACTCGCTTCCTGCGATTCGGGAAGTAATAGAGAATAATAACGTGAGAATTTGATTCGGCGTTAGTATATATGTGTGAATGTGTTAATGCGGTCTACTGGGAAAAAAACCCGTTTCCAAAGTGACCCGCAAACTCTTTTGGGTTGTACAGGCTTGGTTTAGATATTATGTTCAAAACTAATTTATAAATAATGTCTATAAATAAATTTTGGATCAAAATGAAAAATAAATATCTGTTTCTATACGAAAAAACTATAATATGTTAGACCTTTTCGACAACATAGTCATGGGAAATATTATTTTTATCTATGATAGTAATAAAAAAAAATAATTAGAAATCAATTTTTGATTTTTTCACCACTCCAACCTATATGACTAATTTAGAACCCACGATTCAAAAGTTAATTGAAGTTAATTATGAATCTTTGGATTAATATTAAGTGCTAAATAACCAAAACTATAGATGTTTACTTTTGTATCAATCAGAGGGCTGATTGTTTTGCTTTGCAATGACTTTATGATTGTTTTTTTTTAAATTTATTTCTGTGATTTTTCCCAAGTGTTTATTTACTTTTATATAATAAAGACAATAATTATTTATTTTAAATTTTGTATAAATGTAATAAATGATAATAAAAGTAAATATAAGTAAATGATAACGAAAATGTTATAATAAATTTATGTAATAGCTTGGACAAGGTTTTTTTTTTTTTTTTTTTTTTGCTAATAAAAACCACCGGTCCACAAAATTTTTTCATTTATTTTCCCGTCCATTAGCTAAAAATGAATCAAGATATCCTGGAAAATGAGTATATTAATGGCAGCCCCCATTCCTCTCTGAACAGCTGTTAGCTCATCAGAACAAATATAAACTATTCCAGTGATTCCCAACTCATTCAACCCCCTATACCCTTTTCGAACTAAGGTAGCCAAAAGCAACTTATCGCTTGTAAAACCAGGACTAAGAAATAAAAAAATGTGGATTTCCTGCCACTCCTGTGAAGACGTCGAGACACCCTGCGGTGCCATCGCTTTGGAAACTACTGAGCGCGACAATAAGAAAAATGCGAAAATTCTTAGATACTCCCAAAGAATGGCTCACAGATTCAAGAACTGTGACAAGTTTGAAGAATCCTCAGGCAATTTTATCAATAGAGTTTGGACGCATTACGCCCCCTCCTAATATCTTAAAAATATTTATCCGATTTATAGATAAAAGGGGAACGTCATTGAATTTATATCGGTGTGGTTCGTTACCTGGACTTTCATTTAGATGATAAATTAATCTATTTCTAACCCATTAAATATTTACGCGAGATTTGAGCATAAATTTCATCTCTTATCTTATTGTTCTCTGTGTGATTAGTCAATTTTTTCCTATATCATTAAATAATAGTCCTAATTTAAAAACAAATTCTACGTCCAATAACAACGTACGTTGCCTTCGTTCTGGGGACAGCAGCTCCTTCTGTTATGAATTAATATAAGAAATTCAAAATAATTTCTTATGATAAAAAAAAGGGAGGGGGAGAGCAAGGAATTCATAAAAATCTTAATATAGAAATAATCGATACATTTGTAACAAAATTAACTAGAAATGGTTTTACAATTATAGAAAAATACGATAACCCAATTATATTTCAGAATGTTCTCAAATCTATATTATAAATTTTGATTAGCCTATATTACTACAAAAAGATCGTATCCCCTAAAACCGCCCTAATAATTAGAATTTTTATTTTTTAATGCATTGAGTTAAATTAAGTAGAACTGCATTTTCTCACATAACTTTTTCAGATCCCCCCCCCTTCTTAGTGCTTTCTTCTCTTACCAATTTTACCTTTATGAGTATGTCTTTCTACTGATTTCTCCATGATATTTACGAGTATTAAGAGATTATGAGAATAAACATTAACTCTCTGACGCCCATTAATGATCTAATTTTAATGTTATTGATTGATTGTTTCCTTAACGCTGTACGAAGAATCAACACTTGGGCTATTGGCGATAGATCTTATTATTTCGATCATTGGTCAAGTGACGAGGACGACATTTAAACTGGAATTCAACACACCAAACTTCCACACCTCTCCAATGCAAAAACTGGGAGTATCATCAGATTTAAAGTGCAATTGCCTCACTTTTCAGCGGATCGTTAGAGAAATATAGACTGGAACCCACGATTTGAGGAAAATAACTCTGGCTGGTCAGGAGATTGCGATCAT
Organism: Nephila pilipes; assembly: GCA_019974015.1. Lineage (NCBI taxonomy): Eukaryota > Metazoa > Arthropoda > Arachnida > Araneae > Nephilidae > Nephila > Nephila pilipes. The sequence continues at coordinate 8,726 of BMAW01002441.1, read as the reverse complement.
GACAATCCGGCTTCCGTGGCCAATTTTGGTAGTAATCGAGTCATGATTACATCAAAAATCTTACTTTTCAAACAATGGAGTGTGATTCATATTATACGAAATTGAACCTCAAATTTTTAAATGGGTCTGAATCTGATATTAAGAAAATGAGATTCACTCTAGCGTCATGTTTGTTACTGAACCGTGGTTCAGAAATACGACATCCATATCGTACAAGTTTTAAATAGTTTTTTACCGGGATTTTAATTTAAGCCAATCCAATTCGGAGTTTACGTATGTATTAAATTCGGAAAGAGTCGTATAACAATTTTAAAAAAGTAATATAATCTTTAATAAATGAACTTTACATATTGAAAAAAAATCGATAATTCAGATTTTAAAAAAATTCAAAAGTCTCTCTTTTTATTTTATATTGTAATAAGTTTAAAGCATTCACAAATTGATACTTTCTTTGTAGTAAATAAGTGAAGTACACTAAACAAAGTTATTAATCTAAATGATTATCATGTAAATAATAAAAAACAGATTCAAGTGTTTTATGTATATAGTCAGCCTTTTTGAAATTTTAGGTTGAAAATTTAATTCAATAAGTTGATTCTATTTATTGAATGCACCTAAATACTCTACAGAAACAATAATCAATTTTTTAAAATAGTTTAAGTGGTATCCTGAGATTTAATATACGTTCCCGGGTCTTCTGTGCTTACCTGGATCAGAGTCATATTATTTGAAGGATCCATCATATCTATTGGATAAAATAAACTCTAGTTTTATAGATTATTCGACTCTGTGAATGAGAGAAAAGGGCAACGCTTTAAAATTTAAAGATTCAGCACTTATTTATGTTTCGTTTTGACTCATTATACATGTTAATTTCTAATAAAAATTCATAACTGAAGAGTGTGTATCAATTGTAATTTTTCCTCATTGCTCATTACGGAAATATAATGAGCAAAACGGGTAAAAAACTTTAAGATAATACCTGTGTAATATGCTAAAAATCCAATTTAGCAAAAACCTTTCCATAACAACATCACACTTTGATATAATTTAATGTAAAACAATGAAAAAATAAGAAAAATGGAAATAAAAAAAAATTAAATATTTTGTTACAATTATTCTTAAATAAGTTTATATCTGCTTAACTGTAAGAAACTTTTTATAACGAGATAAGATATAACTTAAAAGGATTTGTACTCATTTGTCACAAGTCATGCTACATTACTCGTCTTTTGTTCAATCAGTAACACTTTGAAATATACTGCTGAATTTTAACAGGTATGTTATGAATACCAAAAAAAAAATTGATAATTAATTCCTGCATTACATATCATTCATCTAGATTCACCTTCTATAAAATTTTTAATGAAATCTTTTATATTTGAAGAGAACAATAACATTCTTCTCTACAGATGTTATCAATCAACTTTTTATAACTGTTTTCACAGATACAGTGCCGAGAATGTGTTAATAATCTTCCTTAAATTTTTGAAAAGTCATTTCTTGTGTTGTGAATGAAGTACTCGAATAAATCATAAAAATATTAATAAACAATGAGAATTTTTTCTAAAAAGTAAAAGGTTAAGAAATGAATTATTTGAAGGAGGATGAGAAAAAAAAGTGACATATAAAATTCGTCATTATAATTTGAACAAAAAAATGCTTGATGTTATAAAGATTCTTAATTATTTATAAGACACTATTAGACGTGAAAATAATTTTTGTACAATTAATTGAAATACGATTATCAGTACAATTTAAATATTTATTTGAAAATGCTTTTGTATTATAGGAATATTTGATTCAGTAGATTTTAATGATGTTTCTACGATAACTATTTTTTGCAGTTTCTTAAAAGAACAGAAAATGTTGTGCTCCATTTTACTCTAGAATTTCCCTCTATAAAATAACTAAATAATAGGCTTGGTTTAAAAATAATTTATATGTATGATTTCCCCCTCCTCCTACTTTTTAGAAAAAATTGTACTTTTTCTAAAATGTCTGAAATAACTTTATCAGAAACACGAAAAGTACTAAAATAAGTTATTATGTTCGCTATATAGCATCCAAATATACCATGGAATATAGTAAAAAAAACTTCAGATATTTCCCTTATATGAAATTCACATTAAATTTTTTTAAAAACTAACACTGGAGATTTTTATTGTCTGTGGAGAATAAGGATAAGGAGGGTTTTGAACGCATAGAAATTTTCTGTATTCATATAATAAACCTATTTTCCATAAAAAAAAAAAAAATAAATAAAAAAAACCCGTTGGGATTTATGCTTGATCAGTATAGAAAAAACAAGCTATTGATTGGAGTTCCATAAGTTTTATTCAAATATTGTTTACCATCTGGATTTAAACATAAATTATACTTGAAATTATGAAGTCAAATGCTAGTACATTGTAATATTAAATAAAATAATTTATTTAATATTTATTTTATTTTATCCATATTAGAATGGAATTAAACAACTGAATCCTATAAATTTGTTTTTACTTTTCTTCTGACTAATTCAATGTTTCAAAGTAAGAGAAACTTTTTTCTCCAGTTTTGATCTGAAAGTTGTAATGCCTCAAGGGCGAAAGTATTTGTAAGTAGGTATGTTAAGTCGAAAAAAATCTGATTTGAAATTTTTGTGCTTTCACATGGAGTATTTACTTTCCTTTTTTTTAAAAAAAATATTTTTAAATGATCAATCATATACTTTAAGTTCGAAAGCTGTAATTTAATGTTTTGAAGTTTTATTACCAATTTGATTTTTAATCAGCTTTTACAACAAAGGTAAATCTTTTTTTTTTTTCTAGTTAAATTATCAGTATTATATTAATCAAAAAACTAAAAGTAGAAATTCTAAATTTGTTTACATAATTATAAAATGCCCCAAAATTAAATGAAGTAAGTTTTTTGAATTTCTTTTTTCTTGGAATCAACATTACAAATGAAATCTTTTTTTCACAACGTTTCTCTGAATTTCACTTGGTGTGTGTGTGTCATTACATTTTCGATCGTTAATTTAAATAACTTCCCATCAAGCTAGAACTCTGAAACTTTGGGAATCGTTCTTACTCGCCTAATAATGTGATATTTAGACATTTGAGACAAGTTTTAATTCATATTTCAATAAGTCAAAAATATCCTTTCCACTTGGCGCTTTTAGGATTGAGGAAAAAATTTCTTTCCCCATCTGGGGACACCGGTAATTCCACATGAGGTATCGTAAAAATTTTCTGCTCACAAAGGGGAGATAGGAAGGGTTGCTGACTTTTAGTCAGTAATCATTTGCAAGAAAGAAAGATTCCAGTATTTGGCGCCATGTCATATCAAAATAATTTTTTCTGAATTCTGGTTCCCATTTTTAATAGAATGACTTACAGACTTTCAAATGCATGTTTTGATTTTATATTATGAATTTTTTAGTATGCCTACAAATGTCTCTTTTCAAGTAAATCTTAAAGTTAAAAAATATGTTTTCTAGAATTTGATGTACAGCATTTCAGAAGTACTAAGAAAGTAGAATTTAAGCGATTAGAATGTCGACTAGAAATCCTGAATTAGTAAAAATTATTAAATACATAACTTTTATTTGCTCCATTCGTAATTTTTTAGTCTACGCAAATTGTTAAAAATAACTTAATCTGAAAAAGAATTTATTGTATTCATTGCTTAATTATGAGATAGATGAAGGATGTGGTGCAATATAGGCTAATATCCCTTAAGTACGAGAAAAATATTATGAAAATATTAATAAGGCATTATATAATAAATATTTGTCGCTTAAAATAATTTCAGAATTTTTTTTAAAAATTTATTCCTATTTTTGTGCAATGTTTTTATGTTCCTTAAAAAATAAAAAAGTTCGTTCGTGTTTTGTTCACGTTTTTGGGTGTATAAGAGTATGACTTGTAATACATGTAGTTTTATCTACACTTAGCCAATCCTACTCAAATTAGCCTCACTTCACCTCCACGCAGTTAGATCTGGTAATCCAAAAATAATTGGAAACTAAGAAGGAAAGGCTTGTATGTGTTGTAAAATTTTTCAGTAAAAAATATTCAATAAAGGATGGATTAAATTGAAATGATAATTAAATTTTTTATGTGTTTATCACGTGTTTGTTTTAAATTTAATGTATAATAATTAATATACTTTGTTTTTATATAAAAACTTTGGTTTTTATCTCGAATTATTTCAATTTTTTCTTTTACAATTTCGTATTTGAACAGTTATGAAATAATTATAATAATTACTTTAGAATTAAAAAAACAAAGAAGAAGAGAGAAAAATAAAATCTCACTTGTAGAAATTCAGTCTATATTTTTTGAAACTATTCTCACAAATTGATAAGTGAAAGATGATCAAGTCTTATAGCGCGAGAGCCAAATACAGCTATGTTGTGCAAAAAAAGGTGTAACTGTGATTTAAAGGTTTGACAAAATGCCAAAAAGTAAAATTGGTTGATAAGAAGGAGAGTCGAAAATAGAGAGAGATCTCTAGCATATCTCGAAGGCACATCACTCTTGTTTCCCACAGATTGTAAGCTCCATGAGGAAGAAAAAGAAATCTATGGTTCCTCGAAGTTGAGATCACTACCTGAGAAGCTCTATGGCTTTCCATTATGATTAAATAATATGTTTTCATACTTTTAATAATTATAAACTGCTTCAATTAATAAAATTGTAATTTCTATATATGATGGAATGTAGTAAACAGAGCCTTTACTGCGTGCATGATATACCTCCTACTCTCTAAAGCATAAAATCTCTTTATATTCTTAATTTCCTTAACAGCATTTAAAATATTCACCAAGAGTGTTGTAAAAATTTTTAAAAAGAAAAAAGAGCTTAAAAATGGCGAACATAATGTATTTTTTATAGAAATATAATAAATATAAAGATGTAATCGTGTCTTAAACTTTTTTTTATAAGTAGCAGAATTCGAAACAGATGTAAAGAATTAATTTTTCAAAAATGCAATTAATACAAAAATATAATTGCAATTTTAAGCTTTATATACACATATATATGATATATATATGAGACAAATGGTATTTTTTAAAATACTATGAATGATTAAATATACAATTGCATTTGGAACTTTTTTTTGTAAGAGAATGTAATTTTTTCAAAATTCTGTCAATTATAAAATATATTTTGAATTTAGAAAATGTATTTGGAACTTGTATATATATGAGAGAATGTATTTTTTTGTAAATACGATCAATTACAAAATATATAATTGTATTTGGAACTTTTTTTTTATTAGATAATGTATTTTTTTTAAGTACGAACATTTATAAAATATATTTTTGTGTTTAGAACTTTTTTCTTACGAGAGAATGTATTTTTTAAATACGATCAGTTGCAAAATATATATTTGTATTTGGAACTTTTTATGTGAAAGAATGTATTTTTTTTGTGAATACGATGAATTACAAAATATATAACTTTATTTGCAGCTTTTTTTTTTTAATCAGTGAGTGAATTTTTTTAAATACTATCAATATAAGTAAATGCATTATAATTTTTTTATGTAGTAGGGTTCGAAACTGATACAAAGAATTCATTTTTTTTAAAATACAGTTATTATAAAAGGTATAATTGTATGGATAAGTTCAACCGTAAATAGCGATAATATTATAGCGATATCTCCATTATGTTGTATACGTTATTAGACGGAAGTACTTTGATTTTTCTTTATATTTTTATAAATTTTTTTTTTTTTTTTTTTGCTTTTGAAAAGAGCTGTACGAAAAAGAGTAGATATTAAACTTTCTGTCCCGCATTTGGATTCAGCCTTAGAACTGGTATAAATTTACCGTCAGCAGTTAAAATTTATCATTTCCCTGTATATTCATCCAGAACGGTACATAGGGAGGCTGCTACGCAAAGCAAATGCAAAAAATATTAGTAATATGTTAATTCAGTGCTTTGTTATTAGAATTTCATAACAGATTAGTGTTTAAGTATATTATTCGTGTTTTGTAGGGATTTTTCTAAGTAATCATGAGTATTTTGTTTCAAACATTACTTGAACCTGTTTTATAGTAACCTTGGCAAACATTTGGCGCGTTTTTGTATCAGTTAAAGGAAATTTCTTTCGGCTGTTTACCTACACATTTTTAAAACAGACGTGTTTTAGTTTTATATAGAAAAATATATTATACCTAATTTCAATTATTATGCTCGAATTTTTATTGTGTAGATTGTTTCTTGTGCTGCATGATATAATTAAATTGGATAGGGATGAAATTGTCGTAACATAATTCAGAAACATGCATTTTGAGATAATAATTATAAGATTTTACATGTACGTTTTACAAAGAGAAAATAACGTTGGTTATTAGTATGATTGAGATTATCTACTTTGTGAAATGATAATTTTAACTAAGAATGTATATAATTTGAAGAATTGGTATTAGGTGAAAATGATTATTTATTCTATTCTTGTAAATATGTCAACTATAATTATTACAAACCTCATAAATTAAGCACAGTTCAATATTATATGATTTTTTTTTATAAAACTGTTTGCAATGTAAATTGCTTTAAAAATTTGTAATACTTGGAAATTTGTATTTAAATTACTTTGTAGGAAAATCTTCAGATGATGCAGAGCACCCATATTATATCTCTTCAATAATGGTCCATATTGAAAACTATGAACCAGTGTGACAGACAAATGAAATGCAAATTATCAAATGTTCTACTAGTTGGTATGTTCACATTTTATTAGTATTATAAAGTAATTTGAGCAATTTACTACATGTGCATGTTTATTTTACTTAATCCATGCATATTAATCAAAGCATATTTTTCAATTTGCTTTAAATTTACATTGTATTATGAGGAATTTTGAGTAAAAAAAGTAATTATAAATTTTGCTTTAAAAATAAATTTTCTTTCGTTAATGTTTTCTCTCAATTTTTTTCAGAAGATGAAGGAATTATCAATGAGATTCAATGTATAAATAGTTTGAAACTGGATACCAAAGATATAGGTTGCCAAACAGATATAACCTTGTCTGAAAAGAATGAAATGGAGCAAAAGCTACATACTACACAATTATTATTACAGCTGAAACAAAATGATTCAATTTTTTTTTCGCAATTTAGTTACAATTCTCAAAGGAATTTAACTGTTGAGCACTCCGAATTGTATCCAATTTCCTTTCAAATTTGAGTCTATAAAGAAATTTTTTTCAATTTTTTTAATTATTATTATGTAAAACTTTAATGATTCCTTGCTTGTACACATGTTTTAATTACATGGGAATATTTTAATAAACATTTTTGGAGGATGAAAATCTGTTTTGATTTGGCGAATTTTGAATACATAGACAGGCCAAAATTTTTAGTTTATTTCAATCAAATTAATTTTATAGTGTTGTAATTTGTTTTCTCCGACTAACTGGCTTATTTAACAAAAGGAAAATTGTTAGATTAGCTGAAGAGAATTAGATGTAAGAATTACTTAAAATATGAAAATTATATTAACAGAAATCACTATTAAGAGTAATGGATACAAAGAAGAATGTGTTAAATTGAAATTTTAGAAATTTATAGAGGAGAACAAAAAGTTGGAAATTCAAGAGTGAAAATCTCCTCAATTGCAGTATTCATAAACCTTTTTTTAAAAAGTTTTATTAGGTCTAAGTCCTTTATCAAACCCATTGAAACAAACAATTTATTTATTGTCAGTGAATAAAATTGTATTTACTTATTTAACCATGTGTATGTGCTTATAATTGTTGTTTCTTATTTCATTTTGTTCATAATTAAATTTCTTGTGTGTAGAGAGTTAAATAAAATTTACTCCATTTATGTGAAATACATAAAAGAAAAGTCTGAAAGCAAAAAGCATGTCCAAAAGACCAATCTTTTAATAACAAAATAACAGGATGACTTGTAGCAGAATATAGAATATTGCAAGTGCTATTTGTTAGAACACACACATTCCAATAATGATTTAGTGAATTTCTTACTGTCAGTAGGGAAAAAAAAAAAAACCATGAAACTAACACTTAAAGAACGACAACAAAACATCCATTAAATGATCTGTCATTTATGTCACAAGATATATAACAATGCTATTGCTTGTCATATTTTGAAGATTGTAAGATTCAACAAATCTCTTAAGCAATATTATTACATTATTTTATGGGAAGTGGATGGAATTCATATCAAGCATCTTAGATGTATAATATTTATATAAATATAATTTTAAAAATATTTATACGTAAGCATAATTGCATTTATCAATATGCTATATTTTAAACTTGAATTAAAGATTAGTAAAGAAATAGTAACACTTTTTTTCTTAGATTCAAAAAATTGAAAATTAAATTTGTAAAATTTCTGGTAAAACATATTAAAAAAAAAAAAAAAGAAATATGTACTAAAGTTTGTAAATTCCAATAATTTTCATCATACTCAATAATTTAACAATGGAAATATTTGGCTGTGTATGTGACAAAAAGACATTTATCAAGCTAACACATTTCCATTTGACCTTGAACTTCATCAAAATTTACATGATTTTTTTTTTTTTCACATTTTAGGTTATCTAAAAAAAAATTTTTTTCTTGGGAATATGATCCACAGCTAATTATATAAATCAGGAAATTAAAAAAAAACACACAACTGGTGTTTTTCTGGAACATGCTAGGATTTATGAAATATAATACATGACATTATGGATTTAATATACTAGTTGAATTTG